>CAUYUJ010004347.1:253346-500846 GCA_963575745.1 Prorocentrum cordatum
TCATACTTTAATGTCCCGCCCGCCCGACTCGACCCGCCCGTTGGGGTCCGCCCGACCCGACCCGACCCGCCCGCGAGGGTCCGCCCGCCCGACCTGACCCGCCCGCGGGCCCGACGCGACCCGCCCGAACCGCCCGTTAGGGTATTGCGCGCGTGCCTTTTCGATGATGCATCATACTTTAAAGACCCGCCCGCCCGACCCGACCCGCCCGTTAGGGCCCGACCGCCCGACCCGACCCGCCCGACCCGACCCGCCCGATGTCGTCTTCGCCGTCGCCATTGCTGGAGTCTTCGTCGTGCTCGTCGTCGTTTACGTCGCGGTTATCGCGGTCGTCGTAGTGGTCGTCCTTCTCAGGTGTACAAGCGGCTGCGCGAGGAGGGGCCCGCGCAGGCCAGCGCGGGGGCGCTCGCGGCGAACGCCCTCGCGACAGTTCCACCAGTCGACGTTGCCCAAGTCCCCGCCGCTCCGACGCTGCGGCGAGCTTGCTGGCGGTGCAGGCACAAGCACCTCGACGCGCAGCTCAAACAGGGGGCTGACCCCGACGTCGAGCTCGACTTCTCCTCTGTGGAGACTCTCTCACTTGTGCCCGCTCTCAAGAAGATCGGGGACCAGGACTTCCTCTTGTACGACAGCGGCGCCACGAGGGAATCCCACAGGATCCTCTGTTACGGGACGAAGGACAATGTGGAGTTCTTGAACAACTGCAGTCTGTGGCTCGCGGATGGCACCTTCCGCATCGCACCGGAGCCCTTCCGCCAGGTGTGCGCAGTCCACGGGTACGACCGCGGCTACACGTTGCCGTGCCTCTACTTCCTCCTCACAGACAAGTCGGAGAAGACCTACAAGCACGTCTGGGACCAAGTGTTCCTCATGCTTCCTGACGGCCCAGAGCCCGAGGTGTCTCTGCTCGTCGACTACGAGCAGGCCGCCTTCAAGGCTGCCGAGAAGTCCTTCCTCGACATCAACGTGGGGGGGTGCTGGATGCACTTCGCCGGGGCCTTGTGGAAGCACGTCCAGAGCCTCGGCCTGGCCGGCCGCTTCCGCGACGACCGCGACTTCCGCTTCCGCGCGCGGCCCTCGGCAGATCTCCCCCGTGCGCCGCGGCGTCCGCGCCCCTCCGCCGCAACCGAATGCCCGATCTGTAGCCCCTCCTTCACGCAGCTTTCGCTCTCCCTCTCTCTCTCTCTGTCGTTCTGTGTGTCTCTCCCTCTTCTTATATTCCCCTCTCCTCGTTTTCTCGCGTCTGTCCTTGCTACAGTGCTTAGGTTAAGAAGCTGCAGTGCCTGGCGTTCCTGCCGCCAGACGCCGTGGCGGACCACTTCGAAACCCTGGCCCACGAGCCGCGGGCTCGGCGGCCTCCCTGCTGGCCACGCGCGGCGCCAACGACGCCATGCCTGCTGCCCCTCCGGCGACGTTTGTCCGCCTTCTTCCCCCCGCTGCTCCGATCCTCGGCGTTTTTTTCTGCGTGGCCCCCTCCCTTCCTCCCCTTTTCTTTTCGGAGTCGTCCGCGGCCCCCCTTGCGATCCCAACCTTGTGCTTCCTCGCGCCAAGGTTCCAAGACGCCGAGACCCCCTTCCTCAAGTACTTCGAGAAAACTTGGATCGGCGAGCGCAAGCGGAATGGCGAGAGGAAGCCCCCTCTCTTCCCCCACGAGTTGTGGAATGTCCACATGCGGTGTTTGGAGGAAAAGTTCCTTACGAACAATATGGCAGAATTATTCCACAGGCACCACGCGGACCGCTTCCACCACGGCCAGAAGCGCCCTTACTTCCCTAAGTTCGTGGAGCGCCTCCGCCTCCAGCAACACGAGACACTTCGCGACCTCGCCGAGCTAGCGCAGGGAGGCCACAAGAGGGAGAGCCCCGACACGAAAAAACGCACGGCCTACCGGAAGGAGCTCGTCAGCCGGTACCTCCTGAGCGGTGACGCCACCACTACGGTCAACGGCTTGGCCACGCTCTACATGAAGCACGAGGCCGATTAGGAGTTAGCTGTGATGCTAGACATCCGGAGGAGGAGGAGGAGGAGGAGGAGGAGGAGGAGGAAGAGGAGAAGGAAAAGGACCAGGAGGGCGAGGAAAACGACGGCTGCGGCGACGGCGGCGGCGGCGACGGCGCCGAAGACGAGGGCGACGACCATCGATGACGTCTTTAGGCCTCCCACGAGGCCCGCCGCGGCTCCCAGAGGCGCCACTCGTGATTTTCCCTCGCACACCACCCCAATTCCCCCACTCCACCCAATCCTGAGGACTAGTGTACTCCTGAGCACGTCGCCGCATACCTCCCCACTCCGGCGCGATCCTTTACATTCCTCTCCGCTCCACCGAACTCTGCCCGAATTCGCCGCCTTCGGCAATCCTTCCCGCTCCTCCGGACTCTAGCCTCCATGTCACTGCGTTCAGCTCTTCCCGCTCCTCGGGACGCCTCTTCGGTCCATCGCACTTCTCCCGTACATGGACAATATATCCGAAACCTGCGACACAAGATGCCCCCCGGACCCCCACATTAATTTTGGGGAGATGTGGCAATGAAGGGGGGGCTTAGGTGGACAATAATATTCGAAACCCCAAAACAACACCCACTCCGACCCCAACTCCGATTCCGACTCTTGCGGCTCCGACTCCTCTTCCGACTCCGACTCCGACTCCACTTCCGACTCCGATGCGTCCGACTCCGACTTTTCCTCCGACTCCGACTCCAACTCCGACTCCAACTCCGACGAATCCGACTCCGACTCCGACTCCGACTGCTCCGACTCCGACTCCTCCTCCGACTCCGACTCCATATCCGATTCCGATTCCTCCGACTCCGACTCCTCCGACTCCGACTCCGACTCCGACTCCAATTCCGACTCCGACTCCGACTCCTCCGACTCCGACTCCTCCTCCGACTCCGACTCCTCCTCCGACTCCGACTCCTCCGACTCCGACTCCTCCTCCGACTCCGACTCCAACTCCTCCGACTCCGACTCCTCCTCCGACTCCGACTCCGACTCCAACTCCGACTCCGACTCCGACTCCTCCGACTCCTCCTCCTCCTCCTCCTCCGACTCCAACTCCGATTCCGACTCCTCCTCCTCCTCCTCCTCCTCCTCCTCCGACTCCGACCCCTCCGACTCCGACTCCGACTCCTCCTCCGTTTCCGACTCCGACTCCGACTCCGACTCCGACTCCGACTATTCCGACTCCGACTCCGATTCCTCATCCGACTCCGACTCCAACTCCGACTCCGACTCCGACTCCGACTCCGACTCCGACTCCGACTCCTCCGACTCCGACTCCTCCTCCGACTCCGACTCCTCCGACTGTGACTCCTCCTCCGACTCCAACTCCGACTCCGACTCCGACGTCTCCGACTCCTCCTCCGACTCCAATTCCGACTCCGACTCCTCCGATTCTTTTTCCGACTCCGATTCCGACTCCAACTCCGACTCAATCTCTTGCGATTCCGACTCCTCCTCCGAATCCGATTCCAATTCCGACTCCGACTCCTCCTCCTCCTCCGACTCCAACTCCGACTCCGACTCCTCCGACTCCGACTCCTCCTCCGACTCCAACTCCGATTCCGACTCCGACTCCTCCGACTCCGACTCCGACTCCTCCTCCGTTTCCGACTCCGACTCCGACTCCGACTCCGACTCCTCCGACTCCGACTCCTCCTCCGACTCCGACTCCGACTCCAACTCCGACTCCTCCTCCGACTCCGACTCCGACTCCAACTCCGACTCCTCCGACTCCGACTCCTCCTCCGACTCCGACTCCAACTCCTCCGACTCCGACTCCTCCGATTCCTCCTCCGACTCCGATTCCGACTCCGACTCCTCCGACTCCGACCCCTTCCTCCGATTCCAACTCCGACTCCGACTCCTCCGACTCCGACTCCTCCTCCGACTCCGACTCCGACTCCCTCCTCTCCTCCGACTCCAACTCCTCCTCCGACTCCTCCGACTCCGACTCCGACTCCGACTCCGACTCCAACTCCGACTCCTCCGATTCCTCCTCCGACTCCGACTCCGACTCCGACTCCGTTTCCGACTCCGACGATTCCGACTCCTCCGACTCCGACTCCTCCTCCGACTCCGACTCCGACTCCAGCTCCGACTCCTCCGACTCCGACTCCGACTCCGACTCCTCCTCCGACTCCGACTCAAAATCCGATTCCTCCTCCTCCCCCTCCTCCTCCTCCTCCTCCTCTTTCCCTTCCTCTTCCTCCGCCTGCACGTCCTCGTCCTCCTCTTCCTCCTCCTCCTCCTCCACCTCCTCCTCCTCCTCCTCCTCCCCGTCCTCCTCATCCTCCTCATTTTCCTCATCCTCCCGCTTTCCTCCCTTCTCCCCCTCCCTTCCCCCTCCCTCCTCCTCCTCCTCCTCCTCCTCCTCCTCCTCCTCCTCGTCATCCTCCTCTCACCTTCCTCCCCTCTCCTTTTCCCTCCTTCCACCTCCGATCCTCTGATGCTGCTGTTGCTTTTCCTCCTCGGGTTGCTCTTCTTCTTTTTCTTCTTAGTATTATTCGTATTATTATTAGTATTCTTCTCCTCCTCCTCATCATCCTCATCCTCCGCCTCTTCCTCCTCCAGGGAGGGTTTGCGACGTTCCGTAGGTTTGTCGGCGGAGCTGGGTTTTACAGTCTATCGTTCTTCCTCGCGCTCCTCTGTGAGTGCTCGCGTTCGTGGTCATTCATGGCGCACTCATGCACACGTTAGCTGTACACCACATCTCTTCGCAGCCGTCCGACGGGAAAACTCCTACGACTCCAGCTGCTGCTGCTGCTGCTGCTGCTGCTCCTCCTCCTCCTCCGGAGTCCACCTCCTACAGAGTCCTCCTCTCCCTCCTCCTGCTCCTTCGCAGGCTGACTCTCCTGCTGCTGCTCCTCCTCCTCCCCCCGCTTCTTCTCCTCCTTCTCCCCCTCCTGGCCCGTTGGCTCTACCACGACCCCCAGCGGCTCAGCCGAAGAGGATCCGCCGAACAGGACTTCTGCCGAAGCGGATCTGCCGAAGACGCTCTGCCGAAGCGGCGTCTGCCGAAGCGGCCCTGCCGAAACGGCTCTGCCGAGGCGGCTCTGCCGAAGCGGTGTCTGCCGAAGCAGTCGTCTGCCGAAGCGGTTCTGCCGAAGCGGTCTGCCGAGACGGACTTGCCGAAACGGTTTGCCGAAACGGTTCTGCCGAAACGGACTTCCGCCGACGCGGACTTGTACCCCCCACGCACGGACGAATGCTCCTCCCCTCCCCCCGAGCTGTGAGAGGCAGGGGTGAATGCAAACGGGGGGGGGGCAGCCAGTGCGCCAGGTCTTGCAGGATCCTGCAGAGCCAGGGGTGCACTGCCCCGGGTCTGCGCGCAGGGCCTTGCTGGATCTTGCAGGATTTCGCGAGGCTTGACCGGTAGAGCCCTGGCGTATGCAGAGCGCCCACCCCACCCCTCACCAACTGCCGTGGAATCATGCGGCGATGGCGCGCCCGCGACGCCGGCGAAGGCGTTCAAAGTTGAGCTCCGCATGATAGAACGACGCGGAAGCATTGAGGCCCACCGTACCACCACAGGACCTGGCGGAATTCTGCCTTGAATGATCGGGTCCGCGATCGGTGCAAGGCTGAACGATCGACGCGGTGTCCAGCAAGTTCTTTGCGCCCGCCGACGCCGCGCGAAACTACCGTAGGCCAACCCCCAGGGCACGAAGATGGTCGCGCTTCGCGCGTCCAGGACTGGGCGAGGCACCCTCCCTCGCCGCCGCCCTCGAGCATGCAAGTCTGCTCGCTCCTGCCTCCCGGGGGCGGCCGCCCACTTCCGCAGCGGCCCCCGGGTGCTGAGGCCGAAGCCTCTCTGCACTGGCTGCGAGTCGGCGGCGAGCGAGGGGGAAGGCGAGAGGGACAAGGCTTTCTGAGAAGGCGGCGGGGCTTCTCAGAAGCCTCCGGCCTTCTGAGAGGTTTTCGGCGTCTTCGGGGAAGGCGGACACAATTCCTCGGAAGGCCTTTTCTCACTCCCCCCGGGCTCGCTGCCGAGTGAGGGGCAGCGGCGGTGCATCGGCGATGCGGCGCGATCCTCCGACCCCGTCTGCCCTTACTCTGGCCCTTTCTGGGCGGCCTGGAGAGGAGGAGAATGAGGTGGAGGAGGAGGCTCAGGAGGAGTCGGAGGACAAGGGGGAGAATCGGGGGGAGGAGAGGAGGAGGGGGAGGCACAGGGGGTGTTGGGGGGACTAGGAGGCAGGAGGGGGGGGGAGGTGGTGAAGTCGGAAGGATTTTTTGGATTGCCTGCTCGTTGAGGCAACTAGCCTGTCGAGTTACGGTGGCGCTGCGGCTAGCGATGCATCTGGCAATGCAGGATCGCACGGGCACCTAAGGATTGCAGTACACAGTAACACAGTACCAGAGCTCCGTACCCAAATCCCAAGTAATCCCGCCCACCAATCCGACCCATATAAACGAGACGCACCGCGGTCTAAGACACGCAGGTGAGCCGCGTCAGCTGACAGCCGTGGGGCTCGACCCGCACGGCAGGGCGAAAGGCGAACAGGCTGGCATAGCATCGACTGAAAACCGTGGTCTGCGCTAGGACTGGGGACTGAGACGGCAAGGCAGGCTGCGCAAAAGGAGACGGCGGTCCTGCAGGCTTTGTGTCGCTTGTTCCCTGTCCAAGAAATCACAAAGCGATAAGCTGCCAAAATGGCATGATTTGTGCGCAAAAGAGTGCGCCCGCTGACTGTCCGATCCTGCCCAACAACCCGACTGACCCGCCAAGCATCCGTCAGAGAGAGAGAGAGAGAGAGAGAGAGAGAGAGAGAGAGAGAGAGAGAGAGAGAGAGAGAGACTGGCAGCATGCAACAAGATAGAGAGGGCATGCTCGTTAGCAGGCTGGCGAGCCGTCCACTGTACCTCGCGGGCGGGGGGGGGGCGCAACGGAGCTGCCCCCCACCAGCCAGCCTTGGAGAGGCCGCGCCAGCGGGGGGGGGGGCGCACTCGGTCACAGGGGGGGGACTGCAGCCGCCCCGCACACAAGTGTGCGGGGGTCCATGCCCCACAGGCCCTGGTTGCTTGCTTACCAGAGCCACCTGGACCTGACCCACACCCAGGCACGTCGCATGTGTCTGACTGATCAATCAGCACGAGAGGCAGGCAGGGAGGGCACAATGATGTGCAGGGCGGCGAGGGGCGGGGCGGCTGGCGGCGAGAGAGCGAGAGAGCGAACAAAAGGGGCAGGTCGCTTCCTCGCTCGTAATCCCTCCACATCCTCCTCCAAACCTGACCTGAAACGCCCCCCAACCTTCTACTGTGGTAAGATGTCGCTGCCGCGAATCGGCTGCGTCGTCCATAGAAGTGCGCGTGCGGCCAGACATGACCTCGGTAAACAGCGTAGAAGCTTCAGCGCCCCATCGAAACTCCCAGGATGGTCCCCATAAGCTAATATTCAAGGGGCCTGGACCTGAACCCGCTGTACCTGCAACATCCATGGCACTAGCCATGGCGGCATGCTTGAAATCAGCCGCCTCTGACGTACTTGGCAAATCTGGCGGCCGGGGTCAACGCCACAAAGACAATTTCATTATCGCAGAAACGCAGCGCGGCAAGAGAGGGAGCGGCTAGCAGTGAGAGGGCAAAACGGGGGGGGAGGAAGCTCCCTCTCTCGAGACCCCACCTGTCCCACTGTCTAACCTCCACCCATCCTTCTACTTAGCCCAGGATGCCGCTGCCGAAATTTGGCTGCAACGTCCATGGAGCTATGCGTGCGGCAAGGCGCGCCTGACGTCTGTCTCTGGCCTCAGCGCGTTTGCGTTGAATCATTTCGCGCTGTGCACCCGTGAGCTGGACTGGAGTAGGCAAAGGAGGGGGGGCGGAAGTAGGTGCGACATGTGACGGAGACGCTGCGCCTTCTAGAAAGGCAGTGGCGTCTGCGTATTCCTGCTCTTCGTCTGCCTCAGCAGACCCTGCCTGCCGAGGAGTGGCGCTGGGGTCATGCACGAGCGATGGCTCGGGCACGTCGGCATCTGACCTTTCACTTGTGAGCTCGGGGGGCGAGAACCTGGAGCTTTCAGGATCGGCGCGCAAGCGTCGCGTCGTAGCTCCTACGAAATCGGGGGCCCAGTCCTCGTTCGTGCCTAGATATGGGTCCCAAGCAACGTAAAAGGCCTCTAGTGCCCCACGGAGTGCCTCTTCCTCCTCCCCCATGTCCTCTGGCCATGCCTGCGGGTCGCTCGTCACACGCATCTGATTGACCGCGTCCACTATACCGTGGGCCAATACCTGACAAAGCGCGGGGGGGGGGTATGTCTTCTTTTTGGCCGTCCGCCATTCCCTTTTTTGACCGTCGAAGCCCATGAGCACTTCGTGGGCGTTCTGTCCGTGTGAGCAACGTCCGCGGCCAGGCGTTTCCAAAAGGCGATCATGCAGCGTACGCATCCGCAAAGCCAATATCCGTGTAGGCTCGCGAACACATTGTCCGTGTTCGCACTGATCGAAGTCGGTTGTAGAGGCCGCAGGCGATGCCATGATCGCGCGCAAGGGTGGGCACAATAATGATTCACGGCCTCTTGTCGCCACGACGCTGGTACTGGATGCTCCGTCCAACAACATGTGCCTACGGCTAGGTGAACGGCAAAAAGTTCTATCATGGCTCCTAGTAGCTCGTTGCCAACACGTACCTGCTCCATCTGACGCGGTGCAATGGCAAGCATGCCCCAGAAGTCGTCGTGGGACCGCAGCGGTGGGGGCCCCATGTTTCGAGCCCATCGGATGCCTGACCAGGTTTCGTAGGGAGGCCCACCTCCAGAGAGGGCCACCCTGCGCGCTCGGATGTGTTCCTTCCAAACCTCCAAGGTCTGGGGTCGCATCATATTCCCAAGGACAGGGTCAATAGCAATGTCTATGGACAGGACCGTGACTGTGAAATCAACGTCGTAGTGTGTCCACTCTAAACATGCCTGAATGTCCTCTGGCCTCCGACGTCCACAAAACAAGTCGAGGGCGTAATATTCGGCCCTCTTGATGGCAACAGGTAGTGCCTGCGCCGCCAGGCCTGTATACTGGTCGGGTAGGAACATGCGGGTTGGGTAGCGTTCTGTCTGGACGGGTGGGTAGGGCTCGGCATCCACGTCATCTAGTCCTAGCATAGGCTCTGGCGGTGGTATGAAGGCTGCTCGGGCATCATCGATGAGATAGGGGTCAGCCTCCAGTATGGCCATGCGTGCTTCCTGCTGTGAGAGGTGGAGGTAGTTCGTGGCCTCCTCAGTTAGTGGGAGAGGGGCCTTGGTAGTGGGCACAACCGCGTGCCGTCGGGGTATACGCACTTGGGCGGTAGTGCCCGGTGGCTGGGTGATGGGTTGCGGCTGCAGGTGGTGGGCTGGGTTGTCGGTCTGTAGCAAACACACGAGTAGACACCGTGGTGATCCCACTGATAGATGGTCCACTAGGTGCGCTCTAGCGTAGAACTTAGTGAGGCACGTAGTGCATGTACCGCTAGGGCATGGATATCCCTGTGCGAGTGTTGGCAGCTGTCGATGTGCGCGCGCGATGTGTGTCCGAAGGGCTCGATGTCGCGAGTATTGTGTGCTGCACCACGGACATATATGCGTGGGATGTGCTGCCTGGGTTGGGGGATCCACGATGAGCCCGCGCTCGTTAGTGTAGATTCGGTCGGGCACTCCGACTGGCTTCACCACGGCAAAGAACTGTCGTTCGACATGCTGCGCCAACGTCACACCTGCTGCATGCTGTGCGTGTGCATGTAAACCAGCCTGGATCATGCGCTTCCATGCTGGCTGACTGCGACGAATACGCGACTCACATGGTGCAAAGTCGTCGGCTGGCGGAGGTAAATCACCCAGGGTGGGGAGCGCCTGTTGTAGCCAACCGAGACCATCGTACCAAAGTCCCAGGATAGTCCGATTTTGTGTGTTCGTAACGGTGGCTGTGTGCCACTCGGCCGCAACGAGCCCGAAACCGACCGTGGGGCCTGTATGGGCCAGGGGCCCAAGTAGCCGAAGTCTGGCGGCCCGTAGGATCATGTCTGGAGAGGGTCGTCGCAAACGTGCCAGGACCAATTGGTCAGAGACCTGCGAACTGTCCTCTCGATAGCTGACGCGGGCTTCTGCACGATACACCTTCATGACCTCAACGCGTAGGAGGTGTGCTTCGGCACGAGTGAGGGCTGGCCAAGCCCCTGCATTGTAAAGACGACTGGACATGACGAGACTGTCTGCAAGTATAAGGCGCTCTCTCACATCCAACTCGTCTGTGGCAAACACCCGTCGTCGTAGCGCTTGCAGAGAGGCGACCGACGACGACGACCGGTAACGTATCTCAGGAGTCATGACACCTCCCGCATCGAACACCGACCCCAGATGGATGCAGTTGTGCACGATGGGTGCCTGGATCCGTCCCAGGAGGCCCGGGACGCTCACAATGAGTCCTCCACATTCATGCCACGCAGCATGCCTAGCCTTTTTTGATCCGGGTCCGCGCCACGAAATCAAAGCCGCCGCATTGGATGGTCCCAGGTTGAGTTTGTGTCCTCGGGTGGCAAACGCCTCGGAAACACATGCAAGAACTCGGCTGAGTCCATCATACAGCTGGCTCGCAGGCATGATTAGGATGATGGTCCCATCATCAGCATGCGAAATATCGAGTAGTGGTAGAGTGGGTTGTGGTGTTCAGACGGGTCGGCGGGCAGTAATGCTGCCAGCGACCTGCCTGTTGGTGGCGGGAGAAGATGGGCATAACCTTTCTCTGTAAGCTGGGTGCGGACGTCCTTCATGCAGTAGGCCATTTGTAGCTCAAATAGAACGTCGGCTAGGGGCTGCCCAGGAAAGAAGGATTTCTGTGGGAACGATACTTGGTCGGACCCTTCGCAGACAAACCAGGGGGCCTGGTAGCATTGGCCAACTTGGGCCACCACATGTCGGTCAACGTCAGAGTTGTTGAGGGCCGCGGGCTGCTCACTGAGTCTCTGGGCAAGCTGAGGCATCACGGAAGGTGGTAGTCCGGCGGCTCGCACCAACGTCGCAACTGTATCATCGTCGAGCTCGGTCTCGTGGCACGCACGTATGACGAGCTGTCGTATGGCCCGATAGAAAGCTTGTACCACGTCCAGCAACAGGGCTCCAAAACTCGTGTTCCGCCGTCGTGCTAAAGCCTGCGCAGTACGTAGTATAAGGGATGCATGGGCTGTGCCGCGGCCTGGGAGGCCCCCGAACTGGGTTTCGCCTGCTTCCTGGGCCAAGAAGGGAAGTAGTTGTTTCCGTATGCACCTCCGAGACGCCTTTCCTATCTGGGGCGAGACAAGAATAGACCTGGAGCTGAGGCATTGTGTCGGGTCCGCTTGACCCGACTTGATGAGATCCCTGTAAAAAACCACCCTTCCACTGGATAGGCTCCACTAGTGTCAGGGCAAACTTGAGTAGGAGTGGGTAGTAGTATGTAGCGACGGCAGCAGGGCACGCCCGCACCAGGCCTCCTGGGATCCCGTCACAACCTGGGGCAGATCGACGGGCCTGTCGGCAAGACCACTGGAAATCGGAGAGCGTCGGGATTGCGGCCAGCGAGACTGGGGCATCGGTCGGCATGCCTTCATACGGTGTACGTCCGAAATGCCCTGCTATGTGGGGGATATCTTCCATAGCGAACGTGGCCCCGAGCTCGAGACTGGCAAAGTGCTGTTGCCATCGCTGGGCAACTGCACGCTCCGACACAAGAGGCTGTCCCGTGATGTCACGTAGTGCTGGGAGAACCCGATCAATCTTGCGCCTTTTGGACCCTGCCCCGATACGTCGCAAAGCCGAGTAAGCCTCGGCAAACTGCCGTCGGTCCCAGGCGCTTTTGACTCCCTTGGCAATGGCAGCACAATGCCATGCGGAATCGAATCCCGTGGATTGTTGAATTACGTACGTGGCAGCACGCAGAAATATGTAGCTGGCGGCCCCGTAAAATCCCATCCACCCCTGGCAAAACTCCAGTATGGCTCCCAGTTGGAACCAGTGTCCTGACGGTGGGAAAAGTAGTTCGGGGGTGGTGGGTAGGCGGGCTAAGTATCTGAGTCCCACTAAGTGGTCTTGGTTGAAAGGTGGGTAGGTATACTTGTCTGTTGGGCTGCGTAGGGGCAGGGGAAACGGGGCAGCGCAGTCCACGACTGTGTCCGTAGCCTTCGCGATAGTTCGGCATACACACAGTATTGGGTAGTGAGATGGGCTCTCGCTTCATGAATGACGCCAACTCAAAGTCCGTTGGCAAAACCAAGTGCCACTCTCAGCACCGTCGGTGGCCCAAGCAGTGAACACGCACGTGAGGAGTAGGCGGGCCAGTTGTGACCGAAGGGCCCGAAGGGCCGCACGTCCTTGAGTTCTTAGGTCCATGAGGTCCAGGAATCCCTTGGATATCCAACCATGTTTGGCCTGTCGGCCACTGTCTGAAACGCTGGGCGGGAAAGCAACCTGGGCGGCACGCAAAATGTGCTGGTTCAAGTGGCCAGCATGGTCGTCCGGATGGGTTTGGTAGGCGGGCTGAGGCACTGACTCAAGCTCACGCACGAATGCTGCACAACACTCTGGATCGTTGTACTTCGCTTCGTCCGCTCGTAAACGGGACCACGTGTGTGCGCGCTGATATGGCAGAGATGGGTACGCATGCACATTTGCCGACACCACAAAATGATCATCACTACGCAAAGAGAGATCAAGATCCACTTCCACTGACTGTCGTGTAACGCACGATAGCTGTCCGCATGGCACAGTGATGTAGTCAATGCGATGCCGTGGGTCCGCCCCTTGAGCCCCAGGGGGAAGCCAGGTACCATGGACCCCAGAAGCCGAGGGTAACATCGTGGACTGAGCAATTTGTCCCGTGGTTTGCAAAAACTGATGGAAACGCGCACCGGTGTGGTTCTCGTTTTCGGCGGCAACCTCGCCAACATGTTCCGAGACCTTAAAGCCCAGAGTAGCATTGGCATCCAACAAACAGTACAGGGGTCCGGGATGCGGGCGCTGGCGCAGAATGCGTTCGATACCTACCCACCACTCATCAACCTCGACGCTGTCTCGTCTGGAGTGCGGAGCATGACTGGCCAATATGTCGACGCGCAGATGTGGTGCACGCACAGCAACAAGAAGATGGTGGGAAGCAAAGCTGAGAACACGGAGATGGCGGCGAGCTAGCGTACAACCACGCACGTACTGAATACCTGTGTGCACCCACAATGCCACCCCTCCTGTACCCTTCTGTTCAGCGGCTGCGGTGAGCAATAGATATCGAGCGGCCGGCGTCCATCCATTGCGTCGTATCCTAGTCTCAAGCGTGCCGATAAAGAGAAACTGTCGCGCATCGAACAAGTACGCCAAGGATAGCATGCGCCCAGGGGTATCCAGTCCTGCTGCGTCCTGGTACCGACATCGTATTCGCATCCTGCCTCCCTTCCGTGCTGCTTTCCTCCTGGGCCGCAACGTGAGAACATTGGCCACTGCAAACCTGACAAAGGCATGGAGACCTGAACTGGAGGGCGAATGGACCGTGTCTTCACTTCCCGAGCTGAGTCCTGCATGCGGCGAGAATGCGCAACGGGGATCTAAGAGAGGTGGACATATGCTGGGCATGTCACTCACGCCAACTTTCGGCTATACCCCTTGACCGTCGCTGGCGTTGGTAACAGCTGACATCCACAGCCAGGGCACGGCAGCGGCGGCGACCCCGCCTAGCGCAGACCACGGTTGAAAGTCGTCGGGCACCGTCGGTGCCAGGCCCATGTAGGCTAAACGTGCGATGGCATCTGCAAGCTCATTCCGTGGATCGGCATTGTGTCCCAGGACATGTTTCCAACGTACCGTGGTAAAACAGCGGAGAAGCTTCAGCACCCCATCGGACATCCCAGGATAGCCCCCACATGATGAGTAGTGCGCTCCGCCTTCGGCCGATCTGACTACAAGAATACTGTCCGTGAAGACTTCCAGGGGCCTGGACCTGAATCTGCTGGGAGCCTGCAACATCCATAGCACTAGCCATAGGGCAGCTTGGAAGTCAGCAGCACCTGATGCACTTGGCAGGTCGAGGAGGGAGGGGTCAACACCACATAGATAACCTTCACACGTGTACTGTTGTGTTGCAGTCACTGAGTACATACACCAAGCCCACGATGGTGGTCCACCCAGTACTTGCACCCGAGATCCACCAGATCCGTCCGTATGAACCTCATACATGATAACCTCATCCTCGGGGGGGGGAAGGGCACCTCCGTGGGATTCAAAAAAGGTTCGTGTGCTATTATGAAGATAAGGGAGAGAAAAAGCAGGAGTCGGGCAACTGTTGAGGCCCGTAGAAGACTGGGGTTCGAGTGTGAGCACAGGGCCAGGGCATACACAGGCCTCTTACAATTGACTCACACTCGGGAATGGGGCAAGGCGGCCTGGAGCGAGGGGGGAAAGGCGGATCGGACTCCATCCGATCGAGGGGATCTGAAGCAACGTCGGCTGCGCTAGCAGCCCCAGGCGAGCTATGAGATGGCTCAGGCATCTCACCCCCAGCAGCTCGCCTGCCCTGTAGCATCACCCCAGCGTCGACTCTCCGGTCGATTCTGCACCAGCACCGCCAACCATCTCGAAGCCGTCGGGCCTGCGGGGGCTGCGATCGCGGCTGTGCCGCGTCCGTCTTGCCGCCGCCTCCGTCTCATGGTCGCCGAACTCCGCTGCGATGTCAGCCCGTCCAGCTGGGGCCGGGATGCAGCCTCGGCCCCGATGCCCGCCCAGCTGCTGCTGCCTTGCCTGGCCATGGCGTCCACGAGCCGCGGCTGGCCTGGCGGGCGCCTTGCACGCTCCTGCTCGCGCTTTGCACGGCGTGCTGTGGCGGCACGAGCACGCACCGCGGCGAGGTCCTCGCCGTCAGTCCCTGCAGGCGCCGCAGGCGCACCGTCAGCCGCCACGGGCGTGGGCGGCGCGGGGCTGGCGGCAGCTGCGTGGTCAGCTGCTCCGTCCACTGGGCTCGCTACCGGCTGCGAGCTCCTCGGCCGTCGGCATGCGGCCCAGGCGCTGGGGCTGACCAGCGAAGGGCCTGACCTGCGGGCCACCGCCTTCAGGAGGGGCGGGGGCCACGCCAGCAGCTGCTGGGGTCCTTGCTGCTGCCATCGCGGTCTGCAGCGTCGTCAGCATTGCCGTCAAGCTGCTGTGCTGGGCCGTGAGCGTCGCCTGGCCGCTCTGGAGCTCTGCGATGGCCGCCAGCTGCACGGGCGTGCTCTGAGGCGTCTGAGGCGCCGCGCCTCCCGCCTCTGGCATCCGCGTGCCCCCCTCGTCCGCTCCCATGTCCACGTCCTCGGCTGCACCACCAGCGGCAGGGCCGATCTGCATCGCCTCGAGCTGTTCCAGCAGCATCTTGGCCCTGTCGTGCTCCTTCTCGCGCTGCGTGCACTTCGCATCGGCCTCCTGTAGTCGTGCCTGCGCCTTCTCGACCGCCTCGCGGGCACGCTCGAGCTTGCCCAGGGCCTTGGCAACGTATGCCCGTTGGCGGTCACATCGCTCGCCTGGCGCACGGGCCGTGATGATCGTGCACTGGACGCTGTATTCCAGCTTCTGACTTGTCAAAATCTCCTCGGAGGCCCCGAGGTCGATGGAAGCTTGAAGTCGCTTCCCTGTCGCAGCGGCAATCTGCCGTAGTGTCCTCCTGTGCGCCGCCAAGGCGCGCTCGTCGCTGGGTGGATCAACCCATGCTGGGTGCAGCCTCGCCTCCTGCGGCAACGCTGGGAGAATCCCTAGCGCAGGGCTGCGAATCTCCTCGTCGGCGTCCGAGACGCCGTTGCCGTCGGGGTCTGGCTCGGGCTCGTCCGCGAAGCGTACCCGTGAGCCTGACCGCGGCCGCTCTTCTCGCTTCTCGCGCTCGCGCCTGCGGCGGCGGGAGAAAGAGCGTCGGCGGGCTGGCGTCCCTGGGGATGTCGTGCTTCGGCGGCGAG
The DNA here is from genome assembly GCA_963575745.1 of Prorocentrum cordatum. Classification (NCBI taxonomy): domain Eukaryota; class Dinophyceae; order Prorocentrales; family Prorocentraceae; genus Prorocentrum; species Prorocentrum cordatum. The sequence continues at coordinate 269,248 of CAUYUJ010004347.1, forward strand.
GGTGCTGCTCTTGCTGCTGCTGCTGCTGCTGCTGCTGCTGGCGCTGCTGCGGTGGGCCACCGTGGCCGCCTCCTCCGACTGGGCCCGACGGGCCTGGGCAGCAGCACCTGCAAAGCCTCTCCAGCGGGCCGTTGAAGCTGCCACAGTCGTCGCACCACCAGCCTGGCGGTGGGGGCGGCGGCGCGCCTTGCCACGGCGGGGGGGCGGTGCCGCCAGTCGCACCAGCGCGGCCCTTGCCGCTGCCTCCCTTGCCCATTGCACTGTGGTGGGCGGCAAGGAGGCGAGCGGCGGCCGCGACACGCAGCAGCGTGCGCGACTGTGCCCGTCTCAGGCGCGCGCGCCGATGCCACGCGGGTTCGGCGCGCGCGCGCCTGTGGGGTCCAGCGCCGCCTGCGGGCCCTGCAGGCGGGCCAGGCGGGGGGCTGCGCGAGCGGGCGCGGCCGGCCGCAGGCCGCCCAGGCGCGGATCGCGCGGGACTGGGGCGCGGGCCAGCGCGCGTGGCTGCCGCCCCGGGAGAGGTCGCCGTATCTGGTACGGCACCCAAACCTCTCGAACCGGGGCGGCGGCTAAGTCGGAAGGGGGGAGGGAGGAGCGGGGACGGGGGAAGGGACGACGGGGGACTTGCTCTCACCACGGCGGCTGTCGCGCCGCCCGCCGCCCCCCGCGCCTGCAGCGGTCGCTCGCCCGCCGCCGTCGGCGGCCGGCGCGTGGCTCCGTGGCTTGGCGGAGGGAACAGAAATCATCGTCAGAGCCGTCCCAGCCCCGACTGGGACAGGGCACATCCAGTTATGCCAGCGTCACGTTGGCCCGGGAGTTCGGGGAGCCCCGTTTCCTCCGTCCTCTGTCGGGGGCAGGGGCGGCGCTCCCGGCGCCGAAGGATTCATGATTCTTCCCCCCTCGGTACTGTGACCCTGACCCCCCGCGGGCGTATTGGTTGTTGTTGCCTGCTGCCACTCGCGTGATGGCGAGAGCCGCGGCTTTGGCGATCTTGGGCTGCTCAAGCACGTATTGTCCTTGGTCCCACATCGGTTTTGATAACGTTTGGTTCCGCAGTAACTCACATTAACCCGCCAGGATGGTGGGGATGAGTGCTGCGAGGCCTGGAGGAGACGGCCCCCATCCCTAAGGGGGGGGTAATTAGGTCGGCCTGCGGTGCTGACAAGATTGATATTCACATCCATTGCGTCTGACTTACAACCACTGCTTTTTTTGATGTGGGTAAGTTGCGCCAAATGGTCGAAGCGCAGTGGATATGGATAAACATCTAGCGACGAGGGGCCAGATTTGTATCCATATCCACTGCGCGTCGGGAGTGTGGGGAATGGAGCCGCAACTCCGAGAGGCAGTGGATAAGGGTATACATCTTGCCCGCAAGCGTGGCCACGGCTTCGTCAGTGGGTGTGCGGATGGTTTTGTCTGTTCTCGGAGAGAATCGCCACCGGGTATGGTCCGCCAGTGTTCGCCTGTAGGAAGAGCCAGAGGTTGGAGCCTGGGAGGATGAGGACGAGAAGGGGAGGACAGGATGATGATGGTGATGATGATGCTGATGCTGATCATGATTATGATGACGACGATGACGATGGTGATGCCGATGATTCTATGGATGATGGCATTGATGATGGTGGTGTTGATCATGACGATGATAATGGTAATGATCATGCTGTTGGTGTGGTGATATTGTAGTGGCCATCGGCCAGTGCCGCCGATCCGGGGCGCTCCGACTGATGTGATCCACCTTCGCCCTCGTCTCTCCTCTCTTTTCCCTTCCTTCCCCCTTTCATTCCGCATTTATCCAGTGGCCTTCGGCCTATCCCACCACCGTGCGTGGGTGGTGGGTCAGAGGCCTCATGGACGCTGGTTGGGATATCGCGGTTGGCCGGGACCTCTGGGGGCCTCTTGGAGGCCTCTTGGGGCTTTTTGGGGGCCTCTTGGGCCTCTTGGGGCCACTTGGGGGCCTCTTTGGGGTCTCTTGGGAGTCTATTGGGGCTTCTTGGGGGCCTCTTCTGGGCCCCTTGGGGCCTCTTGGAGGCTTCTTCGGAGCCTCTAGGTGCGGGAGGGGTGGCACTCGAGTTCGGAACCCCCTCGGAGGCCACGATCCGTGTGAGGGGTGTCAAAAAACGCATCCGCTGGAAACTCGCACCCCCCCCCCCCCCCACCCCACCCCCCCTTCCCCGGCAGAGCCACCCCGGCAACCCCCCCGGAGACTGAGGCTCAGCCTCGAGGCTGTAGCCGAGACTCCTTGTAACTCACACGCCGGATCGGCGGATTGATGAGGAGAAGGACGATGATCATGTGGATGATGATGACACTGCTCATGATTATGATGATGGTGACGAGTCCGATGATGACGACGATTCCGATGATGATGATGATGTTGACGATGATGTCGATGGTGATTGTCAAGATGTTGATTATGTTGATGATGGTGGTGACGATGATGAGGCTGATGATGATGGCGATGGTGATGGTGTTGATCATGACGGTGGTGAGTATGCGTATACTGATGGTGATGACAACGATGATGACGATGACAAGGAGGATACTCATGCTGATGATGATGATGATGATGATGATGATGATGATGGTGGTGGTGGTGGTGGTGATGCTGATTATTGGTTTGATGATGTCGATTATGGTGTTGATGGTGTGGATGACGGTGCTTATGTTGATGACGATGAGAATGATGATGAAGGTGACGGTGACGATGATGACGATGAGGATGATGATGCTGATGCTGATGCTGGGGATGTTGATGGTGATGACGATGATGGCGATGTTGCCGGTGACGATGATACTGGTGGTTCTGACGATGTTGGCCATGTTGTTGATGATGGTGATGGTTACACTGGTGGTGACGACCATGACAATGCCGATGCTGACGATGGTTTTGGTAATGATGAGTGTGACGATGATGATCGTGGTGCCGATTAGGATGATGGTCACGCTGGTGTTGATGACGTTAATGGCGATGCTGATGATGATGATGATGATGATGATGATGATGATGATGCTGATGCTGATGCTGATGCTGATGCTGATGCTGATGCTGATGGTCATGATGAGGATGACGATGATAATGCTGCTGCTGATGATGCTGATGCTGCTGATGACGATGAGTTTGCTGATGAGGGGCAGGAGTAGGAAGAGGAGGACGTGGAGGAGAAGAAGGTGGTGGAGGCAGGAGGAGGAACAGGTGTTGGAGGAGACGACGATGATGAAGGAGTATGGGCGATGACTGCGGGGAGGAGGGCAAGGAGCGAGGGGAGGTGAGAAATCGGAGCGGGGGAGGACGAGCATGAGCGGCGGAGGAGCAGGATAAGACCCAGGAATAAGAGGAGAAGGATGATCATTGTCATGATGATGATGACGATGAGGAGGAGGAGGAGGAGGATGTGAAGTTAGAGGTGCAGCAAGTATTGGAGGAATATGTCGGGAGGAGAACCAGCATGGAGAAATCTGATGGAGGGAAACTGCAGTACTTGGCCGGATGTGGTCGCGGGCAAGGAGGAAAGAGAAGGGGGGGCGAATACGAGCACAGGGCGGAGGGGATAAAGGAGGATGGAGCAGTGATGCACAAGTAGTGGGAAGGAAGAACAGTACATGATAGGGGTAACGAGGGACGATGAGAAGAAGGGAGGAGGAGGAGGAGGAGGAGGAGGAGGAGGAGGAGGAGGAGGAGGAGGAGGATTGCACCGTGGCCGTAGCCGCGTAGCCGCGACGCGTTCGTGATGTGCTGGCCACTGGTCGACCGCGCAGTTGCTGGAAAGGTGGAAAGGGAAGGCGCGAGGAGGGAACGAAGGAGGTGGCGCCCTCCAACTAACTGTCACATCCTTACCTGGTCCGCTTCCTCCTCCTCCTCCTCCTCCGAGTACGTTAACTCCTCCTCCTCCTCTCACATCCCCTCCCCCTCATCCATCCAGCCTCCCTCCACCTGCCAGGTCCTCCCCCATTCCTTCTCCCTGGCCCTACTCCGCCTTAACCGTGCTGCTGCCACTGCCACCGAAACTGTTACGGCCGGAAACTTTTGGATAGCGTGTCGCTCCGCCGGTTCTGGTCCACTGTGTTTCTGCGCAACACGCTGTCCACTTCCCAGTCCCCCAGCGTCTACTCCCGAGTTTTTCCCAGCCTCCCGCCCCGCAGAGCGGAGCGACACGCAGTCTGCTGGCAAGGCCTGGCGTGTCGCTGGGGCTGCCGTGGCGACACGCTATCGACAACAAGTTTACGACCGTACCATCACAACTTTTGGTTTGTTGTCATGGAGGCCTGGAGTTTCACCGAAGGTTTCTGGTCTTGCCGTTCAGCGGCCACCTGCGGCGACTATTGGGGTGATTGGTGGGCGGTTTGTGCGGGGCGTTTGCCGCTAGCCGGTTGCCGCTATTGGTCCTTCGTTGCAGCCAGTCCGCCAACATTTTGACCAAGGTTGGCCTCCATAGACAGGAACGTGGACTGTTTCGTTGCTTCTGCTGCTTCTGCGCCTCCTCGTCCTCGTCCCGCCAGGGTCGGCGGGAGGCGCGTCCCCAGGGAGGGCGCGCCCGCTTGCGCGGCGTGGGAGGCCCACGAGGTGATCCGCTTCGTGCGCGAGGAGTGCAGGCCATACGTGCTCGGGGGGCCTGGGGGGGGGGGGGGGCTCGGCGGCGAGCTCGTCCTCCCGCTCCTCCCCCCTGTCCTTCTCGTCCTCCTCGCCCTCCTCTGCATTCTCCCGCTCTCCAGGACATCCAGAAAGGGCCAGAGCGAGGTCGACGGCGAGCGAGGGGGCGGTGAAAGGGGGAAGGCCTTCTCAGAAGGTGGCTGGACTTCTCTTTGAGGCGCTCCGTCCTTCTGAGAGGTTTTCTGTGCCTTCGGGGATGCCTTAGAAAGCTTCTCAGAAGGCTTGGGGTTTCCCGAGCCTGCTGAGAAGACCCACCCCTTCTCCCTTCCCCCCTGAGAAGTTGATTAGCGTCGTGCCATCGATGAGGTAGCGCCACTCTGTTGTGGGTTAGCGTCGACACGCATCGATTTAGCGTTCGGTTAGCGCCGCCGATTCGCAAGAGCCAGCAGGATGGTTTGGGAGGCCTCCAGTTATTGCCGCAGAAGGGGGAGGGGGCGGGGGTGGGTGCGGGCGGGGCGATGGATGCAGCGTGCGTCCATCGCCCCCCTCCCCCTTCTGGGCGATGGATGCAGCCTGCGATTCGGTGACGGGCGGGGGCGGGCGGGGGGGCGGCCTTTCATCTCGTCCGCTCTGGTGTCGTCCCATTTCGGTTTGTCCTCCTTAGTTTCGTCCTCTTTCTATTCGTCCTCGTTAATGTCATCCTCTTTCATGTCGAACCAGACGAATCGAAGCGGACGAACAATTCGGACGAAACGAAGCGGAATCTATTGCGGGGAGGGGCGATAGATGCAGCGTGCGTGTGACGAGGTCAGTTCGGTCGGCGTTCGGAGGTGCTGCCGACGTGGACGCTCTCAAGGAGGGAGGTGGAGGAGGAGGAGCGGCTGCCCGGTACGTGAAGGACACCCGCGATGTCCATCTGCACGCTTGGCGCACTCTTTGCAGCCCTAGTCGGGGTGCAGGGAAAACGCTTCAGCAGTGCATGTTCAAGACGGGTGAGCTCTAGCACTCAATGTTCAAGAGAGGTTGCGCTCCAGCAGACCATGGCGAGCCCTCCAGCGCTCAATCGTTACGAGGGGCAGGGCTCCAGAAGCCCACGGCATGCGCTCCAACACCCAACACTCACGGGGGGCAGCGCTCCAGCACTCCGCGGCGCACGCGCCATCATTGTCTTTTTGGCGAGCGCGAGCGTTCCAGCAGCCCGTGGCGTGCGCCCGATCGCTTCGTTTTTACCCAGATTTGGCGCTCTAGCAGCCACGGCGCGGTCTCCAGCATTGTCTCGTTGCCGAGCGCGGACGCTCCAGCAGCCCACTGCGGGCGTTCCAGCATTGCGTTTTTGCTGCATTGAAAGCCGAGCGCAGGCTTTCGATTTTTTTTCTTCACCCACGCAGATGAAGCCACCTGATCAACATTGCCATGCGACATTAATCTACAGACTGTAGGTCAGCGCCTGACGCGTTCACGCGCCATATGCATGGCAGGTCCTACGTCCGCGGAGTGTTAAGTTTACCCAGTCGGTGACCTAGCCAGGGCAGGTGAGGCTCGCTCTTGGCAAGCGGTGACTGTTTGCGGCGGGATCCGATTCCAGGTTGTCGGCCCGGGTCGTGAATCCTGGTACGCAGCCTGCAGTTTTGTGACCGAGTGGTGGGCGGGTTCCCTTGGGGTGACCTCTGTCTGCTCAACCGCAGCCTCGAGCTTACTTCGAGCCGGCAACAAACACTTGAACGGCTGGTGGTCGAACATCGCCAAGCTGAGGCCAGATTAGAGCCAGGCCATGGAACAAACTAATTCATTCCGTCCAGGATCCTCGTCAGCTCATTATCCCAGTCGGCAAGATTCCAGCGCAACCTTGCCAAAACCTCCCTTGCAAGGGTGCATTCGCATTCTCCCTGTCACCTGGCACCCACCCCAAAGATTTGCTGTACTTGTGGCCATTATCTAGTCTCTTCTCCTCCCCTTCATTTTCCTTTCCATCTTCTCCACTGTCATCCCCCTCTTGTTCCTTTATTCCTTCCTTTCCTCTTGTACTATCCTGTCGCTCGCCTTCACCTCCAATCGTCCCCTCAGTACCCCTTCTCTATCGCCCTTCCGTCCCATGCCGCATCACACCCTCTCACGCCCCCATTAATTTCCATGTCCCTCCTCGCCCTCGCACCCACTTTCCCCATCCCTCCGCCCAACCAGCGCAGAATGTGGGCTCGCAGGCTCGTCCCCTCCAGAGTGGTCTCCAGCACGGTGACGGAGTTCGTCTTCGTCACAGACCCAGAGGCGGACTCCCAGCGATGCGCGCGCAAACACACGCACAAATACACGCACACACGCACACGCCCATCTGTTATTGTCCCGCGCACACACTCTTGTGTCGCGGCCCCGCGCGCAGCGACACGCGGAACCAACACGCACACGCGCACGCACACACACACACACATGCTCACACACACGTTCACGCACGCACGCACACAACCATATTGACACGCCCACGCATACATATTGTTTAATCGGCGATGTGGCGTCACGGCCGCATTCTGAGCATTCAAACGGGAGGCGCCAGCGTAAATTGCTAACAAGCTTCAAGACACTACAAATACACGCACACAAAGAGACGGTTTTGCTCGGACCGCGTCGTGTCGGGGCATCACGTTGCCCATAAGCATGTCGCAAGTGTTTATGCGACACAGGGCGCGAGCGATGTGTCAACGTGTTCGGCAAAAGAGAACTCAAAAAGACAAGCTCAGCGATCCCATGAAGAGGCGTTGGACCCAGTCGCCACGGGAACTGCGCGGGGGAAGGGTCTGCGGCGGAGGGGGAGACGCACTAATTATGCAGATGGACGTAGGCAGTCGGTGCGACCAGAGGCCAATCGACGCAGCGTCAACGCCGGATCATGGGTGGCAGAAGCGGCAGTCAAAGCGGCAGTCGACTAGTCAGTTTGGGTGGAGGGCCAGAGACTAGGACCAGGGCTAGGATGGTGGCAGGTCCAAGAAGAGAGAAACGGGGTCAAGGAGTCAAGGAGAGGGGGCGACCGCGCTTTGCGCGAGCCGCTCGCCCCGCACAGGCCCCAACACTGGGGAGCATCAAGTTACCTACTACGGCTCCTGCGAGGGGCTAGCAGACGAAGCCAGGACGTGGTCCACACCAAGGCATTATATAGAAAACAACGGTTCTTGTCCGCCCGCTGGTTGCGGCAATATCGGCTGCACAGACTACCAGGCACAAGGTACAAGATGGGGCACAAGTGCCAGACTAGGGGACACCACTGTTGGCTCCCCCAACTCATCATATAACCGCGACACCGCTGGCAACACAGGACCAATAGACTGTTTACTTACTCTTGGGGTCCAGTCCCTGCATCAAATAACCAAGCCTTTTTTTTGCCAGGCTTCGATTTTGGACGCCTGTTACACAGTTTGTGAAGGTGTCCAACATTCGTGGACGAGTACGAACCACATAACTTACAGAAGACGTACCTACCAGTACGCATGACTACATGGCCGAACCCATGGGGGGCCGGACAAGGGGCCCTGTACAGCTCGAACTTGCAATGGCTGGAGGCCCAACAGGCTATGCACCTAAAGCGCTGCACAGAAGAGTCCCATGCCAGCTCATGTGGAACTCCCGTAGGCGGCATCACAACAGCCGCGGGGGGTTGTGGACAGAGCCAAGGAGGGAGGACAGCCCGGGGGGCGAGGAATCTCATTGAGGCGCGGTAGTACACGAGACATTCCAACACCATGTATTTGCCGATGTGCTCTACGACAATACGCGACCTACTCAGACGTTCCATAGCAGCTGCATCAACAGGATGACGCCGAGCACCAATATTAAGAAACCTGTCAGCATGATCATTCCCCATTGTTTGCCAAGCGGCCTGGGCAGGTGAAGGGACAGTGAGGTGGGCCTTCACCTTGCTGTCGTAACCCATGTCGGCAGCTTTCGCATGAATGCGAGACCATATACCCGAGTAGGGACTCCAACCATAAACAACGTGAGAAATTGGGGCGTGCCACGAATCCATCACCCTAAGGCAGTCGCTGTAATAGACATATCTACCACTTGAATCTGGCAAAGCATGCAGTAGGAAAGCTAGCAGCGCCAAAGTTTCTGACCCAGGCACGCATTGATAAGCACCAGGGTAAGCACCGTAGGCGGCCACGCGCGCCTCGCCGGATGGTCCCACAGCTGCCGCGGAGAAGCCGCAGCGCAATACTCTCGGTGAAGGGCCATAGAAACCTGAACCGTCGCCAAAGACAGCAGACGCAAGTAGCGGCGCAGCCCGCGGATCACCGAAAAAGAACCATATAATGTCCAAATCCATAGCTAGATGTGGCAACAATCTCTCTGGATCAGGGACTAGGGCGGAGTACCAGAGCGGATCATCAGGAAGGAGAGCACGAACGCGTTCGACGTGAGTTGGCAAACCATTAGCTAGTCGATCAGACTGCGTGCCATCACAATCCCAAAGAAGGTGACCTACAGCAGCAGTTTCATCCGCATGGGCCGCCCCGCAGAAAGAACAGGGGCTAGCCAAATCCACTGCTCCAGCAATGACGGATCTGAGTGCCACAACGTGAGGTCTCCCCCACGCTGGCGTAGACATGCCGACTAGAGTGCGAAGCGGTGGTAAGTAAGGTGGACCGGAGAGGTGGGACAGCACGGGGTGGCGAGGGGCAGTTTGCTGCCATCCCCATGCGTCCGCGTCCCACGCCACCATCTTCTCGACATCGCGTGGGGAACCGACAGAAATATCAATGCGCAAGCCCTGCGGGTTGATCCAGAGAGTGGTGGATTGGAAGCTCCACCCCAGACGCAAGAGTGTAGCCACAGTAGACGACGCCGGACCATGAAGGCTGTCCCAGCAGGAGGCTATACCAACATTGTCAGTAGCCAATTGAAAAGCCTCGTCCACGAGGTGCTGAGGCACCAGGGAATTCCAACGATGAGCAAGATCAGTCAGCACAACATCGGTATGAGCAGGAACCGCGGGATTGAATGCTTTCCATAGCTAGGTCCATGGTGACACAGCGATGAGACCGCGAACACATAGCGACATGATAAGCAGAACGGATTTGCTTTATATGCACAGTGTTCACCCCTTTAACTCCAGACCGATAGAGAACTACAGGCTGGAGACCAGAACGGACGAGACGTCGCACGCAAGCACCAGCCTTGCGTCAACGAGCCGTCCGACTTGCACGACGCATAACTTCTTTGATGCGTGCCGTGCGCACGTGGCGCAGTAGCCCACGCCGGGGCCGTAGCGCGAAGTCGACCCCCAAATTCCTGACATTCTGGGCCCGGGGCGCGGACCTGAGCTCAGGGACAGCCTGAATGACACCATCGGCCAACGTCGTGTCGGACGTCAACAAGGCCATCTTGAGCACAGAAACTGGCAGCTGAGCAGACACCGGCATCACGTTCAGGAGTGACGAGGCGACAACTGGCGCTTGTTCAAGAAGAAACCTCGGAGTTCCAGTCGGCAAACACTGAATTTCAGCAGCTACCAAACCATAGTAAGGATAGCGGAATTTCTCCGCCTGCTGATTCATGTCACGGAGTAGAGTTGCTCTCATCAGAAGGTCTGCGAATGCACATCCTGCAACTACTGTGCGTGTCGCCCGCACAACCTCTCCAGGAATGCCCTGAACAGAAGTGAAGCGAGGACCAAGCTATAGCTCGACCAGAAGGCGTAAGAGAACATGATTGAAGCCCAACTCTAGAGCCCGTGGAACCAAAATATGGTGCATCACATTCTCCAAGGCCTTCTCTATGTCTAGTAGAAGTGCCAGACACAACCAACCGCGAGCGTGTGCAAGCTCCGCCATGACAGACTGCTTCCAGACGCATGCCGTGCAAGAGCGACCACGGACACCGTACATATATGGTCACGACGTGTCTTTTGCAAATCGGGCGCCCACAGCACGCCGATACCATTGTGTCATAATCCGAATGTTCGTGGCGAAACATGCGACGGGGCGATGCCCGCCAAGACGGGGCGAAACATGCGACGGGGCGACATTCTTCGGCAACAATGACAAGACAATGCTCGACAGCTGTCGGGGAGGACGCCCCAGCAAAAGCATCAACCTCCACAGGGAAATTCAGCCAACAAGAGCTGCATCGCTTAATTGGCCAATGTGCCGAAGGTGCAACCAATCGACGCCAATTGAAGTCTTCGACGAAAGCTTTCGAAGCTGAGCGGGAGTAGAAAGAACCAATGCGTCCAGATCTCGCCGGGAAAAACGCGGAACATCTGGACGTACTGAGGGCCGACCAACGCCCCAAATGGTATGCCAGAACCTCTGGCGACACAAAATGTGATGCATGGGAGTACTTGGAGGTTCCTCGGTCTCCTCGGGGTCGACCTGAAACTCCAACCAAGAGTCATCCCCACGAATGAACGCAGCGGAAGAGCCTTTGGCGGCCTCTTCAGTTGCACACTCGCACCAATGCTTATAACGATCCTTGACTGCAGACTCATCGAAGGCACGGGCCTTAAGATCAAGATCGTGCCAGAGATCGCGACTACCTTGCAACGGCATGTCAGGAAGAAACCGCACATATTCCACCCATGATCAGGAGGTCGGCCTTCGCGTGAGGAAGGCTTGTACCGACGAGTCTTGTTAGCACACGTGTAAGAACCCCGAGGCGTGCCTCTCTCGCGAAGCTGGATGAGGCGCTCCAGACGCATAGCCAAATGTCGCCATATCCGGGCATGAAAACCATCAGTAGGACGGGCCTGACAACGGAGACGAGCGGGCACCATCACGAAAGATATACGTCCTGTCCCCAGCGGGACTGCAGAGCAGGATCCATCTGATGAAGAGAGCAGTTCTCCTGCAGCACGTTCTAACCATACAGACATGAGATGGTCCAAGTCTGCTGTCTCGTCGAATTCGATATGAACGTCTTCATTCCCAGGTGGCGGCAAATTGCAGCCCTGAGGAATATCAACTGATGGCATCCAGATTGTCCGCGCCAGCCGCCGCTGAAAACTGGGGTGGACTGGCAAAACCACGGGCTGGTGCTTAGATATGGCCGTGGTGTGAAAAGCGTCACAAGAAACGTCATGAGCAAGAACAGGATGAACGGCGAAGAAGTCAATCAGCGTGGACTTGTCGCCCGAAACGTACGTAGGCACGGTAGGGGCCACAATGACACGATCCACAAGTTCAGCCCAGCCTGTGCGACGTAACTCGGCTGGTGACATCTGCCAACCACCACCTATAATGTATGGAACCTTAGTGGCATTGAGGGCGGCAGCCTACTTGAACAAGAGGTCGCGGTTGGCCTCTTTAGCATCTGAGTTCCCACCACAATACAAATACACAATGTGCAACATAATGCCCAAAGGTGCGACTCCAAACCAAGATGTAGCTATGCAGCGCTCTGGGGCAGGCACACCTTCCAAGGGAAAGGTGCACTTGCGCAGTGCGGTATCCCACTTACGCATGACACCAACGCCTGCGGACAAGCCTCCGGCCTCAGTCAGCAAAGAAGGATGAAGAGCAGATCGGTAGCCCGCCTGATGTGCCTGGTGATGCGGATCATCCAGGGCACCAGGTGCACGACACAGTTCTTGGGTACACAACGCAAGGCGTCAAAACTCGTAGCACCAAGCAGGCCAGGGCAGCGACTCCAGGTATTAACATTAGCAGTGGCCACTCGCCAAGGGCGATGACGCTTAAGACGACGACTCCGCTAAGACTCAGGAGGTGCCGAACTCAAAGTAGACGGCACGTCCTGAGAGGAACCTTCAGGGGCAAAAACTTGTGTTGGTACAGGGGCCGGGGCATTGAGAACCCCAGGCTCGGGGCTACCCGTCCGACCCTCGCGACCGCACACCGCGCGAAGCGGCGGAGGCAGCACGAGAGAGCTCCCGATGGGCGCGGGATTGGCCAGATTGGCGTTCGACGGGCCCGTGATTGGCCTTCAAGCGTCCCAGTCCATAGTGTTTGGATCGAACTCCTCGTCAGAAGGATCCTGCTGATCAATAGGAACATGATCAGACCAAGAATGGCCACGAGAACCCCCCGACAAGGGCCTGGGCGGGCGCGGGGCCGCTTTTGAATGGGCGTGCCTGACACTGGATTGATATTCCCTGCCTCCTGCCGGCGATTCAGAAAGTGCTCCAGCGCCTGAACGACATGGGGCAAGTTGAGGATGTCCCAGGGGATGGCCGACTTGAGGCAATCCACGGCTTCCTGAGAGGAAGCAATTTGGGCAGCAGCCTGTACATCTGGTTCGAGCGCAGCCTCCTGTGCTCGCCAATCCTGCAGGGCCGATTCCAAGCGCTGGCGGCAAGCGAGAGAGGATTTTCCTTCTTGTCCAGGAGGGAGTTAAGCTGCTCCTGCACGTCGCCCAGATGTCCACCGCAGGGGAAGTAGTGGCCGCAGGGAGCCGTGCCCAGACAATGTCCCGCGATCGAAGTCCGCATTCATCCTCACATGAGAGCCGCGCGAGTGCCACGAGCTGTAGGGGTGGGTGTTAAGAGGGGGTGCAAAGGGAGGATGCTGGGCAGAATTTTTGCCAGGGACCCGTATCGAGATTGACATGAGAGCCCACGTCATGCGCGAGAGGTGCCACAGGCTGTGATGATGAGCGCAGGGACAGCCAGGCAGTCCAGCGAAACACCGACGCGAGATGGCCCATCAGGTCACGGGGAGCGTGCCACGAATGCCACGGACCGAAGGTGGTGAGAAGTGCCAGCGATCCAGCCAGAAGGGGGAGAGCGTCGAGTGTGCGCGGACACGCACGCAGACGCACATCACTGGACGCTGGATGAGATCTGGAGAGCATGAGATCTGCTCGGTTTGGCAGGAAGTCATCGTATGCCGCAGTTGAGAGGCGCTGCTCAATAGAGGAACGCGTCGAAACCCAAGGATAAGCATAGCAAAAACGATGCGGCACCTTCGGATCGTGCGAAAGAGCCGGGCAGGAACGGCAAGCAGACAGAGCCTTTCCCATTGTTCCAGCTCCCTCAGACAAACGGCATGCACGTACGACCACCTTGCGTGTGATACGACAACCGCGGGACAACCACAGGACCATTGAGAGAACACCATCGGACACCATCGAAATCCCATCGTCACACCATCGGGGCACCATGTGGGCACCATCAGGGCACCATCGGGAGGGACACCATCGAAACATCATGGGGACACCATCGGGTCACCATGTGGGCACCATCGGGACACCATGTGGACACCATCGGGACACCGTCAGGACACCATTCGGAACACCATCGAGACACCACTCGGACGCCCGCGGAACACCATCGGGACTCCAACGGGACACCATCGGGACACCACCTGGACGCCGTCAGGACACCCCCGGGCCACCGCCAGCCAACTGGTCGGAGAATCATTCGGCCCGGTTTCGGCTTAGCAACAGCGACGCCATTGAGACACTATCGGAGCACACTTGGGACACCATCGGGACACCCCTGGGCCACCGCTGGCCATCCGGGCGGAGAGTCATTTGGCCAGGTTTCGCCCTAGCATCGGCGGGTTCATTCCTCTCGGCCTCCTCATGCATTTTTCACCTCGCCCACACCAACGACACGAACACGACACCGAAACCGATTTCTCTGTGGGTTGTCTCCGTTCCCCTTCGATCTCACCCCCCGACTTCCGACAACAGCTTTCGGAGGTCCGCGCAGGCGCTGGAGAGCTCCCCTTCCCACGCCCTGCACACCGCAGCCGCCAGGCCCCAATGGTGTTGGCGCTCCCTGGGTATGCGGTATCGCGTCTTCCACGAATGACGACCGGGCATGGCCCTTAGCCTGTTCCGAGACCCTCAGGACCCGCAGCTCGTGCCCCGCGAGGACAGGCTCGAGGGTTGCGCAATACCCGCGCGGGGCGCTTCTACAGAAATGCAGGAGGCAGGAGAAGGTAAAATGGATGATGGTGGTGATGATGAGGAGGCGTCACGGGATGACTGGGATAAGCTGTGCCAGAAGAAGGGGGATGCGGACGAGGATGAAGCCGAGGATGAGCAGGAGGAGTAAGAGGAGGCCGAGAAGAGGACGGACACGGAGGAGAGAAAGGGGGATGAGGATGAGGTGGACGATGAGGAATTCGGAGCTGGAGGACGAAGTGGATGAGGTTGACGATGAGGACGAGAAGGAGGAGGAGGAGGAGGAATACGACGAGGAGCAGAATGAACAGGAGTTATTTACTCCCCCGTTGTCGTTGTACCCCCGCTTTTTTCTCGTCGCTGACAAGGGCTGTCTTCCACTCATCACCCCGACGCTGCCCCTCCCCGTGGCGGAGGGAGAAGGGCGGGGGGAGAAGACAGACGAGGCGGGAAGCGAAGGATGAGAGGCGTGGGGGAGGAGGAGGAGGAGGAGGAGGAGGAGGAGGAGGAGGAAGAGGAGGAGGAGGAGGAGAAGGAGGAGTCCGTGCCGAGCGAACGTCTCGAGGCGGCTGCTGCTTGCCGCTGCCGCCGACGGCCGTGCAGCTGCCGCCGGCGGCTGCAGAGCGCCAGACGGCGCCAGTTCCTTCCCGAACCGCTCGACATCCGTCCGCAGCGTTGGAATGGTAATGAGGAGGAGCAGAAGGAGCTGGAGGAGGAGACGGATGAGGCCTTCTCACTGGCCCCGTCAAGGGTGTATCTCCACTGAGGGAAGTGTCCTCCTTGGGAGACAGACGTGCGAAAATCCTACTGCGTGTGAAGAAACAGTTTTCAGGCAGCCATCTCCAGGAGTCAACCTGACTGTTGCGTTTCGACGATCCTGAATCGTGCCAGAGCGCCGTTCCCGGAACCCCAACACCGCGAATCAACGTAACCGTCGCGCCCTGACACTTCTGAGCCGGTCCCGAACACTATTTCTGGTACGCTGACCATGGGAACCAGCGAAACTCTTGCAAGCTGTTGAACCGAATGTGTTCGGCGCGAAGGCGGGAGCCACAGTTTCAAAGGAGCCGCCATCAATCCGTGAAGCTCTTGCTAATTTTGAAAACGAATGTACGCGCCGCTCGGGCGAGAGCCACGCTTTTGAACACTGGCCGCCGTCGATCCGTGAAGCTCTTGCCATGTTTTCAAACGAACGCGCGCGGCGCTCAGGCGAAAGCTACCTGTTGAAAGCGACCCGCCCTTCCGACTGGCCTCGGGGTGCGTCAGGGAGGAGGAGCGAATCGCGCCACCCGCCAGGATGGGCATGTCGAAGGAGGAAAAGGAGGCGGCGGATGAGGACGAACGACGATGAGGATGAGGAGGAGCAACAGGAGGAGGAGGAAGAAGTGGACAAGCCAACTCTGAATCTGGATGCCCGCAGCACAGCGTCCGGTGGACGAGGTGGAGAGAGGGAAGGACGGAAATGCGAGGGGGGAGGAGGACGCCGGCGGGGCCGACGAAGGGGAGGGGGGAGAGAGGGGGCCGCCCGTTGGAGGGGTGCTCGGGGCAGCGGCATCGAACCCGCCGCTTCCCGGAGGGCAGGGGAGCGAGGGAGCAGGAGGGGGAGAAGGCGAACGAGAATTGTGATGATGAGGATCATTGGGATGATGAGGAGAAGGAGACGTACGAGTATAAACCCAAGAGTCACCAACGATGTTGGAACAAACCCTCCATCCAACCTCCCTCTTCAAAGCCCACTACAACGGTCCGTTTCCACTGAGGGAGGGAACTGCCCTGATGGAAAACAACCGTTTGAAGACCCCGAGGCAAGGTAATGAGAAGGCGGTTCCTCTCGCTCCGCGGGGTGCACGTCCGGAGCACGTTCGGGCTGGGAGTTGGGTTGGTTTGCCCCGCGTTTCTGCCGCGCTGTTCTGCCTTGTCGCTCTGCCTGCCCCGGGTCGCTGCCAGCGCGACTGGGGGGGCGGATGCGCCCATCCCCCCCCCGCACATCTGGGCCGGGACGCGCGTGCGAACGTCCACGAGAGCAATGAGCATTCACCGCATTCGTTTGCATGTCCGCGGGCCCCTTGGTGTTTTTTAGTGGCCGTTTGGGGGGCCTTCTTGGGGGCCTCTTGGAGGCTTCTGGGGGCCCCTGGGGGCCTCTTGGTCTTTGGGGCCTCTTGGGCCGTCTTGGGGCGGTCTTGCGCCGCCTGGCCCCTTCGGAGGCCATCTTAGGGGCCGCTCGGGGCCGCCGTGTGGCTCTCTCGGGGTTCTTTTCGGCCGTCCTGGGGGCCTCTTGAGCCGTCTTGGGGGGCCTCGCTTGGGCCATCGTTGGGTCTTCTTGGGAAGTCTTGGAGGCCTCTTGGACCGTCGATGAGCTTCTGGGCCAAATAGGTGCCGTCTTGGGGCCCTCTTGGGGGCCTCTGGAGCCGTTTTGGGGTAATCTCGGGAACTGCTTGGGCCTTCATGGGCTTCTGAGACGCTGAATGGTGAGAACTCGCTAAACTCCTTAAACACATATTGGAAATCGATGGTTTGGGCATCTGAAGGCACTCTTGGGAGTGCTCTCGGGGCCTTCTTGGGCCGTCTTGGGGGCTTTGGGGGCCCTGTTGAGGCCATCTTGGAATGTCTTGGGGCCGTGTTGGCTGCACTGGGACCATCTTGAGCCGTCCGCCTTCTTAGACCCTCGAGAGGCCCCAGAGGCCCAAACTCATATAGTTGTATTCGGGTTTGGAAGTTGGAGGGCCCAGAAGGAATCCTCCACCTTGGGGTCGACGGATTTGGGGTGGCCCAGCGCAGCGCGGGAAGGGGGAGAGACGTAACAATGCAGCACACTACAATCTGTAGTTTTGTTCGCAATACTTGCATACATTGGACACGTTGCATTGAGGCGTTCGCCGAAACGACGCTGCCTCTCAACACGTCGCCTCCGGACGTGAGTTCTACAGGCTTACGCCACAGTCGACGACCCCTTTGATTTGAAGCCTCGACAGAAACCCGAGAGGCAGAACCCCCCTGACCAGTTCGTCGGGGGGCCGTGCCGGGCCAGACTCCCCCCCTCTCAAATTTGCAGTCCGGGGTCCTCTGGGGGGATCTCGGGGGAACCAGCTCACACGCCTGGAGGGCGACAAGGAGCCAGCGGACCGAAGATGATGAGGGGCGCGGCGGAGGCGGAGGTCAGCTTCTCCGACTCGACTTCAGTACGTCGAGTCAGGTAAGCACACCCCGACCATCATAATCGGCATTGACAAGCGCTTCTGCGGCTTGCTTGATATTCCTGTTTTGTCCGATCCCCTCTGTAGCGCGTTTACTCGAATGGGCTCGTTGGCAGGGGTGGTCATCGTGCGAGCGTTTTTTGTTTGCCCTGTATCCGTGTGTTGTCCTGACCCCAAGGCTGGTGGGGCGGTGGCACCAGGGCATGAAGGCCGACGCGAGCGCGATCGAACTGAGCCCGCCTTTCGTTTACCTCGACTTCTCCGCGAAGAGGAGACAGAAATGCTTTGCGGCCTCGCTGCGGCTTCCAGCCGAGCTGAACGCCACCCTGGTGAAATTTGATACGCGGGCATTGCCATTGCCGCCGGCCCCCTTCAGACCTGCTACTCGTTCCCCGCCGCATGATTCCCTCTCAGACTCATCCCTCTTCCATTCGTCCTCCCTCTCGCCAGCCTGGTGCCTCGTCGGCTACCGCCATGGTTACTGTCGTAGTCACCCGAGTCGGTGGTCCTGGCGAGGGTGTGGTGGCGGCAGCTGCAGTGCCGAAGCGCGTCATGGCATTGAGGCAAGAACCCTGGAGGATGTGCCTCCGAAGGGGCTTCTTGCGGGCAAAGAACAGCGTACAAGTGCCTCGTTTGCGTCATCGGCATCGTCGTGGTGCGTTCCGCTCTGCTCGGGATTCGTTTTTCTGAGGTAGCTGCCGCCCCCCGCCTCCTGCTGCTACTCCTGCTCCAGCTCCTCCCACCTCCATCATGCTCCCTCTCTCTCCTGCCCCTCCTCTCCCTGCTCACCTCGCCTCCTCTTCACCGTGAATGCCGACGCCTCAAGCCCGCTAGCACATCAGTCACACCATGTCAGCAAGACTCGGTGGAATGCTTCTAGTGTGCCCTCGGCGGCAGAAGAGAACCCGCCGATCGCTTTGGGATACCAGGGAGAGCACCCACAAGGAGTATTGCAGATAGCGATGAGTACTACACAGAGTAACGTAGCGAGTGCTAAACCTATGAGAAACCATGCAGAAGGGAGACCATACGGGAGACCACATGGGGGGTGGCATGTATGGGAGACCAAACGGGGGGCCATGAGGAACACCATGCAGGAGGTTGTGCGGGAAACCGTGCGGGAGACCATGAGGGAGACCATGCGGGCGATGATGCAAGAGACCATACGGGAGAGACAGGTGGGAGATCATAACGGAGACCGTGTGCGTGTGTGTGCGTGTGTTTGCGCGCCTGTGTGCCATCTTTCCCTAGCCAGGAACCCGTATTCTCCAAATCTTGTGTGTGCCAGCTTGTCTGCGCCAGGAACGTGTATTCTCCAGATTTGGGTGCAGGGAAAGCCTGGCCAGGTTCGGCGTAGGAAGTAGGTGGATCGTTGACTCTCTCCTGGCCCTTCATCCTCGAAGAGGAGACGCCAGAGAAACGAGCTTCGATTCGTGGAGCCCGCCGCCGCTCAACAAGCTTGGTTGGGCCTTCACTCGAGGGCCCCCGCGTGCCTGAAAGAGGACGGGTACGATTTCGGCTTCGGCGTCGAGGTGGAGGTCGAGAGGAACTTGGAGGCGAAGGGGAGGATGACCGAAGAAGGGGAGCCAGCACAACATACATGAATCGGCGCTGGAACCCCCTGGCGGCGCTTCCTGCGTCGCCCCTGGCACGTTCCGCGAGTTAGGGAGGGGGGTCCAGCGCCGATCAAACATATCCGCGCGGATTCCTGGAAGTTGTTGCTTCCACCGACCATCCTTGTTCCAGAAAGGCAGGAGGAGGATACAGAATGAAGAGAACCAGGTGTCTTGCGTGGCTCTGGGCATGCTTGGCGCATTGCAGTGTCACTCATGAGCTGACAACTAGCACCGTGCTGCCCATAGATTTTGCGCGGTGGGAATCCGTGTGGGGCTAGGGGTGTCTGTTGTCGGATGTGGGCCGCCTCTCGAACGGGAGCCCCCTCGGGGTCCGACAGCCCGCGCGCAGACCTCCTGTAGCGCATTCGTCCCCTCGCCCTGCCCCATTCTTCCTCCCTGTAGGCTTGTGCGTGTGTTGCACCATCGCTGGTCGCCAATGAGTGCGACTGGCTTGCCACAGGAGGGGGGCCCGCGCTCTTCCCGCTGGCCCCTCGCCCCCGTGCCACGCGCCCGTGGGGGCGTTCCTGGACCTCCGCCCGGAAGGTTCGCCGAGGTAGGCAGGATGCCACGTTGAGGCAGCGACAGGGACTTCCCGGAGGTCTGGATTTTCAGAGGGGGCGCACATCAAGAAGCCATGTGCTGTTCGTCAGGGTATCCTGGGTTTTTTCGCTCCTCGCACTGCGCAGTGACTTCCCGCAGCCGTTGAAGGAGCTTCTGCGTTCAGGGTGCTCCAGGTTTCCCGTCAGGTGCACCTCGCGCACGGGTTCTCAGGGTTGGGTTTCTTGCGAGGGTTTCTTGCGGCAGCGCGGCGCGTCCGGCGCCGCCTTTGGAGCGCTCCACGTGCCGGGAAGAGGGGTCCAGCGCTGATCCAAGAAAATCTGCCCTGACCCATCACAGTTGTTGTGTATGCCGAATTGGGCTCCGTCAGGAGAAGGGCGGGAAGGACAAACGGAGGCACGAGATGTTCTTTTTTTATTAGCACAGCTTTGCGCCGCTGTAGGCTTTAGGCCACAGCCCGCGAGGAATCCGAGGGGCGGGTGTCTGGGAGGGGCTGGCTCTTCGAGGTGCAGGAGGAGGGGTCCAGGGGAGGGGGCGCCTCCTCCTCCTCCTCCTCCTCCTCCTCCATCCTGCCAGTCATCCGAGGAGGAGGAGGAAGAGGAGGAGGAGGAGGAGGACGAGGAGGAGGAGGAGGAGGAGGAGGACCAACACGTCCGATCTCGCCGGGAACGGAAAATGGACAGGCAAAGACAATTCGATAAGCAGAGATCGCGCAGCTCAGCGAGATACAAAAGCCAAGCGAAACGCACGAGGAGACCCATGCGATCAGCGAGGCACAACCTAGGGTGGCGAGCGTCACCGAACGGCTAGTGCAAGCGTGGACCACAACTCGGCAGGATGCGATGCACGAGGATGCACGTACACGAAGAGCAACAATCAGATTTCTCGGATCATAGCTCATGCAAACAAGACAGTGCTAAGGTGAAATCGCCGTTAGAGCATGTCCTGCTGTGGGCAGGCCGAGGAGGGGGCAAGTCGAGGTCAGAACCGCCGCCATCCGACTCTGGGAAATGCAAGCTGCATCGCACTTCTCGCTCACGCAATGCGCACTCGATACCACCTTTACAAAGGAGCTCCCAGGATTCGACCGTAAATTCGGAGGAGTCGCTGGCGGCACTCTTGCGGCGAATTCGACGTCGGAGGACGAGGTGGAGGAAGGGGCGAGGTCACGCCTGGAAGGCGTGCGCGATCCTTCCCCAGTCCAGTCCGCCCCCCGCTCACCACCGCCCCCGCCGAGGCGGGGGTCGGCGGACAGGCCCCGCTCCCCTCCCACGAACCCGAACCTGGGAGCGCAGCGCCCAGCAGGCAGGAGGAAGGGGAAGAGGCCGAGGAGGAGAGCCCGCAGGCGACTGAGCTGGCCGTCACCAGGCTCGGTGCCGCAGATCAGCACGGTCGCCAGGACGATCGCGTCGCGCGCCACTACGACGGGCCCGGCGTCCCAACCACGAGGGTGCAGACCTCCATGTCTACTCCAGCGGCGGCACGACGACCCAACTCATCGGCTCCTGCATGTTTGAGTGGGATCGTGCCTGGAAAAAACCAGACGCGGGTGCCCTATGCACCCGCACCCCATGATCAAAGACCCTAAACAGCAAGCGGCCCGGAGCGAAGCGAGGTTATCCTTACGATCACGCGCCCCTGGGCGACTGGAACAGCCAGCTGTTCAGGGCAAAAGCGGCAGCGAGCAGCGGTCGCGGGCCTTTTGGCACCGCAGGCGCACGAGCCTCCCCGACCGGGGCTCAACTGTGCCGCTGACGGCGGCTCCTCGGCCGCTGAAGGCGGCTCTTCGCACAGGCTCCGACCGCTATGCGGCAAGAGCCGGGAAGGGCACGAGAAGAAATTTGAACACCAGATGGGCCGCAGAGCAGGAAAGGGAAGGATGAGGAAAAGACACAGGGGGCCCTCCCTTCCCCAGGCACTCCCCACTAAAACGTTACGTTCTCAGCTACGCTCGAACTCCCACGTTTGAGTGGGCTCATGCTTCGAAAACAACCCAGACGCGGCGCCCTATGCACCCGCACCCCATGATCAAAGACCCTAAACAGCAAGCGGCCCGGAGCGAAGCGCGGTTATCCTCACGACCGCGCGCCCCCGGGCGACGGCAACAGGCAGCTGTTCAGGGCAAAAACGGCAGCGAGCAGCGGTCGCGCGCCTTTAGGCACCGCAGGCGCACGAGCCTCACTGTCAGCTGTCACGGTCTATGCTCCTTGGGCTCTGCCTCAGGTCAGCTTCCCCCGGACTGCTGGCAATCCTGCGCTGTGCCACCGCGCGCGGGCGCGAGCTGCGCGCCGCCGCCGCGGCCGCGGCCGCCCCCCCGGGCCGCTGGGCCGGCCGGAGTGGCATAGGGCCGCCTGGCGCTGGCGGCGCCGCTGCAAGCGGTCGGGCACGGCCGGGCCGCGCGCGGCAGGCGGCGCGCCAGGGCGGCCCGCGGGCCGCCGCTGGGCTGAGCGGGGCTGCGCCTGGCGCGAGCGCCCCCCGCGGGCCCTCCCCCCTTTCCCCCCTCCCCCCCCCATCCCCCCCCGCGCCTGTGTCGTTGTCGTGTCGTCTCTCGTCCCCGTCGTCGTGTCGTGTCGTTTCCTGACTCTTGCCACGGGGCTCCTCTTGCGCTTGTTTAAAAAATGTTGAAGCGGATCGGCAATCCGATCCGGAATCGGATCGGCGATCCGCTGGTGGTCGAGCGATCATCGCTCGACCACCAGATCTACAAACAGGGAAGTACGCGTGGCACTTGAAGAAAAACATCCCCTTGCAGCCAACAACGCCAGAGATGAACGCGCTGCAACTGCCAATGACTTGTCGGAACAGGCGCATCACCAAGCCAGTACTTGTGTCTCCGCTGCACGAGGCGCTGGACGCAGAGACGGCGCTGTTGGAGCACAGCGGTGAATTGATCGAACCACCACTCGGATCCGAGTGGTGTGGTACATCCAGGAGGCATCGCCGTCGCATCAAGCCAGGCGACGCGCGTCGCGTCTTCCCCATCGTTGTATACATATACGGGACCAAGTTCACCAGGAGTATCGAACCTGGCAACGCCGACGGCTTGATATGCGTCACGGGCTACATCTTGTCGACGTACAACGGCCATGTCCTGTGCGTTCTGAGCAAGCGTGGGCTTTGCCGTTGCGGGCGCAGTGGTTGGGATTCCATCTGGGGAATGCTCAAACACCTTCGATGGAGTCTAGCAGCCGCCGCCGATGGCAAGCGGTCCGCCGCGCGCTGGGACCGGAGAGACTGGCCAGACGATTCTGCGTATTCAGTTGCAAATTGTGGGACATACCAGCTGGGACACAGGTGCGCGCCTGTCCAGATCAAAGCGGATTGGGCAGAATTCTGCTCGAGTTTGGGTTTCCCGACGTGGTCGGGTTCCAATTGTCCATGCTTCCCGCGCGCGGCTCGCAAGAATAATATGTTCGACTTCAGCAACGTCGCGATGGACAACCACGGCTGGGGTGAGCGCGAGCTGGACTATGAGGCCGCGTGCAGGAATGGCGAGGTGGAGGCGCTCGCGGTCGACGAGGGCGTCCGCAGAGCAATTTTGGAACAAGGCAAGCTCAGACATAAGACGAACTTCGGCCGCATCATCACACATCGGACCAGTCCTACGAAAAAGGCGATCGCATGGTACCAAGCGGTGGCCTCCACGGCGCGGCAGACTTCGAAGAGCAACCAGCGCCATTATCGGTGATATTCTGGCGCTCGCACATCGGCAATCTGCGAAGAAAGACATATTGGACACATTGCCGAACCCCGATCTTCTGTGAGGAGGTCGGCGCAACGTCAGGAGATACGACGCGGTTGGATAGTATGCACACTATATACCTTGGAGTAGTTTCAAGATTTGAACACGCAGTGATCAATAGGGCCATTTCATGTCGGTACGAAGGTTGATACGTCTGATGCGACCACGCTGCTGTTGTTTAACGACTACAAGAAGTGGTGCGCAGCCAATAACATTGATCTTTCGCACCAGCTGAGCACGCTGATTCCTCCAATGATTGATGGGGTCCCGCACTCACCCGTGCATGAAGACGAAAGCTGCAGAACCAGGTGCGTTGTTGCGCTGGGAAGCATCCTTCTGTTATCCAGAAAGCAAGAGGCTCAGAGACGCGGGCGTGCTTATGGCAGCTGGCACACCCCTCGCCTTTTACGTCGACACGTCAAGTCAGAAACTTTCAGCGCAACGTGGGTGAATATCAGGAGCTTCTCGATTTTGTGCTTGAAGCACCACCATTTGATGGATGGGATGGGGATTCAACGTCTTCCCACATCCCACATGTGGGCCCACATGACGCTCAATTTCCACTGACATGGGAACCCGTGGTTTTACAGCACACCCACTGACGAGACTTCGAATGTACGTATTACCTGCATGGCTGCTGTTTCACACAGGGCCGATTAGGAAGAACATATCTTCCTTCGGGTCCGGCTGCTGCCGCATCTGATGCGCAGCTCGACCTTCGCGTGCGTTTGACCGCCCATGCTGGATGTGAACTCCTCGCCCTCGCCATCGCGGTCCCCCCCCCCCGCCTCCTCCCCCAAACCGCAGTCTACTCTATGTGGCGATCCACGTCCCGACCCCCTTCCCAGCTTCAGACGAGAGAACAAGAACCTCTTTCGCTGCCGACGCCCCCCGCCGTCGCACATGCACCAACCAAGAGACGCCGGCTCCACTCGCCACTGCCCGTGCGACCTGCCCGCGACATGCCCGCAACATGCCCGCGACGCGCCCGCCACGTTCACGCGACATTCCCGCGCATTGCGACGACTGGCGCGACCTCTTCGGTATTATGTCAGCTCGAGTTCTGCGCTGTGCGTTCGCCCTACTGCACTATTGCTGCTGCTTCCAAGCTGCTCGCTCCTCCTTCTCTTCCGCCTCCTCCCCCTCCTCCTCCTCTTACTCCTCCTCCTCCTTTCCCTCATCCTCCTCTTCATCCTTCCCCCCTCCTTCCTCATCTTCTCCCTCCTCACCCTCGCCCTCATCATCCTCCCAATCCACCTCCTCCTACCGTTGCCCTCCTGCTTCCCCAAGTCTCTTACTATTCCTT
Source organism: Prorocentrum cordatum (assembly GCA_963575745.1). NCBI lineage: Eukaryota > Dinophyceae > Prorocentrales > Prorocentraceae > Prorocentrum > Prorocentrum cordatum. Next base: position 294,104 of record CAUYUJ010004347.1, read on the forward strand.
CTCTCCTGGGCCCGCGGTCGGAGCGTGCCATGGCGCTGAGCCCAGCCGAGGTCAGGCAGTGGCTTGCGGATGGCTGTGATCCCAAGTTGGTGAAGCAGCTCCAGAACTCTCCAGAAACGCCAGGGAACGAATACAGACAAGCCCGTACCGCAATAAGGACACGTTCGAGGATAATATGGACCGCCTGAAGAACACAAACAAAAAACACGAGGAGGAGCTGGCGCTGAAGCGTTTGCGGGAGGTGAAGAGGGATACTGTTCACAAAAGGGCAGGCACACGAGAAACAGAGGCGTAAAGATGACGCGCGATTCCAAATAGCATTGCAAATGTAATCCGCATAGAATCTGGGTCGGGGGAAACGGGTGTAGAATGGAACGGGCTCGGGCATGACGAAGTGGAGGTGCTGACCGCCGACGGCCAATATCTCAGCTCTGGCATGCCAGCCACCCATCCACCCTTCCCGACTCAGTGCAGATGCAGATTCCACTGGCACCGCTATTCGGAATCCTCCCAGATCCTGGCCAGCGCGCTGTGAGCAGCCGTTCCCGCGGTGCGGGATCGTGGCTGCGCGACCCTCCTGGTTTAGATTTCGGCCCCGATTCGGGGCGAGCCAAAGGATTAGGCACGAACCAGCTCGTCATGCCGTGCCCCCCCGGCAGGAAACAAAAAATGGCATGAGGCCTCGCGAGCAGCCAAGGAAACCCGAAGACACAACACCTCAAAGGAGCCGCCGCTGCGCCCCAAATATGCCCCATAAATCGGTGCGTGTGGTCACCGTGTCAGCTTCCAGGAAATCAGCGCTTGAAGGGATAAGGGGGAGGATGAGGAGGAACGGCTGGAGGAGGGGGGGCGCATGAGGGGGGAGAGGAGGACTATAAGGAGGACGAGGATGAAGGGAAACTGATGGGGGGAAGGGAAGAGGGACGATGAGGGCAGGGATGGTGGAGGAAAAGGGAGATTGACGGAATGATGAGGTGGGCGGGGGGAGGGAAGCAGGACGAGGGGGCGTAAGAGGCGGAGGATGATGATTAGAAAGAGGAGGAGGAGGAGGAGGAGAAGGAGGAGGAAGAGGACGAGGACGAGGAGGAGGAGGAGGAGGAGGAGGAGGAGGGTGGGGGGCAGGAAGAGCCTCCTCATCCTCCTCTTCCTCATTCTTTTCGTCCTCCTCATCCTCCCCGCCCGCCAGCCCTCTGGAAGGCAAAAGAAGCCAGCAAGTTTTCTCGATCCTCTGGCCTCGAACTTCAAATATTGTGAAGGCCTGGTGGTCAGTGCCGCCGAAGCAGACCGTCGGCGAATGGTGAGGACAACGGTGCTAGCTTCTCCCCCACATGAAAACATCACCGCGCGCAGGAGTTATCACACGACACGCGCAGAAGCATGATGGAGTTCGACCGTGGGATGTCTCGATGAATCGGATGTCGAGGAACATCGTGTTGTTTTGCACAGTATATGCGCCCCACGAAAACTACAACGATACTCGAAAGTTGCGCGAGAACGCTCAACACTGATGCTGGCGCAACTTCGCCATGGTATAATTCAATGTTATCACCATGAAAACGTACCTGCGACAAAAAACGCAGTTTCACTTCTAATCCCAAATAAGAAATCTGAAACGGTTTCGGAATTCCTTAAATGTGGAACCTCTGGGTAACCCAATCCGCGACCCCCAGCGCGCGCGCGTGCATCGTATCGACTGACTTACCTCTCCACGATCCCGTGGCCAAAGAGTAGGCGATGCGGTAATTGATCAGGGTCGGCCACCGATGGAACTTGAACAGCGCCGCCCAGTGCTCCGCTACGCGCAGGAGTGCCTTCACCAACGAACGCCCCACCTCGTCGGGGCACAGCGCTACTCTGAAGCTCTAGCCGCCGAGATCAACAACTCGTGTTCCTTGGAGATAGACTGAAGCGCACCCACTTTGCTAGCGCTGGCCTCCTCAGCCTGCCTGTTGTGCAGGTCGAGGTTGGACGCGATTACCCGCGCTGTGCCACCCCCTTCTACAGGGTCGGGGTCGCCCAGGGCACCCGCGGAGCGCCGGGTCTTCTCGGACGGGCCGTGCTCGTCGCGGTCGAACGTCACCCTGGGCCGCCGTGCTGGGACTCCAGAGGTCGGTCCAGCACGATGCTCGAACAGGTTCATGGGCGGTGGTGTCGGTCCAGTACCAGGGCGAACCGCGGGCGGCACCTGGCCCAGCTCCGCCCGCGCATCAGCCCCTCGCACCTCAGGACACACTCGCCAAGGCGGTAGCCCTGGCCTTTGGGGCCCACTCCTTGGGCGGCTGCCGCTCTCCCTCGCCGGCCCCTGCCCGAGGCCCGGCGGGGGCTCTCCCGGGGCGGCGCGCGCTGTTCCTGGCACCGGTTGGGCCAGGCCTCCTCGCCAAGCTCCTGCCTCTCCCTCTTCCACGTGGGCCTGGCTGAGCCCTCGCCTCTCACGGAGCACATCAGCCAGCTGACGCAGGTTGTCGAGCTCGTCGTCCGTCATGACGGACCCGCGGTCCCGCTCCAAGGCGTCGAGGGACTCCACGATGGCGTCGCAGGCGCCCCCCAAGTTATCGAAACGCTCGGCCACGTCCAGAGGATGCCCCCCGCTGCCCGAGCGTGCCCGCAGGTACTGTAGTGCCAGCGCGTCCTCCCCACGCCCGCGCCAACGCTCTCTGGCGGCGCCGCTCAGGAGCCCTCCCAGCTCTTCCCTGGACAGTGCATCTCGCCAGGGAGGCTGCGGGGGGCAGGCGGGGGGAGGCATGGGCAGGACCTCGCGGGGCGTGCTCCCCTCTTGGTCGCCAAGCCGCTCCTCAACTCCTCGCTGGATGGTGTACAGTGGGTGCTCCTCGCGGCCGGGCCACGCCCTTGGCCAAGGCAGTGGCCACCGGGCTAGCCGTCTTGCCGTGCTCGTCCATCCCGTCCTGAACCAGCATACTCGTCTTCAGTATGATAGCGGCAGCTCCCGCGCCAAATCGGACGGGACCGTCACTAACAGGTCGAGGCAAGGTAGACGGTAGGTGACCCACTCCGCCGGCGATCCTGTCCAACACAAATGCCGCCGATGTGGGTGGGGATCGTGACCTGGCGGCCCTCGTGCGCTCCGGTGTCAGCCCTGCCACCACCACAGCAGGCCCTTTTGGTCGATCTGCGTGCGGTGTCAACCGCTGGGTCACCGACAAGTCGTGCTCGAGGCAAGTCAGGGCACCGCAGCTCATCACCCGGCCCAGTGCGTGGCACCCGAGGTGTGCACACTTCTTGATTCCGCGCTCTCTCTGGTACGTGTTGGTATGCTGCCCGCAGAGAGTCACTACCTTCTCGGTCCCCTTGACGTTAGACTTCTCCCCGTCTTCGGTGACCAAACGGATTGGTTCCCCACGGGCCCGATCGCGACATTTCTCTTTGGACAGCTGGTACATTGTGTCCCCCCTCCTGGTACAGGACGTCGTGGGCCATGCATCGCTGGTGCTCAGACTCCGGCTCCGTCTCCGAGTTGGGGTCCTTGAGCAGCTCCGCCAGGGTGTCGGCCGCGCTCCTTCTGCCGCGCCGGCAGCCCCGCTGCCCGCATCTCTCTGGCGACCCGCAGAGCTTCGCACACCCCATTCAAGCCCAAAGCCGCGCACCCACGCCCACGCGAGGCCGCTGCCGACCCGACCTCCCGAACCAGCAGGGCTTCGACGAGGCAAGGATCAGCGCCTCTAGGTTGTTGTTCGTGGTGGCCGTGACATAACCAAAAGCCAGCGCATGGGCTGCGTAGTGGCCATCGTCGAGGCACGGCATCTCCCTGCAGAGGTGGACCACCTTGTCTTGGGAGTCCTCCACGAGGTCCCGTAGACGTCGCGAGGTAGTCGCCAGCATTTCCTTGTAAGGCCATGCGACCCCAGCCTTCTTGCACTTGATGCCTGTGCTCAGCGATGGTCGCTCCAACCTCGCAGATGTATCGCCTACCTTGATGATCAGGTAGTGCGGCACTCTGTCGGCCCCCTTCGCCCGCAGCTGCGGGTGGAACTCGTTATCCACGGGCGTGGCAGTCGCAGGCCGAGGTAGCTCAGGCACGACACTTTCGTCCAATGCAGACGGGCCTGGCGCCTTCGCTGGGCAGCGCCATCCGAACAAGCGCCCAGCCCACCTGAGCGGCGTGCCAAGCAAGAGAAGAGGTCGAGCGCCGAGGCGATGGATTGGAGCCCGCACCCGAGGCCGATCACCAACGCCACAAGGAGACCCGCAAAGGTTGTCCAGCACAACATGGGCCACCCCGTACCAAAGGCCGTGTGGCCCAATGTGTTGAGGCTGCTCCCAATGACGCCGCCGCCACTCCAGGCAACGGCGGTCCACTTGAGGTCTGACATCGGCAGGTCCATGAAGCACCCGCCCAGCCAACTGGCCCCGACTTTCACGCCACCGAAGCCGAACCAGCCGTGTTGGCTCTCCTCCTCATCCCCAGCCTCTTCCTGGGGAGGCGGTGGGGGGCGCCCGGCACCTCGCGGCTCGCCCTTGGCCGGTGGCTCTCGGCCCCACCCTGTGACCCAGTCCCAGGCTGGGTTCTTCCTCCTCCGGGCAGCGCCTGACCCCTCCTCGCTGGATCCTGGCGCCTGCGTGCCCCGCGAGGGGGGGCGGGGGGGGGGAGCGGCTGCCGCCCCTTGCCGCCCGCGGCTGCGCCCGATGGCGGCGCATGGGCGACTGTCCGCCCCTTGCCCGCAGACGGCCCTGGCGGCCCAGCCTGGGTTGCTGAGTGGCGCTGTGGCTCCTCCTTCGCCACCGCCATGCCGCGGCGCCGCTGGTCCTCCTCCAGCGCTCGCAGCAGAGAAGGGTACGCTGCCCCTCCCCCCTCGGCTGCCCACGTCGCGTCCACGGGCTCGACGGCAACGCGCGGTGCTGGTGGTGCAGCGGGCGTGGCCGACATCTTCCAACGCCGCCCGATGTCCACCGCCGCGACAGCCCCGATGAGAATGGGGAGTCGGGCCATCATCAATGAGCCGACTCGTCCACTCCTGGAGCAGCAGCCCGTCCTCTGGCTTCTCCCTCACTGGACTGGAGCTCCTGCCTCACTGCCGCGCCCAGGCTGGCGGCCCCGGGCGCGCGGCTGAGACCCCTCCAGCGTCAGCCTCCGGGGCCCCAGCCATCAGCCGCCCGCGACGCCCTCTGCAGGCGGCTCCGCTATCGCCCTGTGCGGCCCCCGCCGCCCGAGCGCGCAGAGCCTCGGACACGAGGGCCCGAGAAGAAACTTGAGCCCCAAATGGGCCGCAGAGAAGAAAAGTGAAGGAGGAGGGAGAGACAGGGGGCCCTCCCCTTCCCCAGGCACCGCCCACTATAGCCTTACGTTCTAAGCTACGCTCGAACTCCCACCTGCGCCATCGTCTCTCCGGACGGCGCCAGGCTGCCCCACGGCAGATCCAGGGAGAAACGCGGCACCTGCAGCGGCACGAGGAACAGCAGCAGCTCCGACACTGTACCGCCTGCGTCGTCGGAGTCGCTGATGTGAACCTCCTCGGAAAATTCGAAAGTGTCCACGCCAGGGTCCGACGCGACAGAGCTCGCGGCAGAAACAGGGGGCGAAGGTCTTCCACCGGCAGTGCCATGCGGAGGCGGTCCGTCGGTATTTTCAGGCTGTGGTGTTTTGGCAGCAGCGGTTTCGGAGTAAACACGAAGATCGGCATGAGGATCGGCATGATCGGCACAAGCGCGTACGGTCGCAGCTCCACGAGGGGCAGCAGCAACCCGAGCGCCATCTTCATGGTGGGCGGCACGGCCATCTCCTGCATCAGCTGCAACGGCTCCGCAATCGTCGGTAGCTTCGTTAGCGGCGCGACGAACGGCCCGACGAGGGTACACGGCAGCTTGGCTGCGAAGGGGCGTGCGCGCGGCAGAGGCGGTGAGAAGCCGTTGCGCAGCAAGCCCCGCGCCAACAGCAGCGGGCACGCACGTCAGGGCCTCCACCTGGCTTCGAAGGGGCGTGCGCGCGGCAGAGGCGGCGACCCCGCGCTAACAGCAGCGGGCACGCGCGTCAGGGTCTCCATGGCGGGCGCGGGCTTGAGGATGGCCAGCAGGGGCACGGCGCTCGCTTGGGCGTAGCGCACCGCCACCCGGCGCGCCTGGGCTCGCCTCGAGGCCGAAGAGGTCGCACAGGGAGGGCGACGCACATCGGCATCCATGGCACGGTGGCCCGCACGACGGCGGGCACACGGCTGGGGGGACAGGTCTGGAATTGGCGGCCGGAACGAAACGCTCGGGCCCATGGGCCTGACGCCTTGAGCCAAAATGGCTACGGAGGGAGGAGGAGGAGGAGGAGGAGGAGGAGGAGGAGGAGGAGGAGGAGGAACTCCTCTCTCCATCACCAGCCTTCCCATTGCTGGGCCCCGACCTGGGCAGTGCGTCCCCGTGGCGTCAGCTGGCGCCGCAGCCCCGAGAGCCACCCCGCCCCGAGCTCTTGTCTCTTGAGATCCCTCGCCGGGACCCTTCGTCTTGAGCCTGCTGCAGATGGATGGGAAGCTTAGAGGCGACAATAGGGGCGAATAGCCCAGGGGAGAGCAATAGATGTATTTAGGTGCGCCGATGATCTATGTCTTCGAAAAGGCTCCCGGGCGAATACGTGTAATGCCCGCCCCTGGGCTATTCGCCCTTATCGTCGCCGCCGAGAAGCTGGCTCAGACAGAGAAGCTCCTTCGGGGCTCTGCTCCCGTTCCTGTTCTGGCCCCTCTGCCCCCAGCGCCTCGTCCGCCCGCGGTCCCCTTCCCGCGGCCGCCCGCTTCGCCTCCCGCCTTACCTCGGTGCCGAGCTGCCGCTTCGCAGCCCGGCCAGGCCCCAACGCGCTGGGCGACCGCCAGCGTCGTGACAAGACAGGTCGCCCATCCCAGAACCTCTGCCTCTTCCTGCTTTTCCTCCTCTGCTCCTGGCTCCTCCCTTTCCCAGGAGGGGAAGGGGAGCAGGTGGAGGTCGGCGGGCCGGCTTGCTGGCACCCTCGGTCGAGGCCCTCGACGAGGTGTTCGAGGACGAGGACCGCGAGATGCAGGAGAGGCGGAAGGAGCCGTGGCCTAGGTAACACCATGGCTTGCGTTCCTCGAGGGGGACCTCCATTCCGAGGAGGTGGAGGGAAGGATGAGGGGGTGAGGGGGAGGAGGAGGAGGAGGAGGAGGAGGAGGAGGAGGAGGAGGAGGTCCGTAGCCATTTTGGCTCAAGCCTCGGCTTGCCGAAATGCGCTGCGCAATTCACGCAGCCGTTTTGCCCCCGCGCGTCCCGCCGCAGCGCCCGCGTCTGTGGGTAAACTGAGGTGTTTCCAATTCCTGTGGACCCGTGCGCTTCCATGTTGTTGCCATTGATATCTGCTGATCTGGGGCTTTCTATATTTCTAGGTTTGTGTGCAGGTGTTCTGTCATTGCCTATAAGAATTGCGATCGTGGCTGCCCAACTTACGATTCATTGTTGCATCTCTGGCCTGACTGTCCAGGAATACCCATCTACTGGAGCTGCGGCCTTGGCGGCGCGAGGTTGGCTCCCACGTCCTCTATTCGGGCTGTCTGTGCAGGTGAACAGGGCAGCTGGCTACGCTAAGCATTCACAGTTCACTCGGTTCTTTCCTACATTCTGCGGCAGGCGCCGCGAACGCTCGAAGCTCAAGCCAGAAACTCATTTTTTTGTTCCGTCGGTTCCCGTGGTCATTAGCATATCTGATGAGTTGGCGAAGGAGGAATTTGCATCGCACGCAATTCGTTCGTTTCCTATTGATACTTGTGCTGGCAATTCAAATGGTAATTCGGTACACTCCAAATTTGATGCCGCTCATATGGTTCAGTTTTCTGCACTGGGTATCGCTGACCCTCGTTTCCAAGGTAGTCCGCGTGGCCGTGCTGCTGCTTTGCGCTTGCCGGATACGGGTGCGCAGAGGCTCATCGAGGACCAGAACTCGACGATTGCGTTATTACTGGGGCAGCTGGAGCGCTTACAGTGGCAAATCCCTCGACAAACCAGTGTGGATGACAGGCTAGGAGATTCTCAGCTCATACAGGAGGCGACGGCCAATATCGGAAGACCTGGAAGCTCTCATTCACGAGCATTCCGCCGAAACGGACGCCCGAATCCGAGGGTTGGCACGGTTTTTGGGGAAGTGCGTCAACGACTCCCTGGATTGCGGGCTGCCTGCAAAGCTTGAAAAACCCAGTGGAGGACAGCAGCCCGCCATTGCTCCGAAGCTGGAGCAGGTGTGTGAAGAGTTGAAGTCGTCCCTTGATTATTCTGTCACACGTCTTGGTGAATCAGTGCGGAATCGCCTGGCTACCGACTGTCAGAATATCAGAGATGAAGTAGATGGGAAGATCGCTTCTATCAGACAGGATTTGTGCCGAATGTCATCTGAGTTCTCGCAGGATGTCGCCTACGAGTTGCATCATGGCTTTGCGGTTGGAGCGACTGTCATTGCAACGGGCCTCAAAGCCAGCGCACTCAATGGCATGCCTGGGAAAGTATGTGGAGGGGATTATGAACGTGTGTTTGTCGAGTTCCTCTGCTGTGACGGTGCCAAGAAGATCAAGCCAAGCAGTCTGGTGCTGGACAGTGGAGTCGCCGACATCGACCTTGCAGCACTCGCTGCGACAACGTCTACGAGTACTTGTGAGGCTGCGCCCCTGCCGCCCCATTGAAGCTATGAAGAACTCATTGGAGCTACGTGCGAGGAGGAGGGGGAGGAGGAGGAGGAGGAGGGCAAAGTAAGCAAGCAGACAATGGTCATGTGCTCGAGGTCCACACAGACCCAGAGGAGGAGGAGGAGGAGGAGGAGGAGGAGGAGGAGGAGGAGGTCTGGGGAGGGATGATCTTCTCCCACGGGTGATGTTTCCTCTCGTCGCCGCCCACTGATGTGTGTCGTTCTTCTTCTTCTTCTTCTTCTTACTGTTCTTCTTCTTCTTATTATTATTATTATTCTTCTTCTTCTCCTTCTTCTTATTCTTATCATTAGTATTCTTCTTCTTCGTATTATTCTTATTTTTCTTATTTTTCCTCTTCTCCTCCTCTTTTCCCTCGCTCTTAGTATTTTCTTATGATTGTTATCGTTATTCTTATTGCTATCACTATTATTATCATTCCTCTTCCTCCTCCTCCTCCTCCTCCTCCTCCTCCTCCAGCTCCTCCTCCTCCTCCTCCTCCTCTGCCTCTCCCTCCTCCTCCTCCTCCTCCTCCTCAGCCTCGGAGGGGCGCCCCCATAGGCAGGATGATCGGCCAGAGCGCCCCCTGACGGAGGCGGGCACCGCCCGGTCTTCGGGGCAAGGGCCCCCGCGCTGGGAGGGCCCCCGGAGCTGCGAACTCAATCGCGTCCGTTTCGTTTCCGTAAGTGCGAGACGAGTGTCATTTGCAGCTATCCGTCATCATGGTGGCCTAGGGGCCCCTTGAGCCGCTTTTTGGGCGGTCAGACACATTACTTGCTGGTTCCAGAGAGCCAGCCAGACTATCGAGATCGAATATCAGAATATTCAGACAAAACACATTTCCCTGGGACAGATTCGAGGGCTGGCTATCTGGAGAATACCCGGACTGCGTGCAGACCAACGCTTGCGGCGAGGAGAGATATACATTTTTGGCTTCGCGCGTGCTGAGGTAAAAGAGAGCTTGAGATCCACGGACCTAGAGGGAGTTGACGACATTGCATCAACACTTATTCAGAGACACCTATCGGTGAACCTGCATTGGTAGCGGAGCCGTTGGCTCCAATACCTGGACAGCCGGCAAAGATGGGAGAATCTCGAGACGACGGCAAGAAGGTACCTACGTGGGATGGATACGTCACCAGATTCCAGGAGTATCGAGAGCGTGTGAAATGGTATGTGGCTGGTCTTTCACATCGAGACAAACAAGTGGCAGGAGCGAGACTGGCGGCAGCTCTCACAGGAGAAGCATGGAAGGCGCTCGAAGAGGTTTCAGATGAAGGACGAGAGCTGCTGGAAAAGACTGGAGGCCACACGATCCTTTTAGAGTTCCTGGACGAGACGCTCATGGACGAACCCATACCGGAGGCCGCGAAGTACTTGAAGGAATATTGGTTCACGCTGCGACGGAGGAACAACGAGGGCATGAAGGCCAACGCTCAGAGGAGCAGGATCGTCGCAGATAAGTTGGACCAGAGCTTTGACGAGAAGGACACTGCGACAGAGATCAAGTTAGCCAAGAAGATGCGGCCCGAGGAGAAGACAGAGTCCGCGACGCTGGAGTCCACTCGCGAACGAGAAGGCCCCGAAGGCGAAGATGAAGGCGCAGAGGACGACGGCAGCTGGAAGGACGAGAACGACGGCTACTGGAAGGGTAGCTGGTGGTATGGCAGCAGCTGGTGGTCGAGTTCACCGACGGGGTCAGCTGGCTGGACCTGGCCACAGGCGACGACATCGCTGAAGGCACACAAGAAGGTGACGCTGAAGGAAAAGGCTACGGATGCGCTGTGCTCACTGATGTCACGTTTCGACCTGGAGGATGACGATGCCGACATCAAGGCGCTGGAGGAGGTGGCGACAGAGGCGCGCGAGACGCTGATCCCGTCGGTGATGGCGGGCTGGCTGCTACTACAACGAGCCGGACTGAATGCTCAAGAGCGCGCGGGAGTCCTGTCGTCAGCCAAGAACTCGCTGAATCTGAAGAACATCGAGGCAGCGCTGCGGGACCAGTGGGCAGACGTGGACCTAAAGGAGCACGACGCGCACAACAAGAAGAGAGACATATTCCCGCACAAACCTGGCCGTGGACGAGCACTAGGAGTTTTTGGAGAAGATGGAGATGATCAAGAGGAGGCTCCAGACGACTACGACCCGGAAGACGACTACGAAGCCTACGCGGAGTTCGACTGGGACGAGGACGAGTTCGACCTCGGAGGTCTGGACGAGGAGGAACGCGCGGAGGCAGAGGAGGCACTGGCGGTCATCGCCGGAGCCAAGAAGGACGTCAAGAACCAGAAGAGGACGCTGGCACAAGCGCGGGCCGTGGTAAAAGATATCAAGCAAAGCCGAGGGTTCTTTCAGAAGGGCAAGGGCAAGGGCAAGAAAGGCGGCACGGGCCAAGGAGGGCCGTGCTTCATCTGTAGCGGACCGCGCAGGATGGCCGACTGCCCGAAGAACCCGGAGAATCGAAACAAGGAGCAGCCGCGCGGACGAGCATCTCAGGTTGGAGCGTTGGCGTTCAGCTTCGCGAACTGGAAGGGCAACGACGACGAGCTCGAGGAGAACGACCTGGAGATGGCCTACACGGAGTTCGGGGTGGAGCACGCGCTGGCCGGTCTCGCGGACGAGACGGAGGGGTGCATGGTGCTCGACAGCGGAGCGACGAAGACGTTCGGGTCGATCGTGGCGCTCGAGAAGATCATCGAGAAGCAGCAGCAGGCAGGAATCGACGCGAGCAACGCGAAGGTCGATGCGACAGATCGACCGAAGTTCGGGCTCGCTAACGGCGACGCGGAGCAGTGTTCGTGCTGGGCGAACCTCCCGCTGCAGGCGAACGGCAATCTAGGTAGCGTGTCGGGCTACGCGCTGAACACCAAGGGGGGCCGCTACGTGCCGTTGCTGGGGTCAGTGGATTTCCTGAAGCGCGCTGGAGCGATCGTCGACTTCGAGACGGGGATCGCCTGCTTCAACAATATCACGAAGAACAAGGTGGCGAAGCTCAAGCGGATCTCGACGGGACATCTGTGCATCGACATGGCGAAGGACCTCTACGACGCGAAGGTGAACTACACTGACAGGGAGGACTTCAAGCAGAAGCTCGAGGATTTACAGCAGGCTCTCGGCGCTGCGAGGGTCGCGGCGGCCGATCCAGCCGCGAACCCTGAATAGGGACAGCGCCCCTCCTTCTGCGGTGCTGGTTTCAGGAAAACAAAGCCAGCATCACGTCACTGGATTGGAGGACCTACCAGGACAGTGAGAGCAGAGGAGGGGACCGAGAGCAAGAGGGTGCCGTTTGAGACTTCCGAGGATGTGAATTTCATTACAGAGACCACTGAGGATTTCGTGGGCGCGGGATTGGAAACAAGACCGACGAGTTCCGAGCGGGAAAGGGTTTCGAGTACATGTGCGAGTCCGACACGAACGACAGCTCGATCAAGGACTGCGAGTACTTCGACCCGATTTCGGAGATTTTCGGCGATCCAGACCACACCGACACGATCGAAGTACGTGACTACCGATACGTGTGAGACTTCTTTCAGGGGATCTCAGAGGCCTGAGAGTGTCTCGAATGGGTTCGAGAAGACTCCAAAGCTCCCAGAGATGAAAGTAACTGATGTCCTACACGAGAAATGCAAAGTACTTCAGATAATCATGAATGATGGTGGCGGTGATGCTGATTGCGATCCGCACCGTGGTGGCTCAAGATCCCATGGTGGCCGCGCGCGGCGTCGGACGGAGCCGGTTCGGACCCCTCAGTTACATTCAGTTCCCCTCGGTTACACTCAGTTCCCCTCAGTTACACTCAGTTTCCCTCAGTTACACTCAGTTTCCCTCAGTTACACTCAGTTTCTTTCAGTTGCAATCAGTTTCCCTTAATTACATTCAGTTTCCTTCAGTTACACTCAGTTTCCCTCGGTTACACTCAGTTTCCTTCAGTTGCGTTCAGTTTCCTCTCGGTTGCATGTAGCTTTCCTGGCACTGCGTTTGCGGCTTGGTGTCCTACAGCGGCAGCCTCTTTCTGACGCGAGGAACTGAGACGAAACTGAGGGAAAATTGCGGGGGACAGCGGCGCCCCTTTGTCAACACCTCCCTTCGCCCCCTCCTATCTCATCTTCTTCCGCCACCCTTCCTCGCTGCTCTGCCTCCCTCATGTTCCTTCCTCCCCCCTCCCTTATCCTTGTCCTGTTCCTGTTGTTGTTGCTCCTCCTCCTCCCCTCGTGCTTCGGGCGTCAGGTTTTCCGGGGTCGCGTCCTCATGATGATGATGATGATGGTGGTGATGATGATGATGATGATAATGCTAATGATGACGATGCGTATGACGATGAGGAGACGACGATGATTGTGACGGACAGCGGGGATGAACAACATGATGGGTTGAGGACAGCGAGGAGGAGGAAGAGGAGGAGGAGGAGGAGGAGGAGGAGGAGGATGGTGGTGGTGGTGATGGTGAGGGGGATGATGATGGTGAGGGGGAGGAGGAGGCGTGTGGCGCCGCCGGTTCTGGCTCACCACGCTGCGGCGCCGCATGCTAAGCACGATCCGGTCCCACAGCGCACAGCGTCATCTCCTCGAGCTCCTGCCAGCCTCCCGCCCCGCGGAGCAGAGCGACACGCTATCAGCTCGCCAAGGCATAGCGTGCCTCCAGGGGCGCCGCTGCGACACGCTCAGCAAAAGTCCCTGGCCGTAGGCTTCCTGGCGGTTGTGGGCCTTGGCTGGGACTGCCAGCGCGCCCTTGTCGCCACGAGGCCAGGTTTTCCAGAGAAATATTCGGCAGACTGCAAGCGCCACGTGGGGCGATTCAGAAAGGGCCTTGCCTTCAAGGGCCGAAGGAGTTGTCATATCTTCCTCGGCGGAAAGGCAGCGGAAGGGCGGCGGAAGGTCGTCGGAAGTAGAAAATGTCCCCCAAAGAGATGAACATCATTTTGGGTTCAAGGTCTTCGAGACCGCCCGCATGAGGGGTCCGAGGGGCCGACAGGAACGGAAGGGGCCCAGATTTCCAGGCGCCGTCGAGGCATCATCGGGGGCGCCAGAAAGGGACTACAGGGCGGCAGTCGTCCGGGATTGCGTTTCACATAGCTTAAAGTTATGGGAAACGCTATTGTGGTTCATTGAGTGCGGTTTTTGAAGGAAAATTGCGTTTCGCATCACTCGCGAGGTGTAGGGCCTCGTCCAGGGAGGTTCTTTGCTGGCGTTTTCGTGGGTTCCGTGGGGTTTTGCCAGCCTCTGGATGCTCAGCCGCAGCCGCGCCTCGCCAGGAGCGGCCCCCTAGGTGTGCCCGGATCGTCCCGTGAGAGGCCGCCGGAGACCGGGTGTGGCGTCCTGAAAACACCAGGCGCCCGACAGGGGGTCAGGACTGTGACTTCTTCTTCTTCTTCTTCTTCTTCTTCTTCTTCTTATTATCCTTCTTATTCCTCGTCCTCTTCTTCTTTTCGTCTTCGTCTTATTCCTCTTCCTCTGATTATTATTATTATTATCATTATTATTATTATTATGATTATTATTATTATTAGTATTAGTATTATTAATATTACTACTATTATCATTATTATTATTATTCTTCTTCTTCTTATTATTATTTCCCCATATATGTACCTTCTTATTATTTTCTTATTCGTATTTTTCGCCCTCTTCGTTATAGCACTCATGGTTAACATTGTTTATTGTTATGCTGTATGTGGTATTGTTTGCTTGTTCTCATGATTGCTCGTCGCATTCGTATTTGTACTCGCATTCGCATTCGCATTCCTATTCGTAACAGATGTATTCCTCTATACGTATTATCAGTAGTTGTGATGTCTATGATCATGAGATCATGAGTATAATAATCTGTTTCGTATAATTCGTATCATTCTTATCACTCTTATCATTATTATTGACATTATTATTGTTAGTATCATTTTTGTTATTATTTTTCTTTTTCTTCTGCTTCTTTGTTCAACACGCTCCAAGGCCCCCGCTCGTCCGCGCCCCATGCTTTTGGCCCCAGTGCGCACCACCCCCTCTTCCTGGCCCCCCTGGGTCCGAGCAGATGGGGTTGGAGGATCGCGCCGCATCGTCGATGCATCGGCGATGCGGCCCGATGTGGAGCTCGATTTTCTCCGCGCTGGCGTCGTCGATGCATCGCCGATGTCGCCGATGCATCGGCGATGCATCGCCGATGTATCGCAGATGTGTCGGCGAGGTTGTCTTGAAAAATGTAACCAGGATCGAGGACCGAAGATAGGATCGATGACCGAGGCGAGGATCGAGGACCGAGGTTCCAGGTTCGAATGCCTGCACTCCGATTCAAACTGATTGCGTCATGCCTTAACTCGGGCAGCTGAGGGAAACTGAGGGTAACTAGGTGTAACTAGGTGTAACTAGGTGTAACTGGGCGTAACTAGGTGTAACTAGGTGTAACTAGGTGTAACTAGGTGTAATTGGGCGTAACTAGGTGTAACTAGGTGTAACTAGGTGTAACTAGGTGTAACTAGGTGTAACTAGGTGTAACTGGGTGTAACTGGGTGTAACTAGGTGTATCCGGAAGCGCTCTCATGGCGTTTGCTGCGACGCTCGTTGCCGGGACACTGCAAGATCCAGGTTTCAGTGGGTCAACGCCAAACGGGTCAAGGCCATCAGGGACAATGCCCGGGGCGGCAGCGGCGGCTTCGACGCCCGCAGCCGACGTCCCGATCGACAGCAACAAGCACCGCAACGTCAAGAAGGACCAAGGCCTCGACGGTGGTTCAGGACATCGGAGGGGCAGTGGAGACCGACAGCGACGACAGACCGATCCAGAGCGATGGGGCAAGCGGACCATCGGCGAATGGATGACACTGGATCGTCGGGACCTACGACTGGACTGGGACAGAACGGAGGCTGCCAACGAGAAAAACGATCGCTACACGGGCAAGCCCTGCTACGGCGAGCACGACACGACACACCCTCTGGCGAGGCACGCCAACGGATACACCAGGTGAGCTACAAGTGCGTGAGATGCGAGCTGGTCATGCTGTACATCCCGAAGCACGGGGCGACGGGCAGGTACAGGCAGAAGGGAGCTCTAGGACCGACCGTGGGAAAGATAAATATCGAAGAAGTGACGAAGGAGAAGGTCACCAAGGAGAAGGCGACGTCGGAGAGAGAGAGAGAGAGAGAGAGAGAGCCAGACCAAGATCGAAGAGGTGTCTTCGGAGGACTCATTCGAGAAGGCCGGGGAATCAGAGGAGGAGGGGATGCCGTACCCGAGCACCGATCAGATGAGCAAGGCCGACATGATGTTCGACCAGATGCGCGACAGCACCAAGCGGAGGACGGCCCCACCGACTCGCAGGAAGAAGAAGGAGTCTCCCCAGGCTGGGGAGCCCGTGGGTCCTTGAGAACCGACCTAGACGTCCCCTCAGGGGACGACGACGTCGAGTACCACAAGGAGGAGATAAACCTGAAGGACTACAGCTGGGTGCTAGAGCAGGTGACAGAAGCTGGGATGGCGACAGACCTCTACGTGAAACAGCTGATCGAGTTCTGCACGGAGGAGGACAGCCAGCTCGGGAAGGTCGCGGAGGAACGCGAGGACGCCGAGATCATCAGGATCACGCGGAAGGACGCGGATCTCAGCGCGAAACATGGACTGGGGTTGGCCAAGAACCTGGCGGCGAAAAGCCCTGGAGCCGACGTCTGGGGAAGCCTACCGTGCACAGCCGTCAGCGCGCTTCGCAGCGGTTGCATCGGCAGACAGGATGGCCAGTACTGGAAGAAGCTCGAAGCACGAAAGAAGAACCTTAAGAAGATCGTGAATCACTTCATGGAAGTGAGCAGGATTGTCAAGGACAATGGTGGGGACGTGCACTTCGAGTGGCCACGCAACTGCCATGGCTGGAAGTACTTCCCGGAGCTGATAGAGTTCTTTGGTGAGCTGGGCATGGAGAAGGTGAACTGCGACGGGTGCCAGGCCGGGGTGGTCAACACCAAGGGCGAGCCGATATACAAACCGTGGGCGCTGTGGACCAGCAGGAAGAAGCTCGCAACGGCCCTGAGTGGCAAACGCTGCCCAGATCCCCAAGGACACGGACATGCAGAATGCTGTGGGGAGGATGCTACACTGTCGGGCAGATACCCATCACGAATGGCAAGGATCATCTGGCGGAATATCGTGGAACCGCCGAAGCTGATGGGCATGATCGAGGAGCTGAGGCAGGAGGAAGCCCTGGCGAACGACAACAAGGAGATGTTCGACCATGAGGGAGCTAGAGCTGACAAGCGACGAGCAACAACAATGGAACGACTTGCCGGCGCTGAAGCAGAATTAGTTAATGAAAGCAGCGATGCGGCTGCATCGGAATACTAGACATCGACCACAGAGGGTGATGATCAGGATCCTGCGAAGACGCGGGGCTTCAGCGACGACAGTCGCAGCCGTGAAGCAGATCAAGTGCAGCTCGTGCATTGAGAATCAGATAGCAAGACCCAGACCAGCAGCGGTAATCGAGCCAGCTCGAGATCTATGGCAGGCGGTCGGCATCGACGTGAAGGAGATCGTAGGCAACGACCAGATCAAGCGGAAGTACCTTGTGATCGTGGACGAGGCGAGTAAGCTGACGCTGGAGGTCAAGATCTTCTCAATACCCGCCCAGGAGTCGACGAACTGCGCCGCCAAGGAGCTGCTGGATGCGTTCAGAGGACATTGGACAGATCGGCATGGGATGCCAAGCGTACTGAGGCTCGATCCGGAAGGAGCATTCGTGTCACACGAGTTCTATGACAGTATTGCAGGTGAAGGAATACAGGTGGATCCGTGTGCCACCCAGGCTCACTGGCAGAATGGCATCGCGGAGCGCGCAATCAAGACGGCGTTCGAGTGCGCCAAGGCCATGCGTCGTGATCATGGGACCGACCTGGAGGCAGCTGTACATGCGGCGGTGGAGGCACACAACGCGGTCGAGAGAGTCGATGGATACAGTCCGAGCCAATGGGCCTTCGGACGAGACAAGAACTGGTCAGGGACTCTCAAGAAGGAGGATCACCTGGACGTCGTGAAGTGCACGAACCAGAGCTACATGGAGAACCTGTCCATGCGGGAGCTGGCATCAAAGATCATTGGCGAGCGGATTCTCAAGCAGCAGCAGACGAGAGCAGCAGCAGCACGATATCAACGACCACAACACCTGTATCCTGGGATGCTGGTATGTGTATGGAGGTGTGGCAAGCAGGCTAAACAACCAGCACCAGCAGGACAACGACATCATGGGATTGACAAGGGCAGATGGTTTGGACCAGGTACCATCCTCGGGGTGCAGACGACCAAGACAAGCGACGGGGCGCTCGTTCAATCCAGAGAGGCATGGGTCGTGATTGGGTCGAGGCTGTGGAGGTGTGCGCCCGAACAACTACGAGCGGCAAGTCCAAGAGAAGAAGAGATGTTCTTCGAGGAAAAGCACACGCCCTGGACATTCGTGGAAGGACTGGAGAGTCTCAACAAGGGGGAGGTGATTTCCGTGGACAAAGAGGACGCGCCGATGAATGAGGAGGCCTACGCACCGGAGACCACAGCTCGTGCACCAGAAGACGGAGACAAGGGGGACCACTGGGAAGAAGGTGAGTTCGAAGGACGACCTGCACACGTCAGAGTACATGTGCGACCGAGAGTGGCGTTGTTTACGCCAAGAGGCTTCAGATCCAAACCGGAAAAGACGACCATGGAAAGGATCACCGTGATCAGGTATGAGGACGGATCCGAGGAGACGATCAAGGACGACAACTGGAACGTGCATGGGAAGTCTACGAGGTCAATGGGACGACGCTGGACTGGCAGGACCTACCTGTTTCCCATCACGGACAAGCCAGAGGAGATGACGGTAGACCAGAACGCCAAGGAGGTGATCCATGAGAAGGCGAAGAAGATGGCCGTGGAGCAGGCACCGGAGACCCATGGGGACAATGGGAAAGACCAGCCGTCAATGGATGACATCGAGAGCGAGAAGGTAAAGAACGCGGAGCAGACAACGGCAGGAGGAGCAGATCTCAAAAGACGGATCGTCGAGAAGAGGAGAGTCAAGACCGACCTGTTCGAAAAGACGAAGAGGAGGGTCAGGGTGCGGACCAACTTCGGACCAGCACTGAGGAGCTACAGTGCCTTCTTCAATGACAAGATCGCGGACGGTGACCACATGGACTGGGACGAGCTCGACTGGGGGAACTTCGACGTGGCGGCGTGGGCTGCTACGGAGATCCAGGAGGACCTGGAGATCCCGACGGGGATCGACTACATCGAGGTAGCGTTCGAGGCGTGTTCGGAGTACCTGGGGGGACAGCGGTGAGACTAAAGAAGGCAGTGCACGGACTATGTCAAGCACCAAAGTCGTGGTACGAGAGCGTGGACACCCTGATGGGGCAGCTCGGTGGACAACGATGCGTGTCGGACCCGTGCGTCTGGGTTTTCAGCGACGAGAACAACAACGTGTTCGGGGTAGTTGGCACACACGTGGACGACTTCCTGATCGCCGGAGATGGTGGAGTTCGATGGCGAGAGATCGAGGTGAAGCTGCAGAAGGCGTTCCACTGGGCTCCATGGGAGGAAGGAAGCTTCAAGCAGACCGGACTGTCGGTCATGCAGACGGCCAGCAGCGATATCATCATACACCAGAAGGAGTTCATCGACAACATCACCGAGATCAACATCGGACAGGAGCGTCGCAAACAACGGGACCAGAAGCTGACGGATAAGGAGATGACGACGCTTCGGGGGGCACTGGGCGAGATCCAGTGGGTGGCGACGCAGACGATGCCGAAATATCAGGCGCAGTGCTCAATATATCAGAGCAGTGGACCGACGGCGACAGTGGAGACGCTCTTCGGGATCAACAAGCTGATCAGGCAGATGAAGAACGATCACGGCTACAAGCTGAAGTTCGAGAGCTTCGAGGGAGAAGGAGTGGTCGTCGGCTGGAGTGATGCAGCCTGGGCGAATCGACCAGACGGGCTCTCGACAGGGGGATATGTGATCGGGATTGCGCCAGCGGACATCCTGAACGGCAAGCGGGCCCCAGTTGGCTGGGTTTCGCATCGCAGTGGCAAGCTACAGCGCGTGGCCAGGAGTTCGTTGGCGGCCGAGGTTCAGGCGCTGACAGTGACAGAGGACGAGCTTTTCATGGTAAGAATGACGTGGGCCGAGCTGAACGGTTTTGTTTCGGACGTGGCCGTGGGAACCGCGAGCGAGAGCAAGACGGCAAAGCTGATGCTGGAGGGCGTGAAGCAGGTGCGATCGTGCCTGTGCGTGGACGCTAAGAGCATCTACGACTGTCTGGCCATGCAGGTGCAGATGCAGAACCTGGCTGAGAAGCGGACGGCGCTCGAGCTGATGGCCTCCGAGAAGTGCATCAACGAGACAGAGTTGATTGTGCGGCGGTGCCACTCCGAGGCCAACCTGGCCGACAGCTTGACAAAGACGACAGCTACAGGGCCCATCGACCTGTACATGAAGACGTGGAGCTGGGCACTGGTAGACGACGACGAGCAGCTCAGTGCCAAGAAGCGTAAGGAGCGCGGGATGAGCAGGTTCGAGAACAGCAAGGATATCTCTGGCCTCATCAAGATGGCATTCATGAAAGTGGGAGTGTCGTTACCAGATGCAGCAGATGGTGATGACAATGATGACGATAACGTGATAGTGAGTGAACCTACATCCTATGGCTGACGCCGCTGTGCTGCAGTTGCCTGTCCTGTTTCCTGTCTTATGGCCTGTTCTACTGCGTGTTTTATTTTCTGAGGCGCACCAGAGCGGGTGCGGACGTTTCGAGGCTCTAAGCCGTTTCCATGGAGTAGCTGCAACTAAGATTTCTGGGGATGCGAGCTCAATCGTGTCCGTTTCGTTTCCGTAAGTGCGTGGCGAGTGCCATTTGCAGCTATCCGTAATCATGGTGGCTCAGGGGCCCCTTGAGCCGCCTTTTGGGCGGTCAGACACATTACTTGCTGGTTCCAGAGAGCCAGCCAGATTATCGAGATTGAATATCAGAATATTCAGACAAAGAGATTTCCCTGGGACAGATTCGAGGGCTGGCTATCTGGAGAGTACCCGGACTGCGTGCAGACCAACGCTTGCGGCGAGGAGAGATATACATCTTTGGCTTCGCGCGTGCTGAGGTAAAAGAGAGCTTGAGATCCACGGACATAGAGAGAGTTGACGACATTGTATCAACACTTATTCAGAGACACCTATCGGTGAACCTGCAGGAGCGGGGTCCCCCTCCCAGGGGCCCTTGGCCACGCCGTCTCCCGCGGGAGCCTGTGTGGGCCGAGGCGTCTCGCCAAGCTGAGGTCGGGCCTGTCCTTCTACAGGAGGAATGCGCAAAGATAGTCGAAACATAGTCTGGGGCCGATGTTTATGATTATTATTTCTATTCCTTCATGTATTGTTTCTTCCATTTATTTTTATTTGCATTATTCGTATTATTAGTTGTGTTTTGTTCGAATTGCGTTTCTGTTCTCTTCATTTTCGTCCAGAATCCGCCTGCAGGGGGACATGCCCGACACTCTAAGCGTCTTGCCGCACCCCTGCGAGCCCTGGAGTTCGACCCCAGTGGGCTCGGACACATTCGGTCAGGCACCCACCCGACCGTCCCACGACGAAGTTCCTGGTGCTCGGTTCCTCTGGCCCTTGGTCGGTGCAGGAGAAAACTCAGGAGGAGAAAAAACACACAGAGACAATTCATCGTCGGTTCCCAGGAAAATATAGGAGGGTGAAGTCGAAAACCCAAAACATATGGGAAATATGAGGAATCCTGTGTGTATGTGTGTGTGTCCCTGGGCCCGTTTAAATAAAAGCGAGATCGAGGAGCAGGTCGTTGAGTGTGCGGACGACGTGGCCGACGTGCGGTCGTCCGAGTATGGCTCTGCTCTTGGACTTCCCACGCGGGCTTCTGTGCTCGCGGCCTCTAGGATTTTAGAGCCTGAGCTGTCCCGAATGCGCGATGGGCAGCGTCGCGCCGTTGAGGTCTCTGGCGGGGGGCGGGAGGCCTCAGACGGCGAGCTCTTCTGATGCTGGGCCCGCCCTTCAGGCCAGTCACCACCACCACCTCGTGCCCCCCCCCCCGTTCACCCCTTGCGCCCCTCATGGCCCATGGTTCGCCCCCCTGGCTCCTTCCTTTCCTTCCTCTTCTTTTCCCTCCCCCTCTCTCCGCCTTCACCCGTCCTGTGTCCCCTGCATCCGTCCTGCGCCCGTCGGCGGGATCTTCCATGCGCTTGCATGTACGGACCTGCTCTGCACGTGCTTTATGGTGTCCCATCCTGATCCCTCGTTCTCCACCCGGAGGATTGGATGGCAAGGTTCGGCGCAGACGGCCACATGTGCGAGCGACCTGGGCGGTACTTCCGCCAGCCGTGGACTCTGGGAAGCCAGGAGGCGGGGCGTTCGCCGCTCTAGCGCGCCTCCCCGGCCTGGCCTTCGGCCGCGATCTCGGCGAGCGCTGCTCTGCGTCCCCCTGACAAGTCGGGGCCCAGGACCGGGACAAATCGCTCCAGAGCGTCCCGGGGCTCTGTCGCACCGTCCTGGAACGCTCTGGAAAGGCCGCGGCGCCCGATACATCCTCCCAAACCGCCAGATGCTAGAGTTCCCCGACGGCTGTGTCCTGGTTCTGGCCTCGGCGTGGGAAAGGCGAGGGGGAGGAGCGCGAGGATGACAACAACAACCCTGCCGGGTCGGAGGAAATGGGAGGATTAGGATGGTACACGCGCACGCAAGAAGCCGCGCCTAGACGGTGCATCGGCAGAACATCCACATGATTCGAAGGCCAAGGACAGATGTGAAATACTGCCGCGCGAATGCAAGCGCGCCGGAACACAGACACTGAGCGTAGGTCAATGCCGGGCAACGGAAGACAATTCACTTGCGGGACAACATGCAAGGGGCACGAAGCGCCCTACGACGGTGAAGCAGAAAATGGAGCGCCCGACTGTGAAGCAGAAGACGGGCAGCGAGGCGGAGCAGGGAGGGGAAAGGGGAGGGGGAGGGGAAGGAAATCGACGAGGGAAAGAGGGCACTGAGCTTACTATGTCTGCAATACTGTACCACAGCAGCCTCCCACTGCGCACGCGGGCTTCTCAGGAGATGCTGTAAACGATCCGGATCGCCCCCCGCCACGTTCAGGGCGCAGGCGTGCAAGTAGTGGCCCCATTGAACTCTAGGTCGTCCTCGTTTGCGGCGCATGTTCCAACTTCTCGGTAAGATCTCGCCCGCCTGGCCGTCTTGGAACAACATCTGTCTAGGCAGCGTCCACGGCTGATATCGGGCGAGTTTGCCGTAGTATTTGAGCTGCCTGTGCAATAAGGTGTTCGACAGACGTTCAACTTTACTTCTCTCTCTTTCTTACCCTTGAAATGAAGGCTGGCGGGATGTTCTGGATTTGTTGCTGACGCCGAGCCTGAAAGCCGTCGAGTTTTTCCCGATCGGCGGCAAGCAACATGCATGGTTCAAGTCCATACAACCATTTCGAGAAAATGCAAGTTTCCAGTATGAGTACTTTTCGCTGACGATATACGTTTGCGTGGTTCCAAACAGCACTGAGTTTTTGAAAAGCCCCTTTCGCTTCACCAATACGTCGTGTCAACTCTGTCTTGGGATTCCCGTCCGTGCTCAGGAAGCCGCCCAAATATACGGCGTTGGCTTGGCACTGAATCGGTTCGCCTCCTGGCCAAAGTATTGTAGACGCACATCCAATGTTAAGCAGTATTGGTTTGCCAGCGTTGAGCTCCAAACCGGATGCTTTCCCAATTTCTGCGATTATGTCAACGTGTTTTTGAAGAGTATGTTGGTCCTTCGATGCCAAAAGTGTGTCGTCGGCGTAGAGTATGTCCCTTGTGATGAGATGCGGCTTCATGGATGCCGACTGACTGTGGCCATGCATTTTGTCGTCCATTGCTTGAAATAGAACCGACATGACGATGACAACTAGATATGGTGACAAGGGACACCCTTGAGCGATCCCTGCGTTCTGCGACCTCTGCGAAGATTTGGTTTCCCCTCCCCTCACGATGAACTTACGGGCGGTATACGTTCCACTGATCATGCCAATCATGTCAGATTGTATCCCACATTGCCGCAGAGCGTGAAGTAATCCAACAGGTTTGATACGATCAAATGCTTTGGCCCAATCCAGGAGCAATAACATAAGCGTTCCTTCCCTGTCCTCCAATGCCGCATCAATGAGGCGGCGCGCCAAGAACAATGCATCAGCGGTGCCACGTGCTCGTCTGAAGCCATATTGGGACTCTCGTAGACGATCCTCCACTCCTCCTGTTTTCAGCCTGTACAGGATCAGGATGGTGGGGGAACGAAATTCACTCCAAGCAGGCGGCTTCGGTCCCGCCGCGTCTCGCCCGAAACTGCCAGCGGTCGCCCTTCCCCAAAATTCTTGGGTGGTGGCTTTCGGCCCTTCTGGTCTTGGAGAAAAGGCCCAGATGCTTATCGGAATCCGATTTGGGGCCTATTCGGGGCTACTGGGGGGCCTCTTTGTACGGTTTTGCGGGGCTGCTTGGGCGCATGGTACTATGTCTTACCATATGTACGTGCTATATCCGCTTCGCCTTGCCAGTGCTTCCTTCGCTGGTTTCCACCGTGGTCCTTCCAAGGCGACGATCAAGAGCAACATTCGAAGGGGATACTTATGCTCAGGAGGAGATGCACCGACCGCCAAATCTCCCATTGATCGCCGAAAGAGGCCCGATAGCTTCACCCCGCCCAGGAGCGTTCAGATTCGCTCGATGTCCCCCCCCCCCCTTCAGCCGGACCCCCACCTGACGTTTCCGCTCAAACGTGACGTGCTGAGATTGCTCCCTCTGGCATCCAGGGCCTTTTGGTCGGCGCTGGAATCCGAATCTTACCCTCGCCGATCCACGACCACGGCAACTCGATGGGGAGCGGGGGTTGGGCTCGGACTTCGTCGAGCACGTGGCGAAGTCCGCCTCCCATGGCCTCAGCTGAACCGACGGTTCGTGGCGGCAGGGCTCGGATATCGCCCCCTATCTGCGGGGCGTGCCAGCCGAGGCGGAGGAGGAGGAGGAGGAGGAGGAGTAGGAGGAGGACGAGGAGAAGAAGAAGGAGAAGAAGGAGGGGAGGAGGAGGAGGTGGAGGAGGAGGAGGAGGAGGGAGAAGAAGAAGAAGGTGAGGAGGAAGAGGAAGAGGAGGAGGAGGAAGAGGAGGAGGAGAATGAGGAGGAAGAGGAGGAGGAGGAGGAGGAGGAGAAGGAGAGTAGTTGCGAAGATAAGACTTTTGGAGCCGATTTCATCGATGAGGCCAGGGAGGAGACTGTATAGTTTTGGGAGGAGTGCGTCGCCAAATTCGGTCAGAACCTGATGGTGGCAGCTGGATTCGATGCCAATGTGACGCTTCCTGGGAACTGGGATGGTATCACGGGGCCCGCCGTCAGGCCTCCACTTCTATCCCACAGCGGGAGTATGCAACAACTCATTATTTCTTGGTTGGGGGCCTTGGAGATCCGGGCTCTCAACACTTTTGGGGACGACGCTTCCCCAGGAGAGTTGTGGACGTGCGGACTCAGGCGGAAACCTCAGGACCGGTCCCAGATCGATTTCCTGGCAGTCTCGCCGGGCCTTGTGGGGCACGGGATGGCCATGAACGTTTTGGACGTCAAGTCGGAATCCGCACTCACCAACAAGATGGATAATCGTCCAGTTTGGGCTGCTGTTCGTTGGCATTTTCCTCCAGTTTCGACGGGTCGACAGGCAGACGCAGCTGCCCGGAAGCTTCCCAAGAAGGTTTTCGAGGATGACCAGGTTCGTTTATCTTTCCAGAAATGCATGACGAGGCTGGAAGTGTTGAGCCAAAATGTTTCTGCTGTTTCGAGAATGTGTTTTCCGAGATTGTTTCGATGCACTATGAATGGGAGGCTCAGTTGATGGCCCAACCAGTGGCAGCATACAAGCAACGACTCCGACAACTTAGATTTCGACTCAGGGTGGAAACGGATATTGCTGTTCGGAAGATGTTGATGAAGACGATTTGGGTTGAAGTGCGATCATTGAGAAGACGGCGCATGACTCAGAAGGCATCCGCGTTACGACAGAAACCTGTTCTTGATATTTGTGTGCCGATGTCCTTAACCATTGATGGTCAAGTTTCGTATGACAGGTCGGAGTGGCTTGAAGCAGCGTGCACCTTCGGGCAGCAACGGTTTGGTGATGATGCGAATACATTTCCCATGCAGGCAGCCCGGCTATCCGAGTTGGCATCTTCAGCAGACCGCGAGGGGAAGCCTACACCATTAGAGTTTTGGGATACGTTGCAAGCAGTCGCAGGTACAAGAGCTGGTGGAGCTGCTGGCACTGACGGGAACCCGGCTGACATATTCAAGGCTTTACCGTTTTTGTCCATTGCCCGGTCTCACGAACATTTTGCCACTATTAGCAGTACGTTGGACCATAGGGAGAGTTCGAAGTATTGGAGGATCCTTCAGTTCATAGGTTTGCCCAATACAAAACTTGCACGGAGTCTGGCAGATTTCAGGTGGATAGGCAAATCGCCCGTACGTCAGAAGCAGTACAGTCGTGCACTTCGTCCGAGAATCCGCGGCCAGCTTTTGCCGTCCAGCGTCAGCTCATACGGATTCCGCAAGCACGCGGCCACGGCCGACTTGAATGGAGTAGTGAGGGAGATTCTTTACATCGCAGACACGTGGAAACGACCGGTGGCTATCGGAGTACAGGACATCGCGACGGCTTTCGATTCCATGCCGCACAACTTGATCATGGAGTCTTTATTGTCGAGAGGTGTGGGCAAGCGGGACACGGCCTTGCTGATGCACGAACTCCACCAGATACGTGCCACGATCTCTTTACCTCTAACTGAAGTCTCTGCCCCTGTTGATTTCCAACGCGGGGGAAAACAAGGCGGAGTTGAAACCCCGGATGGGTGGAACGCGATGATTGAATGTATATTGGAGCCGGTAGTCCAAAAATGGGAATCGTTAGGCATAGGTTTTGGCGTGCCTTGTGACGACGGTTCTCCAGAACGCTGCTTGGGCCATGCGATTTGGGTGGATAACGTTGTGTTGATCGCCGCCACTCAAGCTATGCTACAGGCCATGGTGAACGACGTCGACGCGGCCATTGGGGCGTACACGGACTCATCCGGCAATCAGTATTTGAAGTGGAAGCCATCTTCGCTTGAATACATGTGCGGCGGATCTCTGACAGCAGCAGACGTCGGGGACATTTCGATCGTTCAAGATGGTGAGCGCCACACGTATGGAGAACTCGAACAATTGGCGTTATTGGGCGACCTCTTCGATCCAGCTGGTGCTTCCTTCGCGTCGTGGACATCCAACGTTGGCAAGGCAGAGTCGCACTATTACAAACATCGTGGCACACTCTCCAGCCCGGGCCTTTCGTAAACAAAGCGTTTGCGGTTGTGGCATGACACGACATCTTCGATTGCATTGTACAACTGTTGCAGTTGGCACCTATCTCTTGGTTTGCTTTGGACGTTAAAGCGTCGGGAGTTGAACATGTTACGGAAAATCCTGAGGCTCCAGGGGAAGCCTGGAGAAGGAAATTTCAAGTACAACGAGCGGACTGCCCGGAGAATTGAAACATGGATGAGGAAGTCGGGAATTTCATGCAGGCCCCAAAGAGCCATCACATTTGCATTCAAGGCCGCATTCAGATTCTTGGTTCGCTGCCCGCCCGGGCGACTTAATTCTTCAGTGTCTGAGGTCGTACCGGAATTCACGGTGGTGGGGAGGGATGCGGGCATTTACGTCCAAGAGCAAACGCCGCAAGGTGGGGCTCGTCCGCGGCCATTCTGGCAATCAGTCCACGTTTGGGAGCGTCCTTTCGTGGAGTTGTGGGGGGACGATTGGAGGGAGCAGTTGAATGACTGCTCTGATTCGGCAGCTTGGATGTCACGCCTCGCCAACTTCAGTCAGCAGCTGTGTGCGAAGTGGGGACTGTTGCGTGGGGAAGAACGTGACGAAGTTGCCAGCGGACCTCCGGACAAAAAAGTCCGCTTGACCTCGGGCGTGGACGACGTGCCGGTATGTCCCCACTTCCACAAAGAATTCGAGTGGAATGCAGGCTCCCGGAGGTTGTGGATACAGACAGATAACCAGTTGTCGGAATCAGTATTGAACGGCCGTGCAACGATAGAGTGTCCAGAGCTTCGCCCTATCTTCGTCCAGGTGTGCAACGTGCTGCAGAGGTTGTTGTACCTGGGCTTCTTGCCGCGCCTGAACACGACCGGATTCGTAGACCGCGCGTACAACGACGCCGCCGACCACGCGGCAAACGTAGCGCTGGACATGGACACATATTGGGTCAAGGAGGACGCGCTTGCAGTAACAAGGGCGAGACACAGGGAAACACATCTACATCTCAGTTTTGACGGAGCTCTCCGGGGCGGAAGAGATGGGCTTGCAGCAGGAGGACTTGCAGTTTATTCGTATTCAGCCGGCGTTGGCAGGGGAACGCCGTTTATGGGTGGCAAACTTTTTGGAACATTGCAGTCTTCATGTTTGGCGGAGGTGCTGAGTTTGGAGTGGGCACCGGCACGGGAGGTATTGTTTTCTACGAAATTGGGGAGAAGTGAGCAGCGGTAGGAATTGCAGTGGGCTGGTAAGGTTTTCCCCTTGCTATGGCTGTGCGCATGTCGACATTGGCCACCGCTGAAAGAAAGAAAATGAGGGGAGGAGGAGGAGGAGGAAGGAAGGAAGGAAGGAAGGGGGGACGTGAACTCCAGGCGGTGGCGCCCGTGGTCGTGTTCTCCACGAGCGACGGCTCCGATCCCAACAAGAACGGGCGCAGGTGCCTCGGGGTTGTTTGGCGGGTGCAGCGCCAGGGCGTGGCACCTCGGAGCACGGGGAGGTGAGCTTGCATTGGACTCTGTCGGGCGTGTCTTCCTACAGGCGGGTGTTGTACGAACAATAAAACATAGTCGAAACATGTGCAACAATGATCAACAACCAGCAATATTCGAAAGTCGTACCCAGATAATTGTTTGATAACTGGTTTGAACATTCTTCCTGTAGAGGGACACGCCCGATTTGAACATCAGGCAATGGGACAAGCGTGAGTAAGATGAGGAGTAGAGATTGAAGGATGGGGAGAGAGGGGGAAAGAGAGAAAGACAGGGAGAGGGAGATATGACATCATACATATTGCAAGAGTAGGTATAGACAGACATGGAGATGTATTTGGAAAAGGGGAGAAACAAGGTGGAATGCAGTCAGACAAACGACACCGAGTCATATGGGGAGTTGTGGACATATATATGTATATATATACATATATATATATGTATATACACATGTGCGGTTACGACCACCATTCGGGTGATAAGGATGTTGTTGTGAGGGGGACCAATTGATGACAACTGCGGTTATTGTGGTGCTGGCGATGCTGGTGCTGCGCTCGCGAGATGACGGCATCTAATAGTCTAGCGTTGCGTTGCATCGCCTAGCATATCCAGTACCATAGCAGGTAACATGGGGAGAAGCATCGCGAGCAGCATGGTGAGTATCGTGGCGAGTAGCATCGATAATAGGATAACGAGTAACATGGCGAGTCGCATAGCGAGTAGCACTGGACACCCGCGGGACACGCACGGGACACTGGCGGGACACCCTTGGGGCACCGTTGGCAAGATGTGGGGAGGAGGGACATTGATTGAGCCCGGGCTCGCCCTAGCCAGGGTGGGATCATTCCTCTCGCCCGCCCACTCAAATTCGTTTCGCCTGCACGCGCGGTCCGAAACCGAAACCAATTCCTGGTGGGGGGCTGTCCGTTTCACTGCGACCTCACCCCCCGATGTATGGAGAGAGAGAGGGAGAGAAAGAGAGAGAGAGAGAGAGAGAATGAGAGAGAAAGCAGCAACCAACAACATGTATAAGGAGAGGGGGCGACGGGGAAGGCGACGGAGAGATTCATTCCTGTGGCAAGCACGGGCGCAGACAGGCAGCTCCCCCACCCTCATCCTCAAGGGGAGGGCCGTGGAGCAGGCTGGCGCCAGGGCCACCTTCCGTGCCACCTCTGTTCTCAGATCGCCCCTGCCCCGTGCCCTGCGCGAGCGCTCCAGAGAAGGCCTTCGCCTGCGGCGCAGCTCGCCCTCGGCGAAAAAGTCGGCGGAAGGCCGGCGGAGGGCGGCGGAAGCAGAGCGACGGCGCCTCCGCCGGGCAGCGTCGGCGGAAGTTAGAGAACGAGACTTCAACACTTGTGGGGCCCATGTTGCCCAGAGCCGCACACACGACTCGGCTCGCCTGGGCGAGAGCCGGATGCACATGCCGCCTCTGGCATTCCAGCGCTTGGCCCTTGTATGGCCAGGTGTGCCGGGCTTCGCACGTGCATCATGCAGGTGGTGGCCGCATGATCCACGTGTGGCTCCAGCCATCAGTGCTTCCATCTTCCTGGGTAGTGTTTGTCTTCTTCGTCGGCGTGGTTCGCTGATCAAAGTTTCCCTCCAGTGCTGCGTTGACTGCACGGCGCCCGCGCGACAGCGAAGCTGCTTTGCAGCCCTGGAATGACCAATCGACAGGACTCAGAAGCACGGCTTAGTCAGGTGTCTAGTGCCTAGCAATTTGAGTGGCAAGAGTATGCTATCGCATGGGAACACACCATCTGATCAGTGAAAGCGTAGGTGCTTGGGTTCCCACGGGGCCGTGGTCATCTCCCCCTGCCCTACTCACCTTCTCTTTGTTGTTTCCTTTCTCACTCTCCTCTCCTCGATGACGCTGCTCATCATTCCCCTGGTGTTGCTTTCGCCGTTGGCGTTCCTCCTTCCTTCCTTCTCCCCCTTCCATTTCAACCACTCTGCCTCGCCGTGCGACAATAAGGGTCCTGTGATTCTCCTTGGTTTTCAGCCTCCGGGGGCACGTCTGGGCCGATGGCCCTGACAAGACTGCTCGGGTAGGGAAGCAGGGTCCCGGGGGAGGCGCAAGGCCCAGGACCCACTCCGCTGAGGATCCTCTCTCTCGTTCACGCCGACCGTCTTCGGGTCAGTAAAGCTCGGTGCACATGGCGTGCCAGGCCTGGGCGAGAGCTGGGATGCCAGATAGCCGCACGTCTTGCAAACGCTCGGAACTCGGGATTATGTGCGGGCGCGGTGATCCTCCGCACGTGTGCGCAGTAACTGGCCTCTGGACGTGCCGCATGTGAATCCAGCCCTGTGTGTTTACAGCCTCCTGGTACGTAGGCCTGTTCCGACTCGCCAACCTCTTTCTTCCTACGGTGGCACCCAGGTGTACTTTTCAGCAGGAGCGGAGAAGGGGACCATGGGTCGCGGGTCAGGTACAGTGTCAAGCTCGAGCCAGGCTCCGGAGAGTCTCCAGACGCCGAGCACCTGAGGAGGGGGCACATCCTCTATTCGGCGGCGGACCTGCAGTGGACCAGACATTAAAAAAGACTGGGGCTCCCTGCGCCGTTTGCGAGTATGCGGATGTAGGAGGTGCAGTCCTGAGGAGGAGGAGGGCGAGGGAATGAGCAGTAGCAGGGGGATGGGTAGAAGGATGACTGTGGGGAGGGTCAGAACAACGAGACGGATGAGCCAGGAGGGAAGGGGAAGGGGGGCAAGGAGGGATATAAAAAGGGGATGGAGAGGAGAGGAGGCGGATTGGGAAAGAGGAGGATGGAAAGAGAATGGGGGAATGGAAGGGAGGGAAGTGGGAGGGGAGAGTAAGGGCATAGGGAGGTAGGAAGGATCAGGATGGATGGCAGATGGGGGCAGGAGCATTGCAAAAGGAGGATTGAAGAGGGGGAAGAGGAGGAGGATCAGAAGGTGTTAGAGGAGGACATGGATGATGATGAGGCGGAGGAGGAGGAGAAGTGGCAGTTGCATCCGCAACCAGATGAGGATTGGTGAAGCCAATGAGGAAAAGAAGGTGAGGAGGGGCATGAATACTAGGATAAAGAGAGGGTAGGGGCATGAGGAGGAGGAGGAGAGACGAGAAGGAGGAGGAGGAGGAGGAGGAGGAGGAGGAAGGCGAACCTGATCAGGATAAGTATGGTGACGCGGAGGAACATGACATATGTACAACGGAACATGGGGGATGGTATGTTACAGTTGTTGTGATATTGTGGTAATGGTGAGCACGATGATGTTGATGGTGATGTGGATGAGTATGAGGATGATGACGATGCTAATGATAGTGATGATGAGGCTGATGGTGGTGATGATGGTGACGATGCTGTTGGCAGTGCCTTTGATGATTCATTTGCTGAAGCAGATGCTGATGATGCTGACAATGACAATGATGATGATGCTGATGATGATGATGATCATGAACATGATGATGATGATGCTTATGATAAAGCAGATGGGGATGACTATGGTGATGATGCTGATCATGATGTTGATGCTGATGCTGCTGCTGATGATGATGATCATCATGGTGATCATGATGATGATGCTGATGTTGATGCTGATGCTGATGTTGCTGCTGATGATGAGGAGGATGACGGTGATGTGGATGATTATGATGGTACTGGTGATGACGATAGTGAGGATGGGTGTAAGGAGGAGGACGAGGAAGAGGAGGACGAGGAGGACGATGACAACGATGATGATGGCGACGATGATGATGCTGATGACGGTGGTGATGATGCTGGTGATGCCGATGATGATGAGGATGTCGACGGTTATGATTATGATGGTAAAGCCGATGTTGTTGATGATGATGATGATGATGACGATGATGATGACGATGACGATGATGGTGCTGATGATGACGTCGACGATGACGATGATGTGGGACGCGGCGAGGAAAAAAACCATAACCCCACGAAACATGTGGGACAAAAACAGAACCCCATGAAGCATGTGGGGAATAATACTAATAACGTTACTACTCATATTCATATTACTACTACTACTACTACTGCTACTACTACTACTACTATTACTACTACTACTACCACTACTACTACTACTGCTACTACTACTACTACTACTACACCAACTACTACTACTATTACTACTACTACGACGACGACTACGACTACGACTACTACTACTACTACTACTACGACTACTACGACTACTACTACTACCACTACTACTACTACTACTACTACTACTACTACTACTACTTTTACTACTACTACTACTACTACTACTACTACTACTACTACTACTACGACTACTACTGTTACTGCTACTACTACTACCACTACTACTACTACGACTAGTTCCACTACCACTGCTAGTACTACCACTACTACTACTACTACTACTACTACTTCTACTACTACTACTACTACTACTACTACTACTACTACTACTAATATACTACTACGGCACTACTACTACTACTACTACTACTACTACTACTACTACTACTACTATACTACTACTACTACTACTAGCACTACTACTAGTACTACACTACTACTACTACTACTACTACTACTAGCTGCTGCTGCTGCTGCTTCTACTACTACTACTACTACTACTACTACTACTACTACTACTACCACACTACTACTACTACTACTACTACTACTACTACTACTACTACTACTACTACTACTACTACTACTTACTACTACTACTACTACTACTACTACTACTACTACTACCATACTACTACTACTACTACTACTACTACTACTACTACTACTACTACTACTACTACTACTACTACGACTACTACTACTACTACTACTACTACTACTACTACTACTACTACTACTACTACGACTACTACTACTACTACTACTACTACTACTGCTACTACTACTACTACTACTACTACTACTACTACTACTACTACTACTACTACTACTACTACTACTACTACTACTACTACTACTACTACTACTACTACTACTACTACTACTACTACTACTACTACTACTACTACTACTACTACTACTACTACTACTACTACTACTACTACTACTACTACTACTACTACTACTACTACTACTACTACTACTACTACTACTACTACTACTACTACTACTACTACTACTACTACTACTACTACTACTACTACTACTACTACTACTACGCAACAAGCATAGCTCGCACCACGAATTCCCCAGTCAGCCACGCACCCAGGGACAATGAATGCGGCCCCCTCACTCTGATCTCTTATACGCGAGGCTTGCGCCACTTCGCGGACCACTGAAGAGGCGTGGAGTCCAAGGTTGATGCGTCGTGGGCTTCTTGGGCACTATTTGAGGATTTTTGGCGGCGTCTTGGGAGTTGTTTCGGGACCTGGCGGAGCCTCTTGGAGGCAGTTCTGAAGCGTGCTGGGGGCCGCCGTGCGGCCTCTTTTTGGCCTCTTGGCGGCCTCTTGGGGGCTTATTGGGGGCCTCTGTTGGTCCGCGCGGGGCTTCTCTCGCCTTTGGGGTGGCCTCTTGCGGCGGAAAGGTCGGATTTTCGGTTCGCGTCCTTCTTCGCCTCTCTTGAGGCGCTTTTCGGGTGATCTTTGATCGTCTTGGGCCCCTCTCTGGGCCGTCTTGGAAGCCTCTTGGGCCGTCCGGAGGCCCTCGTAGGGGCCTCTTGGACATTTTCGGGGTGGTCTACAGGCCCTCTTGGGCCGTCTTGGAGCGTTGGAAGCTCGAGAGGATGGAACCCCAGAAACATTGCAAAACCAACGGGAACAATGGATGTTTGCCTTTCGGGGCCCTCTTGAGAAGGCTCTTGAGGCGTCTCCAAGGTGTCTTGGGGCGTCTTGGAGCCATCGTAGGCGTCTTGGGCCAATCGTTCCGCGATTCGGGACCGTCTCGGAACGTCTGTGAGTCCACGGAAGGCAGATTTAGAAGCGCCAGAGTCTTCAAGGGTAAGCCATTATGCCTGGATACCCGCCCCCTTTCAACGGGATTCTGGACCCTTGGGGAGGGGGCATGGGGGAGGGGGACAGCCAATCATCTCACACGCCTTCTCACCACGGCAAGCGGGGGGTCGGTGGATTGTTTTTTTGAGCCCAGGGTTGTGTAGATATCCAGACCCAGACCGCTTGTTGAGAACCTGTGATTTCTCGAGCCTGTTTTCGAAGCCCACCCCCGCCAGCCAAGACTGTTTGAATTTGCCATCGGGGGCCTATCGTCGCCGATCCATCGGCGACGTATCGCCGATTCCATCTTGGTGTTCCCCCCCACAATTTGTC
Source organism: Prorocentrum cordatum (assembly GCA_963575745.1). Taxonomy (NCBI): domain Eukaryota; class Dinophyceae; order Prorocentrales; family Prorocentraceae; genus Prorocentrum; species Prorocentrum cordatum. The sequence continues at coordinate 328,805 of CAUYUJ010004347.1, forward strand.
CCCCCTGCCGTCCCCCTCAGGTGAGAAAATCGTGGGCGCCCGTTGGATCGGGGCCGCGTTTTTGCGCACCAGCCTCGTGCTAAGCCTGCTGGCAGCGGGGGAACAGGTAGGGGAAAGGGCCCGCCAGGGACGTCGAGCGTGTGGTTCTCCTATGTGGGAGAGCGCGCCTCCCTGCAGAGGCACAGGAGCAGTGCCGTGGAGCACGCTAGGCGGCGCATCCGGGCTTGCGGGGCGGCTCTTGGCTTGTGCGCTTCCCGGCAGCTTGAACGCGGAGGTCACCCGGATCTTGCTTGTGAGCGTCTCTCGGCATCGTTTAACCGATGCCCATTCCCATCCCCATTCCTTTCGAGTCCCCCACCAAATTACCACCCCATTTGGGAATACACCCCTCGAAACCCGAAGGGAACGACCTATATCCCCATCTAGGGGGGTAAATCGGCCAGTGGGGCCGAGGCCACGCCGCTGGGGATGGGGATCGGTTAAACGATACTCAGTCTCGACGCCCGACGCGGGTCAGCGCTCGCAGCGGGCGCTCGGCTCCGCCCCCCCGGGTTCGGCACGACCTTCCTCCAGAGTGGGAGGCGGGCTCCTCCAAGCCTCGCTCCCCCTCGCTTCTCTTCGTCGCTCCTCCTCGCTTCTCCTCCTTCCCCTCCAGATTCTTATGCCACTCCTCTTCGTTCGGTCGGACTGAGGGCCGTTGGAGATCGTGGCCTAGCCTCCTCGTCCTCCTCCTCCTCCTCCTCATTTCCCCTCCTGTTCGTCCTTCTCCTTTCGCCGCAGCGCGCCTCAGCGCTATCCCTCGTCCGCGCGGTCATCCCTCCTCCTCCTCCTCCTCCTCCTCCTCCTTCTCCTCCCTGTTCCCTCTTCCCCCTCCTCCTCATCAACGTGACCCTGCCTCCCCGAGGGGCACCGAGTGCGGGATCCCTACGCCGCCTTCCCCGCGCCGCCAGGCGCGGGCCGATGCGTGCCAAGCACGCGGGGCACTGGAGGCGCGCCCTCCGCCCCCCCCCCTTGTGCGCCCAGGGGCAACGACAGGGGGAGTGGGTGGGGGCAACTACATGATGAGCACTTGTAGGGGTGGATGGGCCCAGGGGGGTTGTCCATGCGCCCAGGATTATTGATAGGGCAGGATACGGCTGCATTCACGCCCAAGGTCAACGATAGGCGGCGGGATATGCTCAGGGGGGAGCGCATCAACTCCCAATCGCCTACTTGTCATCGACAGGGGTCTGATAGCTCCCCACCCCGCCCAGAAACGTGCGGTTTCGCTATCGAGGGCATACCGCCGACAGATCGGCGATGTATCGCCGAATGCAGGTCAATGTGTCGCCCCGTGAGCCAGTCCCCCCCCTATCGTTGCCCCGCATCCGCGCATTGCCCTCGGACACGGCCGGTCGGGGTCGGGCTGCGCCCTCCCCCTCCCACCTCGCGGCCCCCTGGGGCCGCGCACCAAAGGTCACCCTTGCCTAGGGTCACCCCTGCGTGTAGGCGACCTCGGCATGACGCAGGCGAGTCTCGAGGGAATCTGGTGCTACGTTTTTGGCGCAGCGATCGGGCTCTGGGGGCCCCGCCCTGGCCCCGGGGTCCGTCAGAGAACGGCTCGTGGCGAAGAGCTGGTTCCTGGGGGGAAAGCTGAGCCCCAGAGGTCCAGGACCCCCTCCTCCCCCTCCCCCTCCTCCTCCTCCTTCTCCTCCTCCTTTCCCTCAGGACCCTTTTCCTTTATGCTAGGCTTCTCCATCGCGCCGCCATCGGCCGCGGCCTCGTCCTGATCCAATCATCCTCATCCTCTTCGGCAAAGAGGATTCCGTGACACTGCCAGTCTGGATTATTTCGGGCATGCAACTTATTCCTTCCACAGGCGTACATCGAGCCCGATGTATCTGCCAGTTTAGATCCCCGATCTTTGGTGGTGCTGGTCGGATGTCCGAGCACCATGTTGATACACTCGTTTGGGGCAGGATGCGCTTCCCAGGTCCTGAAACGGCCGACCCCTCGGATCGGATATTTTGTTCGAGACCTAGCACACGGACCCGAGGAGTTATTGACCGCGTTTGGCTGCGAGGATCTGCGTCGGGGGGGAGGGGGGGAAACCGTCATGGTAGTCTTCCCCCGCGCGCCGCCTCTGACCGCGGCCAGTCTGGGTCGAGCAGCCCTGCTCCCCCTCCTAGACAAAGAGGTGAGAGGGGGGGGGGAGGGAGGGAGAGGAGGAGGAGGCGAAGAAGGAGGAGGAGGCGGTGGAGGAGGAGGTGGTGGTGGAGAAGGGGCAGGAGATCGGAGGAAAGGAGCGCGCCGACACCATCACCAGGGGTGCCACCTCCAGCGAGGAGGTCCACGAGACATCCTCGCATGGGTGGCGGTGGTGTCGCTCTGCCTGGCTCCCAGGCGGGGGACCGGAGGCAGCCCGAGATGCATCTGCGACCCTTCAGTGCGCCCTCTCATCCCGAGTCCCGTTCCCACGAGGCCGCTGCAGGTGCTCCGCTCCACTGCTGGGAGCGCCCTCCCCTCCCTGGAATCTGACGCACGCCTGGTGGGTCTTCGCAATGTCGTGGTCGGGCAGCCCGCACCCTCCTGTCCCAGATTCGTTCCGATTCGCTCGGCCCATTTCGATGTGGATTCTGGCCTGCCCGCTCCGATCCGATTCCAGCATGCGAGCGGTCGGGTGCGGACCGATGCCTGGACGGCGCTGTTGTGCATCCGGGCGCGACCGATTCGGTTGGCTTCCGACTCTGGGCCGATGCAGCACGATCGGACACATGTTCCTATCTGATGCGATTTTGCGGTTTGATGCGGGCTGGTCTTTCCCACCGCCCGCCGAAGTTGAGAGAGGGGATGTGGAGGAGAAGGAGGTTGGGGAGCATGCGAGTCCTTCCCCTGGAGGCTGCCCGGTCCGTCCTCCCAGCCCCCGCTCCCATCCACTTCAGATTCCCCCCTCTCTCCTGCTGCTTCCTGCCCGCCCCCCCCCCATTTCCCACCCCTCGGATCTAGCTCCCCTCCCACCTCCTCGTCGACCGCCCCATGGCGCATGCTGCTCGCTCCCCTCTCAGGCGCTGCGTGCGGCACGCGCGCGGCGGGACTCCTGCAGAGTGCGCCGTTTGGGCACGGGGTCTTGGGTCTCAGGTGGGGGCGACCGGTCCGCATCCCTGTCGCGCCAGCGCCAAATGGCCCACGGAGTGCGCACGTGATGGGACGTTTGATAGCCATCCCCTGCATTACCCACCTCTCTGACCCAGGGGCCCGTTTTCAATCCCTTGGCAGAAACGGCCATTACCGGGGGGGATGGGGGGGGCACAGGGGCTTGTATGGAGCAAAACGCGTTCCTGAGAAAGTGTACAGCAAGGACTTCACGAACCACTGAAGATGCGAATTTGTTCGATGCCTATCTCGAAGGAGGTCTGACTAAGAAGGGTAACGATGCAAGTGTTTCCTGTTTTTCTGCTCTGCGCTCCGACTCCCCTCCCACCCCGCCCTCGCCGCCCGCCCGCCCCCCCCGCTGGCCCCGCCGAGCTTGAGCCCCCCCGCGCGCGCAGGACCAAGCGCGCAGGCAGCCCGCCGCCTCGGGTGCCGCCGCCTGCGCTGCGCTGCGCCGGTGCCAGCCAGTGCGTTTGGCAGGGTTGCGAGGCTATGGGCCATAGGGGCCGTGTGCCAGACCAGAGAATGAAATATCACGTAGTCCCCGGGGAGTGCTTCCAGCTTCCGAGGGGCTCACGCTGCGAAAAAAAACACGACGTCGGATTTCTGCAGTCAGCGCCGACCGAGACAAGGCTGGGGTTGTGTGACCCCACAGCCGGGAGCCCTCCTCGTCCTCGTCCTCGTCCTCCTCCTCCTCCTCTTCCTCCTTCTCCTCCTCCTCCTCCTCTTTCGTAGCCATTTTGGCTCAAGATGTCAGGTTCCCTTGGGGCCAAAACGGATACCGCTAGTCCGCGGCCAGACTACGAATTTCCTCGCCTTTGCTGCAGGAGTTGGGCACCTGCACCCTCTGTCCCCGAGCTCCAGGATCTCCCATGGCGCCACCGCTCCCTGACGTTCTCCACGGCCCGCGCACGCCACTGTGGGGCTGTGCGTGTGGGGCGGAGCGCAACTGGGCGTCAAGGATCCGATGCCGTTTTGGACGGAGTGCCCCGCAGAAGGTCCTCACTGCAGCGAAGAAGGCCCATGCCAGCTCCGAGCCGCCCAGCCGCTCGGTCGCACCTCCTGGCAGGCGTCAGGGTCCCGCATCCGTTGCACCGTGGGCCCAGGACACGCTGCTCCAGCTTCGTAAGCAGGTCCCGGAGCTCCAGTCGCAGCTCCGCCAGTCAAACCCGAGTGCCAGCACAGATGATGGAGCTGACGCGTCCGATGGTGACTCGGGCGAGGACCTCCAGGCCCAGGCGGCCTATTTCGAGAAGCTCGCCACCCGCATGCCCCTGCCTCTGCGAAGGCTATGCATGCGCAGAAGGCTGGCCAGTTCCGTGAACGCCTCGACAAGTGCCAGTCTCCTGACAATGCGCACCGTCGAGCTCAAGATAAGCTCAAGAATGCGAAGAATATGTTCAAGCAGCTCACATAGGACCGCGACAAGTTGCAGTCGCAGCCCCAGCACATCCAGACGGCGCTGGAGAACAAGTCTGCTGCCATCGCCGCCAGGTCCGTGGAGACTGCGACCCTGGAGGAGGAGTTCGCGGCCGCCGCCAAGGCGGTGGCCCCCGCGAAGGCGATGGGCCACCCGTTCAAGTTCAACCAGGCTGAGCTCCCACCGCAGGCCCAGGAGCTCGTCAAAGGCATGGGTGACCAGGCCGCATTGCTACTCTCCTCGGTTGAGGCCCAGGTTGGTAAGACGTTCGCGGCTGCCGTCCCCGTCGCTGACTCGGGCGATGAAGATGACCCAGGTGCTGCCATGGGCATTGCTGAAGATGATGACGTTAGTGATGATCGGACTCCACGTCGCGGTGTCCCACGCCTGGCCGAGCGACAGCTCGCCGCCGAGGAGATCAAGAGTTTCTACGACCTCGCCTGTTCTACCGCTAGCTCCGCTGACCAGGCCCAGTTCGAGGCCACCTTCAACGAGCTCATTGCAGGCCTCCACAAGACCAAGAAGTCGCGAGTTTGACCCGCAACCTGTTGTTGCCACCTGTCTCCCTGTCCACCGCGGGCGTGTACGCCAGCCACCTACGCCTGAGCCACGGGCAACGCTACGTATCGAGCCCTTCAATGCCAACCGTGGCCTTCGTAATTTGAAGGAGAGGATTCAGCAGACCCCCGCCGTCGTTTTCGTGGCCCAGGAGGTTGGGATTACAGCCGACCAGAAAGATGAGCTTACTGCCTGGGCTGGCAGGTGCGGTTGGCATGTGATTCTTTCTCCCAGAAAAACCGTCGCGCTCGACGACGCCGATGCAGGGTGTTGCAGTGTTGGCTCGAACCCGCATCGGCCTTCGCGGACCTGACCAGGCTGCGATGGTCGTGCACCCGCACCGTGCGTTGCACGCAGTGGTACGCTTCCCAGGATGGCCACCCCTGCACCTCATTGTCATGTACCTAGCGGTGTGACAAGGCACCCAGGGGCGAAATGCCAGCATAGTGGCCCAGGTTGGCCATCGTATCGCTTCGCTTCGTCATCCTGTAGTGATTGCTGCAGATTGGAACGCCCCCCCCCCCCCCACCCACCCCCCAAGTCGAGGAGGCAGGTTTTACCAGGGAGGCTCAAGTCGCGATCGTCGCCCCCCCCCCCCCCCCACCCCACTACCTACGTGCATTTCGCCCACCACGAGCCGTGCGGTTGATTTCTTCGCGGTCAATGCAGCGGCACGCCATTTGGTTGACTACGTCATGGTTGATTCTGCTTGGCCCAAGCGGCCTCATAGGCCGACTGTGCTTGGATTGACGGACCAAGGATTACGCCAGCAGTGCCTTGCGTATGCCGTGGGTGTCAAGTTGGATACACATTGTGTCTGTGGTCCTTGCCAGCCTGGGCCATGCTGGGCTGCGGCTGCCCACCCGGCTCAAGCCGCTGGGGGGGCTTGCCGCGATGGTGACCTACGTGTGGCGTGGAGGCTCCTTACACAGGCTTGGGCTACTTTCGCGGCTACCGCGGAGGTTGAGATCCGCATCCTTACCAGCAGTGAGCGAGCCAATACTACGCGGGGTGCTCCGCCGAAGCCGCGCTGGGTTGACCACCATCACCGACCTCTACCTCTCTCGGGGGCGACGGCCATCGCGCACGGGTGGATGTGGTTAGACCAGGCCCTGGCCAACTTCGCTAAGCTGCCCCAGGACCCCAGCGCGCCCGTGGTCGCGCTCCAGGCGGAGCTGGGTGCCTTTCTTGCGGAGCAGTATCATGGTCAAGGCCTCAACGATGACCTTGACAATGCTGTCCGCGATGGCCGCTTCATGCTTGACAGGGCCTGTGCAATGGCTGCTGGGGAACCCCGTGATGATCCGCCCCTGCAGCCGCGACTGCGCCAGCCACAGACCAATCGCTTCGACGATGATTGGCGCGATCCTTTCGATGATTTACAACACGAGCAGGAGACAGGTGGTGTTTGTCCTATCTCGGATCATGCGAACCCTGGAGTGGCGTCACTTCTGCGCGACAGGCCACCGACGGGTGGGCCCGCCCTTCGGGGTCAGAAGGGGGGCCCCTCTCCCGCGCAGCTAACCAGGTAGGGGCCCCCGACGGGGGGGCGGTCGTTGCCCCCTACCTGGCTGGTGACATAGCCCCAGGGTGCGCACGGTCAAGCGAGACCGCTGCCTCCGCCCGCGCCCCAGCGGGCCTGCGCGGCGTTGAGGCTGCCTCCTGCGATGGCGCAGTCGAGGCCATGCGGCCCGAGGCCAGGACAGCAGCTACTGTCCTCACTGAACGGCGTGCAGATTTTGCAAAGCAGGTTCACGATATTCAGGCAGCGGATCAACGGGAGTCGTGGCAGCGGTGGCAGGACTGGTGTGATACTGCCTCAGCCAATGGTGGTCGTGGCCTTCACCGTGCGACTCGTGTTCCTGATGCACCGCGTCCAACAGTGGTTGCAACTGTGAATGGCAAGTATGATCGCCCACATGATGTAGTAGCAGCTGAAGTTGACAAGTACCGTCGGTGGTGGCATGCCTCTGACTCTCCGTTGCCTGCCTGGACACCCGACAGGTCAGCGCTGCCTCGAGCGACGGCAGCACAGCTGAGAGAAGTATCAATGACGTTCCCACACACGACAGTGGCCAGTGTGGCTCGAATTCATCCCCGACGTTTCTCGCTCCTACCTGACCATGCGCTCGAAGTGTTGGCCACGCTGCACCAGGCCTGCGAGCCATCGGCCTTCTACCAAGGCGACTTTCTTGCATTGTCATGATTGTCATGCCGATGTTGGCGAAGCCTGACTCAGGCCATCGCCTAGTCATTCTCTATGCTGGTGCCCATCGCCTTTGGCAGAAGTACCGGCGTGACCCCCTTGGCCTAATGCATGACGCGCTCAAGCGACGACGCTGGGGTGCGATTGCTGGCAGGAGCGCATTGGATTTACATTGGTTCCAGGCTTCCCGCTGGGAGGCAGCCACGGCCGACGACCACTACAGCGCGCTGCTCCTGATGGACTACAGCAAGTTCTACGAGGGTATACCGCCCGAAACCCTTCGTGATATAATGATTGCCTGTGGGATTCCGATGCCCATGATGAAGCTGATGTGCAATACTTGGAGGGGGCCGCGCATCATTCGTCTCGGCCTGCGCCGCAGCCCCACCGTGCTCCGCGCCAAGTACGGCCTCCCTGCGGGTCGCGCCTACGCTGATGTAGCGGTGCGTGTCTTCACAGTTACAGAATATGATAAGTTTTTGGTGCGGAATCCCGCGGTTGATTTCATGAGCTACATCGACGACACGGGAGTTCATGTTTCGGGAGCTGACCGTGATGTGGCACTAGGTGTTGCCGCTCAGGCAGGCCAGGATGTCTTCAGAGTTTCCTATTCACTGGAGGCCACCCTCAATGATAAGGTGGCGATCGTGTCAAATGTTCCTCAACTCGGTCAAGATGTGGCAGGACAGATAGGATTGGATCGACAGAAGGTGCGCCCTGCGGTTGCGTACCTTGGGACGGACTATGCCGCTGCCCGCCGACGTGCCCACCCCTTCACGGGCAGGAAGCGCCCCAATCGCACCCGCAAAGCACGCCAACGTTTAGCTAAGTCTGCCAGGCGCAGATCAATGCGGATGGCTGATGAGAAACTTGGGCGGGCATTCGCAACAGGAATCAAGTTGGGCTCGCAGTATGGAGTTGAAGTCAACGGAGTTGATGATCGTGAGCTGCTATCGCTACGCCGCCAAGCCCTGTCTTTTAAGTCGCCCACCACTAAAGGTGCTAGTTTTAGGGCTAAATTGGCCCTCCATGGAGAACCCATGACCCGTGAAGCCATGGCCCTCGCCCTACAGTGGGCTAAGCTGGTCTGGCAGGCCCACATGTTCCCCCAGGAGGCTCTGGTAGGCACCCAAGAGCTCAAGTGGATCTGGGCCCGCGTGTTTCACTACGGCCTTGTGGCCCCAGCTTCTTGGGCACAGTCAAAAGGGCCTGTCGGCCGCGTCCTCCTCTGCCTGGCCCGCGCGGGCTGGCAAGCCGTTTCAGCCACCCTTTGGAAGGGCCACAATGGGGTTCAGATAGACCTTACCCACGCGTCGCCCAGTCTGCCCCTTGGGATGTTTAAGGTTTCGTCCCAGGCTGGCCACGAAAGGACGTTCGGGGAGCAGTTGGGGGTCGGAGGTCATAAGGCCAGCCTGGAACCAGTCAGTCGTGCGCTTCGAACCAAGAAGTACACGCGGTACCAGAAGTATTTAGTTCGGTCGTGTCTGTGCGGTTGCCTCTGGACAGAGTCGCATGCCCATGAAAAAGAGTACGCAACGGATCGTGGAGGTCAGTACCAGTGCGGCAAGCCAGACACAGTGTTTCATAGACTTTACGAATGTCAGTTACCACATATCCTCGAGGCTCGCGCCTCCTCCGGCGTCTCGCAGAGTTTCGTTCGGTCTGGCCCCGAGGCTGGGCCCGACTGTCGGCTCTATGTGCGAGGTGCGGTCGTCATCGAAGATGAAGATGTACCACCGATTTCTTCCCAGCCTGTTGCCCAAGTGCTCACAGGTGATGGGGCTTTGTTGCCTGACACTGACATAGAAGAGATAGTCCAGTTTGCGGGGGCCTCACAGAGTCTCCACATTGCAGTTGACGGCAGCAGCACGATGCCTACGCTCTCTGTTTTCCAGCGAGCAGCTTACAGCGTGATCATTGTTTCAGCCTTCGCCTCCCAAAACTTGCGCGGCCCTCCGAGGGGTCATTCCAGCTGGCTTCCCGCAGACCCCAGCGATGGCTGATAATTTTGCCCTAGCGGTGGCATGTCAGATTGCAGATCGACCAGTGTACATTCACGCTGACTGTAAGACTGCCATCTCGCAGGCATTGTTACCCCGAGCTGCGCAGCTCCGACCCAACAATTTGTTTGCTGGCGTGTCTGCGTTCGCTAGGTCGTTGCCAGGATTCCAGCACACCCAGGCGGTTCAGCATGTGAAGGCCCATCGTAGCAACGAAGTCATCGATGCATTGCCGCCTCACGAGCGCGTGATTGCGCGAAGCAATTGGGAGGCTGACATCGATGCCAAGCAGGCGTTGTTGTTGCACGCCCCCACCGGTCCCGAGGCTGCCATGAGACTCGATCGTGACATGGATCAGGTCTCCAATTTTGTCAAGCTGGCTGCCGCCATTCTCCCAGAGTGTGGGAACCGCCGTCAGCGCCGTGACCGCCCGCTTGCGAGGCACAGCTCTGTTAGGGCGGGACCCTCTTGGCACGAGTGGCAGGATGGACCTTTAGGCTCCCAGTGTAAGCACTGTTTTTCGCTGGCCCCGCAGGCCCCTAGTGCCGAGGTGACGGGGTGTCCTGGGGCCCCGCTTTTCGTTCGTAGTGTCGTCCGCCGTTCCCTGGGGCACCTGATAGTTGGCGCGGCTTCCCACGAGATCCACCCCAGGGGCCCCCCCGGGCCAAGGGCCTGCAGGCCCACGTTGCAGCTTCTGTGTCTGAGGTGCGGGCGTTGGTCTCAGCGGCGCGCCCGCAAGCTCGCGGACGAGTGCAAGCGCCCTCCCCGCAAAGGAGCCGAGGCCCTGTCCAAGCGTGCCCAAGGTCTTGGGCCGAGCAACCGTGCACGCCAGTTTATAGATCGCGCTGCCCGTGCTCACCACCTCCCCCTCCGTCGACGGGCCCGAGAGCGCGGACCCGCACGACGGCCCCGACGGCGTTTCGGGCGGAGGGTGATGGGGCCCCAGAGTACGAGCGCCGAGCGTCGGCGCTCGCGGCCCGCATCGCCGCCCGAGAGGCGAAGAATGATGAATTGTGAATTCAGTGTTTCAGTTCGGTGGGGTGCCCTGTCGCGGCCCAGGGCGGAGCGTCGGGAGCTCCGCCCCTTTGTAACATATGTCCCCTCTGAGGGGCACCCCGCCGAGTCAGACTTGCGAGTCTCTTCCCCCTGGGGCTGCTCTAATCTAACCTCCTCCTCCTCCTCCTCGTCCTCGTCCTCCTCCTCCTCCTCCTCTTCCTCCTCCGTAGCCATTTTGGCTCAAGGTCCCAATGTTGCTTGGCGTAGCGCCAATAAGCTTTCATGGCATACCCTTGTTCCAGGGCCAGCTCAGGAGTGTTTTTTTCTGCTCTCCTTACATATCCACGCGGGATTGTTTGCTTGTGGTGCCGCGGCCACCTCCATATTGACGGTTGAGAATCCAGGCCCAGCGGTCTGCGGCGTGCTCTCAACGTGCCCGCGACGTGCGACCTTGCCACCATTCGTGATCGACGTGAACGAAGCCCTCGGAGTAACAAAGACCCATGGCAAGATGCTGCACACAAGGAAAGGCTTGAACTATTCCGCTCAGAGGTCGAGAAACACCTGGCCATTCAAGTTGCTGATGCGGCTGAACAGTTCAAGGCCACTGCAGAGAAAGTTGCCGCTTCGTCCCAAGCCAGCTTCATCGCGCACATCACTAACATCACGGCCAAGCTCACCGAACGCCAAGACCACGTCGAGAACGATATCGTCTCCCTCAAGCAGCGCGTCTCCGCCTCTGAAGTGGAGTCCAAGAACCTCAACGACGCAGTGGACAAGATCAAGACTGCCATTGCTCACGCTGAAGCCCAAGTTCCTTCGCTCGACGTCAGCAACATCGGCTCGTGGGCCAGGGCCCCGCACATCGGCACCTTTTGGATCGCCTCCACTGTGGACATCACACAAGCATCTCTCAAGCCGGCCATCGCAGAGTGGTTTTCGGCAGCCAATATCGACGTGTCTATGGTTCGCTACAACAACTCCGCTCCTGCCAAGCGGGTCTCCATCACTGTGCTCGGAGCCGATGCCGTCGCCGTACCACGTGCTCAAGCTCTTCACCACCACCTCCGCATTGGACGGGAAAGGCGTACTTTCACGATTGGCGGCGCCCCATGCTATGTCAGCGCAGACAAGAGCCCCAAGCTCGCCAGGCAGGAGATCCAGCTCAAGAAGCTGGCAAGGATCATCAACAGCGCCAAGCAGGACCTCAACCCCACTATCCACCGTGCCGACGGCTACCTCTCCATCGACAATGTGCCCATCGTCCGCATCCAAGTGGGCTCCCGCCCTGAGATGGCGACCAAGATTCAATGGTCTGATGTTGCTGAAGGTGTCGGCCTTACATCTGCGATGCGATCTTCGTGCGCCGACGCCCTTGCCGCTGCCTTCGCGGATGCAACCACATCAGCGTCGTGGATTTAACAGCAAATGGACTCCTTGGAGCGCGACTACCACGTCATCTTTGACTGAGTGCTCGGTGGTCAGCTGGAACGCTCAGGCACTGGTGCACTCGAACATCGTCAAGCGCGACGCCAAGCTCTCCATCCTCAGGCCCTACCTCGCCAAGCGATCGCTCATTGCCATTCAGGAAACTCACGGCACCTCGCAGATGATCCACAGCCTCATCAACTCCACGGGCGCAAAGTACGACGTCTACCACAGCGGCATCCCCGACTCCAATGCGGCGGGCGGCGTCGCCTCCCCCATCCCAAAGTTCATCCCCTGCGGCGACCAGGACAACACCAAGCCGATGATCAACTTCTCCGCGGTCATCCCTGGCCGAGTCGCTGAACTGCGAATCCGCGACCCCAGCCTGAAGCACCTCCATATCTACCTCAACATTCATAACCATGATCTCTCTGCTGACGACCGAAGACGGATCAAGGCCACGTGGCAAGTGGCACTGAATGAAGCAATCAGCGACCCTGAACACGTTTTGTTCTGCATGCTCGGCGACTTCAATATCTCTGAACTACCTGCCCGCAATCTACTACGTCCTGTCGAAGTGCCTGCTCACGAACGATACCAGTTCCAGCCCACCTTCTGGAAGCAGCTCTTCCGAGCGCTGGTCGAGATCTGCACGCCATCCACCACCCACCGCTGCTACGCGAATAACACTGAGTCAAGCATTGATCGCTTCTTCACCTCCTTCCAGGCACAATCTCACCCACATTGAGACGATCATGGTTGCCGACGACTCGCCACTCGAACGAAAAGGAATACCCGCCAGTGACCATAAACTCCTTCATGCACGATTTCGCCCCCGAGCTCAACGGCCCCATGCTGAACGAGGCATCCCCGCCTACCTCTTCAACTCCGATTTCTACAAGTTCTTCATCGACAAGCTCTCCGCCGACACCGAGTACGAATCGCTCACGCCCATCATCAAGTGGCGCACTCTGAAAGCCAACATGACGAACGCTGCGAAATCCACGCGAGATGCTCTTGCGCGGCTACCGCCTGCAGTCCTTGCACGCGACCATCTCTCGATCTCCAAGGAAGTCAACTCGATGACCATGAGAAGCATCCCCCGCGCGGTCTGGTACCAGGGCATCAAGCTTGCGCGCCTCCTCATCGACACCACCCACCTGGGCTCCAAGCACTTACAGATCATCACCGACAACTCCACCGACATCCCTTCGAGCAAGGTTTGCCTCAGCAACGCCAACGCCTTCGCCGATGCCGCTGCTGAAGTTCACGCTGCTGTCGCTGAAGAACGTCGCGCCCTCGCTGCCGCACGTGCCCGTGATGCCTACCAACGTCTACAGCGTCAACAAGGGGACAGGTGGCGGAAACGGGCCAGTGCTACACGCAGACTGGGAGAGCTCTGGAAGCCCTTCTCCAAGCGTCTGGTGCTCGCTGGTATCCGTATTTCGCAAGGCGACTCCTCCGTCATCGCCAAGACGCCATCGGACATGCACGACGCCATACTAGCGCACTGGGGCCCGATCTTCGCTGACAAGCCAGTAAACACTGCCAACATGAACGCCTACCTGGACTCCGTCTTCCCCCAGCGTGACACTGCTGCGCTGGAACTCCCCAACGTTGAAGAGCTTCAAGAAGCAGCACAACGAGCACATGATTCCGCCGCAGGTCCAGACGGCCTTCCTTACAAAGCTTGGACTTCCACGCCCAACAGCTTCGAGATCCTGGAAGAGCTCGTGGCTAACATCTCGGCCAACAACATCATTCCGCACGATTGGAACCACGCTCTACTAGCCATGCTACCAAAAGGTGATGCGCCTGCTGGGCATGCTGAATGCTATCGGTCGCCAGACCATCTCCGCCCTCTCGCGATGAAGAACACCGACGTCAAGATTGCTGCCTCCGCCATCAACCGCAAGCTACATCCGATAGTCAAGCAAGTGTCGAGTATCCAACGAGGCTTCGTACCTGGCCGCCAATTCCTCAACGACATAGTCGAAGCCGACACGTACAGCCGCATCTACAGCACCATGGACAACGCCACCGAGCACATGTCGTGCTTCCTCAGTATGGACATCGCCGCCGCCTTCCCAAGCTTGCGGCACGCTTGGTTATGGGAAGTGGTTCGCAGATGGGGGATTGATGGCCGCGCCCGTCGCCTTCTCCAGTCCTTCTACGCCTCGCCCATTGCCTTCCTCGAGCTGGGAGGCACGCGTCGACCATTACTCGTTGCAGCCAGCGGAGTAGCGCAGGGCTGCCCACTCAGTGGCACCATCTGGGCCCTGGTGTTCGACCCCTTCCTACGTGGAATTCAACGCCACTTTCATCAGATTGGCCGTGGCATGGCCAGTGCTTGTGCCGATGACATTGGTTGCGTCTTGGCACACTTGCGTGACATGCAAGGCATCCTACCGCACACCGAGGCGGCCCAATCTTTCGCGGGGCTGTTGCTCCAACCTCGGAAGTGCGTGCTCGTCCCAGTATGGACCAACTGCTTCGAAGACGTTGACAACACCATGCGCGACACGCTCAGGACGATCAACCCCGCCTGGGCTCAGTTCAAGATCGACGGCAAGGCTAAGTACCTCGGAGTCTACATCGGCCCCTGTGCTGATGATCGTGCTCAATGGGCCGCCCCTGCGGCCAAGTGGTACCACCGTGCCCAGATATTGGGCGACGCCTCTGCGGCCATCCAGCTGAACGTATCGCTGTACAACACTTCCGCGATCACTTGTCTCACCTACGTCGGACAACTGTTTCCTGCTCCAGAACTCGTTCTTTCCAAAGAAATCCATGCCCTTCATAAAGTTATCAGATCTGCTCCTTCAGCATTCACCAAACTCGACATCCTCGGCATGACGAACTGGGCGGGCTGCGCCATCCCCATTGGTGTCGAAGTTTTGCTCGCTGCCACGCTGTGGCGATCTGCTACTTCCACCATCAACGCCTGGCCCCAGCTTCTCGAACTTCACCATCTTGCCGCACTCGATCAGATTCCACTTGTCCGGGTTGTCCAGGGACTTTGGACCGCGCCGTGCTGGGCCTCCGCTTCTTCGATCGCGCAGCACCTGCGGGCGGCCAAGTTCGGCGACAACTACTCCACGCACAAGGGCACCATCTTCAAGATCATCAAGCGCAGCCGCCATCACGATCATCTGGCTCACCGTCAGCTGCGCCTAGCCCATGAACTCGCCCGTGCTGCTGCTCATCGCGTCCTGGACAAAATTCGCCGTGCTGATGATGATCCTCCAAAGAAATCACCGCAGACCACTTACATGATCACGCTGCAGCGCTCGCTCTACGAAGATTCCTTCGACTCCACCATCGCCGCCCGCCTTCGGGCCTGGTTCCCCACCCTCCCGTCGGCGCCGTCTGCTGCCAATTCCGACTCAGGACGCCTCCAACGATTTCCACCACTTCATCTACAAGTTCCCAACACGCCTGATGATGATGACCACGACATGCACAACGCAGCCAACGAGCTCGAGACCATCGCTGAATGTCTGCAGCACTGGGCCTCCGACTGGCTCCCCTCGATTTACCTCGCTCAACCACTACGTGAATGGGACGTCGACGATTGGCATGAATGGTGCGAAACCTTTATTATTCGTCATCTCCGTCGTGGCGGTCTTCAAGTCCTCTTTCGTGGCCAAACAGATGCTCAGCTCCGCCGGCGTGCCGAACGTATTTGCACACAGGCATGGCAATCAACTGCGGCATCCAGACTCCAGACCTCCGCTGCGTTCAATCCTCCCCGTGCCGCCGAACTACAACAGAGGTTCGAACGTGCAGCTAATGAACACCATGCTCGGCGCCGCTGGATCCACGACGCCGACTTCCAGAACAATGACTCGGACTCCACGCCCATGATCACCGACGACCTCACCAACGCGTACGCGGACGACAACGACATGACCTCCCTCATCCAGCTACCGTTCAACGTGAAGACCGCGTGGAGCCGCATCCGCCCGAAGATCGCCGAGCTGCCGCCCTCGCGCTTCTGGCCTGTGATGAAGACGCTATCGGGCGGGTGGGCCACGTCATACCGTATGCATGTTCAGCCCGTCCTTCGTGGTTGTGTTCTTGGCTGCAACCCAAAGTTTCACCCCGGCGCCTTCAGCCACTATCTGGTCTGCAAGCGCTTGTGGCACCATGCTGCACTGCCTCGTGGACGACTTCACAAATGTGCACTCGCCAGGCTTGGCCTGCACGACATCAATTTCGACCCGCACGGGGCCGACGACGACAAGATTGACCACGTGCTCGTCCGTCTTGCCGTGGTCTACAGGTTTTACCACTCGATCAAGATCGACAACAACGTCGACAACTCCTACATCGCTCACAAGAACTACATGCAGGCCTCGCGCCTCGCCCTGAGGCTGGGCCCGAGCGCGCACGGCGGTGCGCGCCCATTATAGATCGACGCGCCTCTCCCAGGGGTTCGTTCGCTCCTCCTCCTCCTCCTCCTCCTCCTCCTCCTCCTCCTCCTCCTTGACAACTGACCCGAGGTGTGGCCAGGACGATGACACGTAGGGCCACGTTGGGGCTCTCGGAAGGGTTCCACCTGCCCGGCTGCCCCCCTAGACCTGGGCCGGAGAGCGCCCTCGTGCCCGAGGTTCGCCGTGGCCAGGGGCATTCTGGAAGAAAAATAGGAGTAGTCAAGCAAACATTCAACAAATGCCCCAAAGTACTAAAAACATCGCCCCCTACTATTTTTGATTATTTTCGCATATTCCTCCTGTAGAGGGACAGGCCCGACTTAACCGTGGCCAGAAACGCCACCCCTCGTTCCTCGTCTGGCGCCAATCGTGGTAGCACGATTGCCGTAGCCGATGCTGGCCTCAGCAGGCCCCTGGGGCCCCGACTCCCAGCGGACAAACAACGCGCTGCGGGGGCGCGGCGGAGGCGGCGCGGGGGTGTTGAGATGCCCCCCCCCAGTCATCTTCGCATAAGAGTGACCCCTCGCCGGAGTGCCTTTCGGTTGCTCACAGCATTGGCCTGAGTTTGTTCCCTCTGCGGTGCCCCTACTGCCGCGCACCAAAGGCCAAAGCACGCTTCTGAGGAGAAAGTAAACCAAGAGGGCTAGACGAGGGAAGAGGCAAGTCGCGCGTTAGATTTGGAATTGCCATGACATTGCGTATGGCGATGATGAGACGATTGTGGCGCCTCAGCGGCAGAAGATTGGAGAATATGGTGGGGCAGCATGCATCAAAGGAGCACCTGCAGACGATCGAAGACGCCTACGGCGAATCACCGCCGCCCCCTGCCTTTTTGGAAGCGCCTATGTTGCCGAACGTTTAGGCCAGACCTGCCAAGCTATCGGACCATGTATTCCCCGAGTCGGTTTGGAAAGCCTTCGGGGAACACGTGGACATCTTGAAGGTCATCTTGGCCGTCTGGAGGCCATTTTGACCCTCTCGGGCCTTCTTGGAGGACGTCTTTGAGGGATCTTGGGCCGTCTTGGAGGCCATCTTGAGCGTCTTGGAGACCTCTGGGGCCGGTGTCGACATCCGTCAGAAACCTTAGGAACATCAGGATTTTTGGCCTCTTCTGGCCTTCCTGGATGCCCTCTTGGGGGCCTCTTGGGCAGTCTTGGGCCAGCTTCGAGCCAACTTCGGCCATCTTGGTGAGTTCCTGGCACGTCTGACGCCGTCGGGAGCCGTTTTGGAGGCCTTTCTGGGCCGACTGGGGGCCCTCTTGGGGCGCTTCGGGGCCGTCTCGGAAGCCATCTTGGGCGTCTTGGAGGCCATCTTGGGCGTGTTGGAGGCCTCTTGGGCCGTCTTGGCCCTCTTGGGGCCGTCTTGGAGGCCACTTGGGCCGTCATGGGGCCCTCTTGGGGGCCTCTTGGGCGATCTTGGGGCCTCTTGGGCCGTCTTGAGCCGTCGGAATGCCGAGAAGAAACAAATTCCAAAAAATCTGTCAAATACCAAAGGAAAGTCAATGATGTTGGCCTTTTCGGGCCCTCCTGGAGGACCTCTTGGAGGCCTTTGGGGCCGTCTTGGAGGGCTCTGGGGGGCCTCTTGGGCCATTGGGCCGTCTTGGACTCTCTTGGGCTGTCTTGGAGGCCGTCTTGGACCATCTTGGGCGGACTTGGAGGCCATCTTGGGCCATCTTCGCGATTTGTTGAGGATGTCCCGAGCGAAACGGCCGTTTTTGGCGTTTGCTACCGGGTCTTCCGGGTGGCCGGCGGGACGCGCTGGAGCCCCAGGGGGAATTCTTTTGAAAAAAGAACCAAAACCAAAACCGAGAGGATTCAGCACGCCAGGCACCCCTGTGATGAATCAACAGGGGGCGGCGGATATCGAATGGCTTTCGGCCCATCCCGCCACCGTGATGGGTTGTGGGTATGAAGGTGGTCGTTGGGATCTCGTGGAAGGCCTCTCGGGGGCCTCTTGGAGGCGGCTTGAGGTCTCTTGGAGGCCGTTTTGGGGCCTCTTGGCGCCACTTCGGGGTCTCTTGACGGCATCTTGGGGCCTCTGTCAGGCTTCTTGGGGGTTTCTTGGGGCCTCTTGGGGCCATGTTGGACCGTCTTGATGGCCTCTTGGGGCCCTCTGGGCCCGTCCGGAGGACCTCCTGGACCCAACAAAAGTCACGCGATAAGATGTCGGCGAGCCCAGGGGGCACGCGGGACGCCCCAAGAGATTTTGGAAATTTGGGTAATGGCCCAGAGTTGATTCCTCAGAACTGAAGACTGGGGCTCAGGGGATGGGGCAAGGGACCTCAGGACACGCCCACGCCGTGCCCAGTGGCACGGTGGCACATGAGGGGATGAGGAGAGGAGGGTGATCAGGATGCGCATACGGGTGATGCCTTGTACTTGTACGGAAATCCTTGAGAGCGGAGTGGGACAGCCGTGGCAGCATCCTTGCGTCTTCCGTCCTATCTTGGCTCTAGCTTCAAAGGCGCGGCTCCCGCGGCGGACCCCCCATGTTCGAGTGGGCGGTGCAGCGCGGGGGAGAGTACGCCGCGCAGGGCTTGGTGAACTACTTCGCGCGGCGCCCAACCGCTGGCTGTTCTGGTTCGTGTGCGGCGTGGGCTTCGGGCTTGCGACGGCCGCTGCGCTGCTGAGCGCTTGGCAGGCTGCTCGGTGCCGCGGCAGGCGCAGGCGGGCGGCCATCCAGGACTACGTGGAGCGAGGGCCTGCCCCGGTGAAGGATGGCGACGTGGGCGTACATGCCGTACATCAGTGGCGGCCCACGGCAGGTCTGTCATCAGAGGCTGGTGCTCGGGCAGGTGGCATTATCGGTAGGTAGCCTCTTCGTGATCGGCACTCCCGACCGGTACGGGCACGCGGAGGTCTACAGTGCCGGGTCAGCCGACGTCGCGGCCGTGAGGTGGACAACGGCGTTCAACGTGCTGCCGGACGGCATCCCTCCCGGGGACGTCTACCGCTTCTGGGCGGGGCCGACGGTGGCGCAGCGGGCCGCCTTCTTCGCCGCGGCGGTGCCCGAGGGGGTTGTGGCGGTTGGTGCGGCCGACGACCGTGGGGCTGCCGGCTGGGTCGCCGACGAGTGCTTCGACGGCTTCCGCGACGGGGACGACGTGCCGCACCAGGCCGGAGCAGGCGCCATCGGGGACAAGGACATCCACCAGCTGGCGGCCGGCTTACGGCCGAGCGACGAACAGGAGTTCTTCGCCCGCATCGTGGTCGTCGACGCCCGCATCCTGCCGGTGCGCCGCAACGGGCTGGGGCGACGGGGGCGAACGTGGGCGGACATGTTTGCCGCGGCGACGAAGGAGGATTTCGACAAGGACTGGTCGCTCGGTGGCGACCGAGCGGCCGGGTGGAGCCTGGAGCACATCATCTCGGAGGGCAACGGTTTGGGAGTTCACCACGATCGGATTCGATCGCTGTGTCGCCCGGTGCCCGACGCCTGGGAGACGGCCGAGCTCCTCCACCTCGCGGCGGCGGACGAGGCCGGCATCCTCGGCGTCCAGCTCGACGGCACGAACCTCGTCATCGTGAAGATGCTGCTGAAGAGGATGCAAACCATCGAGGTCGCCCACCTGGAGTGGGCTAAGGAGGCCGCGTCAAGAGGATACGGTGGGCGTCTCAGCGTCGAGGAGCAGCACGCGCTCCCGGGGCCCAGCCGGGGCTCGGGGCAGCTGATGATTGGTCCAGAGCTCCTGAACGTGGTTCTTGTCGACGTGGAGCGGGAGGCGCAGCTCAACACGGCCCTGCGGAAAGGCCGCAAGGAGCGAGACGCAGCCCGCAAGAAGGGCGGGGACGACAAGTCGTGAGCCTCCGCCGACTCCCACATCTGAGGTTGGCTCGCGCTGCTCTGAGGGTGCAGTGCCGGCCTCTTGTTCTCTGTTCGCCCTCCTCCCCCTGTCCTCCGGGCTTCTCCCCCTCATGCACACTTCTGCGCCTCGCGCTCCCGGCGTCCGGGAGGCGCGTGGGCCCCGTGTGCCGCCGCCCTACGAAGCTTTTTAATTACGGGGACGAGCCCTCCCGTGCGGTACCTCGCGACATCTTGCCGCTGCCGCGGCCGGCGGTGGAGCGGCATCGGGGCACCGACGGGGGGCTCTCCCGTACCGTCCGACAGCGCCTGGGGAAGCGCGAGAGTTTTGAGATGGACTGTGACCGTGCCGTCCACGCCTTGAACTCGCTCTATCTTCACCAGGACCAGCCCCCCGTCGGCCAGGGCGCCGACCGTGCAGTTTTTGTTTCGCTGGGCCAGCGCCACTGTCTCGATAGAGTTCGGGACTCCGTCGTTGCTCTCGGCCCGCCTCCGCCGGAGGTCACTCCCGCAGAAGCTCTTCGGAAGCTTCGCGTGGCGAGCTGGTGCGATGTGGATTCTGCCGTGCTCGGTTCCTATAACCTCGCTAGCGTCTCGCTCCCCTCTGGCTCGCCCGCACCGGCACCGCTCGAGGATCTGTGGGGCGTGGGCGGGTCGGACATGATTAGGGACTTCGTCCAAAGCCGATTGCTACCGTCTAGTGAGGTAGAAACTCGTTTGAAAAATTCTCAGGTGGCGGTGCCATATAGTGATCCGAAGCTGCGTCGGGTCGCGGCCTTTGAGGAGTTCATCCGTGCACTGCAGCAGCGTGGCATGGTAGATTTCAGCTTCTCGGCCAAGGAAAGGGTTGAAGCTTTTTTCGTGCACAAGAAAAATGGGAAGCTCCGGCTGGTAGTGGACTGTCGTAGAAGCAACTGTCATTTCCAGGACCCCGCCCCCGTTTCCCTCCTCACCGGCGAAGGCCTGGCTGGGCTGGAGCTCGGCGAGGGAGAGGAGTTGCATGTTGGCGGGGCCGATTTGTCTGACGCTTTTTATCATATGCAGTTGCCTCCCGATTTGAGGTCGTTTTTCTGTTTCAGGGCCGTGCGGGCGGGGGCGGTGGGGTGTACTAGTGTCAATGGGCAAGCCGTTCCTCCGTCAGCCATGGTCTACCCTCGACTGTCTGTGATGCCGATGGGCTGGAGCTGGGCCCTGTGGATGTGTCAAACGGTCCATGAGCGTATTGTGGAACAAGCCGGAGCTTCCCCCGAGAACCGCATTGTAGATAAGCAGGTGACGCCGGACCTTCATCGCGCGTGCCATTCGCAGTATGTGGACAACTTCATCGCCGTGTCTACTGACGCCAGTGCTGTTCGCTCTCTCGTTGCCGATGCTATTCGTGCTCTTGAAGGGCGGGGGCTCGTCGTACATGA
Organism: Prorocentrum cordatum; assembly: GCA_963575745.1. Lineage (NCBI taxonomy): Eukaryota > Dinophyceae > Prorocentrales > Prorocentraceae > Prorocentrum > Prorocentrum cordatum. The sequence continues at coordinate 350,191 of CAUYUJ010004347.1, forward strand.
GGAGGAGTATTCTGGGGAGGACAAGGTGGCCCAGGTTTTGGGGTGGCAGATCGACGGGTCCCGGGGCCGCGCGGCTGCCACCCCTCTCCGCCTCTGGAGGGCCCGCCTGGCTATTCGGGCGGTCCTCCGGAGGGGGCGGTGCTCTGGGCGTGACCTGGAGCGGCTCCTGGGGCATCTCGTCTTCCTCTCCCTGGTCCGCCGGGAGGGGTTATCGCTGTTCTGGTCGTGCTATGCCTTCGTCAGGAAGAATTACACCCAGGAGGAGCGTCTGTGGGCTTCGGTACGTCGCGAGCTCTCACTCTGGGATGGGCTTGCACCTCTCCTCTGGCGGGACCTACGGGCGGGCTGGAGCGACGAGGTGGTGGCCGTCGATGCTAGTGAGTGGGGGCTGGGGGCGTGCGCCGCACAGTGTGGGGGCTCTCTTGCCCGGAGCGTCGGCCGGACCTCGGAGCGTTGGCGCTGGGGTCGGGTCGGCGCTGCCATGGGACCTCGTCGCCACGCGCTGGACCACGCTCGAAAGGCCGAGGCGGCGGCGGCCCTGGCGGGGGAGGCCCGCGAGGCTGCCCCCTGGATCGCCGCCGCCAACGACGTCCCAGGGCCCGAGTGCGCTCCCCCCCAGCCCCCGTCGGCTGGCTCAGGTGTCCTGGACAGCTCCGGAGACGTCTTCGGGTTCGGTCGGGTCAAGCGGGTCGTGGACTTCCCAGAGGTCCCGCGAGAGATGATCGAGCTGCGGTGGTCCGTCGTCGGTCGCTTCCCGTGGAGGCGCAAGGGGGGGAGTATCGCCGTCTACGAGGCCAGGGCCACGTTGTACGGGTTTCGCCATCTTCTTCGTTCGTCTCGGAACCTCGGGAAGCACGTGGTGGTCCTGGGGGACTCGCAGTCGACGGCCGGGGCGGTGACTCGGTTTCGGAGCGACAGCCGAAGCATGATGCGGGTCACCCAGGCGATCGCGGCCCTCTCGCTCGTTACCGGTTCGGCCTTGCACTATCGGCGGTTGCCCTCGGAGTGGAACGTCGCGGACTCTCCTTCCCGTGGCCTCTGGGCTCCAGCTGCTCCGAGCCCGCTCGATTTCTCCAAACATGCTCCCGCGGGCCAGACCCGCGCCGACCTCGACCGGCGCTCGGATGGCGCCGCCGGCGGCGCCTGCGGCCTCGCTGGCCTCGCCGCTGGACAGACGGGGGGCCACCCGAGGGGCCATGACGGCGAGCCTCTCTACGTCAGCACGGGGCCCCGGCCCGTCGCGCCGCCAACCAGCCGCTGCCCGCCCTCCTCCAACCAAGAGGAAGCGCCAGACGGTGGCCGACGCGGCGGCCCGGCGGAGGGCCTCCGCCGTCACAGCGGGGGGGCTCACGGTGCTGGAGAGCGCCTCGGTTCGGCCTCGGACGCGCCAAAAGTACCAGTCGCGGTTCGCCGAGTTCCTGGCGTGGCTCGCCGCCCCGGTTGCGACCTCGGAGGCGGGCGTCGACCAGCAGCTCGTGGGGTGGCTGGACGCGCTGTACCTGAACGGCGAGAACCTGGGGTCGGCCCAGTGGGGCTTCGCGGCGGTGACGTTCTTCACGGGCCTCCAGAAGTCCGCGGGGGCCCTCATGCCCAGGAGCCGGAGGGCCCTCCAGGGGTTCAGGCGCTGCTGCCCTCCCCAGTCGCGGCTACCGCTGCCGCGCGAGGTAGTCGCCCTGATCGCCAACGAGCTGGTCAGATCGGGGAAGCTGCCCTGCGCGGTCGCGATCATCCTGATCTTCGAGCTGTACCTTCGGCCAGGCGAGATCTTCCATGTGAGGGGGGTGGACCTCATACCCCCAGTGCCGGGCGTGGCAAGTGCCCCCTGTTGGGCCATCACGCTGCGCGCGCGGGAGGTCGGGAGGTCGTCAGAGACGAACGAGTTCGACGAGTCCATGCGCCTGGATCTGGAGCGACATGCCCCTCTCGGCCCGGCGCTCAAGGCCCTCTGTCAGGGCCAAAGCCCGCGCTCGCCAATCTTCGGCTTCGCCCTGAAGGACCTGGTGACGGCGGTGAGCGGCGTCGTGCGGAGCCTCAAGCTGGACGCGTACCTCGGCGACGTCCACCTGCACCAGCTCAGGCACGGCGGCGCCTCGCACGACTCCGCCGGGGGCTTCAGGAGCCTGGAGGACGTGAGGCGCCGCGGGCGCTGGCGGTCGTGGGCTTCGGTCAGGCGCTACGAGAAGGGCAGCCGCATCGGCCAGGTGCTACTCAAGCTGCCCGAGGACCTCCGCGCCCACGCGCTGTCCTGCGAGCGCTCGATGGCCTCCATCGTCCGCGGCCGGCCTTGTCCGGCGGCCCCCGGCCTCAGGTCCGCTTCTTCCTCGAGGTCTTCTCGGGGTCAGGCCGGCTCGGCCAAGCAGTCGCAAAAGAGGGCGTGAACGTTCTTCTCTGGGACGTGGAGCTGGGTGCCGACTACGATCTGCGACTGGCTCGGAACCGCAGCCTCATCAGAGGTTGGATCCGCTCAGGCAACGTGGTCGGCGTCCACTTGGGAACGCCCTGCTCCTCGTTTTCGCGGGCTCGTGATGTGCCCCCAGGCCCCCCTCCGTTAAGGTCAAACTCGTCACCCATGGGCCTCGACGACCTGAGCCCCGCCGACGCCGACAAGGTTCGCGTCGGCAACCTGTTAATGTTCTTCTCCGTTGCGGTGATGCGGGATACTATGCTTTTGGGAATACCAGCTACTCTGGAGAACCCCGCTCGGAGCCGCATCTGGATTTGCCCCGCCATGCAGAGACTTCAGAAATCGAGCAAGATCAATTTCACTGTCACCGATTTCTGCATGTGGGGTGCCCAGTGGAGAAAGTCGACCGGCTTCCTCAGCACGGGTCTGTGCATGGACGCCCTCGCCGAAGCTCGCTGTCTCGGTGCCAAACGTGGCCTGTGCAAACGCTCCGGCCTGCCTCACATCCCCATCCAAGGGAAAAACGACAAGGGTGTATTCTGGTCCAAGATCGCCGAGCCTTATCCTCCTGGTCTCTGTAAAGCCCTGGCATCTATCTACTACAATGCGTGGGCCTCGTCTAAGGCCGAGTTGTTCAACAAGATGGTGTTTGCGGCCCCGTCGGGGCCAGATTGCTGATCGGGGTGGGCCTGGAAGTCCGACAGGTTTGGGAGGTGTGCGTGCTCGGCTCCCGAATGGTCTGGCCTCGCTCGCTCCGTTTCGCAAAGGTCGTCGACTCGTGCTACGCCGTCTGGCTGGAAAACGAAGCCCGGGGGGATGCCTTGTACTTGTACGGAAATCCTTGAGAGCGGAGTGGGACAGCCGTGGCAGCATCCTTGCGTATTCCGTCCTATCTTGGCTCTAGCTTCACCCCCATCTACCCCAACCGCCGCCCTGTTGTTCATTCATTTTATAGTTTCTTCCTTGTTAGTTGCTTTTGAAGGGGAGGTGTGCGTGCTCGGCTCCCGAATGGTCTGGCCTCGCTCGCTCTGTTTCGCAAAGGTCGTCGACTCGTGCTACGCCGTCTGGCTGGAAAACGAAGCCCGGGGGGATGAGCATAATCATGAGGAGGAGGAGCAGGAGCAGGAGGAGGAGGAGGAGGAGCAGAATGAGATAATAATATGGACAACCACTGGCATGATAGTCGCATTAGCAGGATGCAGTGGACGAGGTGAAAAAGCAGAGATGGGAGTAGGAGCGGATGCCAGAGCACACAGGCAGCAAGCTGGTCTATTGAACATTCTGCTTCTATATGATAACATGGACCCAATGCGTGTGTAGTGTGTTTGTGCGTGTGTTTGCATACAGCGTGTCCCCTCTTGCCATTCCGCCGGAGCAGACCTCTGCCCAGCCGCCGACGCAAAGTGTGTGTGTGTGTCTGTGTGCGCGCGTGTGCACGATCCTCCCCCGATGGCGGGAAGGCCGTGGCCCCACGCTCACTCGAGCCAGCCGCGCGCCATGAAAGCATGTCTAGAGGCAGTGTCCAAGGGAGAGGCACGGTCCGCCACCCAAAACCGACGACGCAACACTAACACCGACACCCACTGGTCTGTGTAACAGACTGCTTCGATAGGGTAGCATGGACCGGATGATTATGTGCGTGTGTGTGTGCGTGTGTGTATGTGTGTCGTACGTTTTTGTCTGTGTGTGCTATTGTGTGTGTGCGCGTGCGTGTGCAGGTGTCTGTGTGTGCGTTTGTTTGTGCGCGTGCCTGTCAACGTTCTTCGCCGCTGGAATTATTCAGTAGTGTTACTGGTTCTCCTCTACCCCCTTTTCTTGTCTCTTGTGCCAGCTTGTCCAGGCAACTCCGGCTCCACCTATCTCGAGGTTTCCAGTCTCGCGCACGTTCGGCACAAGGCGGCCAGTTCATTGTTAACGCGATTGGTCGCGTAGCTTCCGTCGGCTGAAGTCCATCGGCTCATCGGAGAAAACCAACAACGACGTGTGCATGTGCTGGGGTGGCCGTCGTGCGGTGCTCATTCGGCAGTAATTCTGCGACGGCGGTATTGTAGTTCTACAGCACAGCATCGCACACTCGCCTCGGTGCTTGTCTACGTCTCTGACGCGTGGATACCGCACAGAGCTGCAATGTGGGTCACCCGCTTTGCCTGCAGCTGCGCACTGCGGCTTCAATTGAATGCGTGGTTGTTCTTGACTTCCAGATGCCATCTAAGTGCCCAGCGCCTGCGCGGTTCTGTCCGACGCGCTTCGCTGGCCGCGCCGCAACCTGAAACACATGGTTGTTTCTCCCAATGTGTGTGTGTGCGCGTGTGCGTGTGCGTGTGCGTGTGCGTGTGCGTGTGTGTGTGTGTGTGTGTGTGTGTTTGTGTGTGTGTGTTACGCGCGTTTGCTCGACCTGCTCTACGCCGCGCCGCCGCGCGCGTGGCCACGACGCCAGCCAGTGGTGTGAGTGTGTGCGTGTGTGTGTGTGTGTTGTGTGTGTGTGCGTGTTGCGGTGACCCGTGTGGCCCAAGAGTTTGGTTATATCTGTTTCCAGTACTGAATCTTTTGGTACGTATCGGCGAGGCCATGGTCTCATGGCACTCCGTGGTGGCCAAGGCCTTGCTTCTCTCGGCCTGGGCCGCCCAGGTGTCGGCGCTCGTGCTCGAGCCGCAGCCTGGGGCGAGCGGCTGGGCCTTCCTGCGGACAGCCTCGGTGGATGGCGCAGAGGCGCGTGAGCACGTCGCCCCGTCGACGGTGGAACGTACTGAGCCCATGAAGGCCGACGTTGTGGCGCTGAACGGCGCCGACAAGGCCGATGCCCAGAGGCAGCAGCTATTGAAGGCTGAGGTGCAGCAGCTGGAGGCCCAGGAGGGCATGACGGCCTTCTACGCGGAGATCGACGCCTACTTCAAGAACGCCGCGCCGCTCTGGAAGCAGCTGGTCGTTCCCTTCGCGGCCGTCCTGATGGGGCTGCCGCTGATGTGGTCGGAGGGGGCAGTCAACACCATCGGCAAGGTGTGCATCTTCTTTGGCGCGCAGACGTTCATGAACCTATACATGAAGGTCGTCCTTTCAGGCAGCATCGTATCCAGGGAGTTGCACCTCAAGGGCTACCCAGCCGCCTTCGCCGTCACAGGCATTCAGCAGGCAACGAGTTTCGCCATTATCATGCTGGGGATTGCCATCTTGTGGTTTTCGCCGTGGCGGTACAAACCAGTCATCGTCGACACGAAGTTCGGTTGGCTGACTGTTCTGGCCTTTTCAGTCACTTTCACTCTGAACATCGCGCTCAATAACTTCAGCCTGTCGTTGCTACCTCTGTCGGTCAACCTCATCATGCGATCTTGCTCCCCGCTCTCGACCTTCTTCTGCGAAATGGCAATGGATAAGGCGACTGGCAAGATCGTCAAAAACATCAATTTGATCGAGGTCTCGATGATGGTCCTCGGCATCGTGTGCGCTGGCCTGGCCGTGGTGAGCAAGGCCCAGCTTTCCAAGGCCAGCGCTGACCCAGAGGCCGGGTCCAACGTCGTCTTGGGTGTGATCATTTGCTTGGCCTCCCTCGCCTCTGCCTCGCTGAACATGGCGCTGGCGGGCCTGATGGGCACCAGCCTGAAGATGAATCCAATAGATACGGCGCTGTACATGGCGCCTCTGTCGGCACTGATGCTGCTGTTACCCGTCTTCTTCATGCCCCACCCGACCGAGTGGCCTGGCGCCATGATGACCGATTGGCAGATCACGAAGACGGTGGCCCAGCACGCGCCTGAGGTGCTTGGCTTGGCGCTCTTGTCTGGCGCCTTCGCGGTGTGCTACAACGTGCTGACGTACTTCTTCGTGCAATCGCTCTCCGCGACGCACGCCGCCTTCGCCTCCAACTTCAACAAGGCCGCCACCATCCCAGAGGAGAAACAGAGACAACCGCCACCGAGAACCCATGGGGTAGCCGATCGACCCCAGGGCGGCGGCACGCAGGAGAGTCCCCCAGTACTGGACGACGCTCAGGCGTGTCAGCGCCCATGCCCTAAGATCCGACGTTGCAAAAACATACAACCTTGCGACACTTGCAAGCGGAGCCCTCTAGACTGGAGCCCTGTAGACCCCATGTTCCTGCGGCAGTTTACGAGCCGGATTGATCTGTCATGGCCCTGGGGCCCGAAATCGTGCGGAAACCCCGGTGTGAACAAAGATGCAACGCACGGATCTCAGGGGTGGTCGACCGCCCAATGGGTTCTCGGTGGTTGTGGACCCTTTTCCTCCTCTGAGCCATCGGCATCGCCGTCATGGTTGGCCTCGAGACCCTCCCATTCAGCGGCTGGGGCCTCGTGATGGCCGGCGGCATCGGCGGAAACATCGCTGCCTTCACGGCCTACAGTCTCGTCAAGGCCGGAGCCTTCGACGGCCCCAGCCGAGGCAAGAAATGAGGGCGCTCCGCGAGGGGGGGAGGGGGCTGGAGGGGTCCGGGGGAACTGGTCAGGCTTCTGTATTCCCGGCTGGCCTCAACAGGCCCCCCGAGTGGTCGCAGCTGTCCTCAATAGGCCACCCGAGTAGTCTGGGGCGGCCTCAACACCGCAACCCTGGGGCGCGGCGCCCCGCAGGAGCGTCGCCGGAGGCAGTGCCAGGGTGTTTAGACCGCCCCGGACTACACGGGGGGCTTGTTGGGGCCAGCTAGGATTACTCGGGGGGCATGTTGAGGTTAGTCGGGACCACCTTGGGGGGCCGTCCGCGCGCAACTCGAAGCCTTACAAGGTTAGGGTGCTGAAACCAGCGGCTCGCTGGAGACATCCTCGCAATCTGTTGTGAAAGGACCGGAGTCCAGACCACCAAAAAGGCAAACAGCCCGAGACATCCCCACTATCCGGGCGCGAACGGGCCCGTGCAACACCCCCTGGCGGCTCCCCCTTGGGGTGCTCAAGGGAGCACATCGCTCGAAACATCCTCACGATCTGCTTTGAATGCAGAAGCGCCCAAGCCGCCAGATATGCAAACCGCCCGAGACCTCCCCCTTATCGGGGTGCGAACGGGCCCGTTCAACACCCCCTGGCGGCTTCCCCTGGGGTGCTGCAACCAGGCGCCTCCTCTAGAGACGTCCTCACAATTTGAGTGCGAGGCGAGTTTCGAGTGCACCTCATTATGCGTGTATGTATTGGAGTATGCGTGAATGAGCCTGAGTGCTGAGTCTGAGTATGAGTGAGTATGCGAGTCATTCCGAGTGTGGATGAGTCTGAGTGTGGGCGAGCCTGAGCGTGAGTGAGTCTGAGTGCGAGTGAGTTGAGGTGGGGGAGGATAGAGGAGGAGGAAGAGGAGGAGGAGGAGGAGGAGGAGAAGGGGAGGCGGAGGCGTCACATGGATAACAATATGACACTGCTTCGGATATGGGGAAAATGCCTCCTGGAACTCTCGGGGGCCATGTTGCAAGACATGGTTAACATTTAAAGTGAGTTGTCTTTCCGGACCCCTCTTGGCGGCCCTCTTGGAGCGATGCCGAAGGCATCTTGGGCCGTCTTGATACGGCTAGTCGGGCCGACGCGTGGCGTCACGCCACACTGGCAGCGCGTGATGAAACGGTTCTTCCGCTGTCCGCTGCCTTCCGCCAGGAACCTGGATGCACAAGACGTGGCCGGCCGTGGCGAGAGCTGGATGCATGTGTGGTCAGATGTGTTTCTCCAGCGCTCGGCCCCTCCGTGGCGTGTCTAGCGCCTGGCCCTGCCCCGCGCGCGAGAGTCCAGCCGCGTGTGTGCTCCAGCTTCCTGGTGGTGCCTGCTCCGACCCCCCGCGCGCGCGCGCGCCGGTGCGCGCCCGTTTGCGCGCCCGCGCGCAAGCGGGCTGGCCTGCGCGCGCCCGTGCGCGCCTGCGCCCCCCTCCGCCAGGCTTTCCGCCGCCGACGCGGAGATCGAGGCGCAGGGGGGACGGCCTCCTCCACCCGCGCGCGGGCGCGAGGGCTCCCCGCGCCCGGCGCGCCGCGTCGCGGGGCCCTGGCGCTGGTGACGGCGGCTACCACCGCTGGGTGGCCCAGGGCCCGAGGGACCGCCGTTTGCTACTACGTCCACCAGGGAGCCGGATACACATGATGTGGACGGCCTGGGTGACAACGTGATACACATAACGGGATGTCTTTCCAGCGGTCGGCCCTTCTGTGGCCGTGTAGGCCAGGCTTCGCGTGTGCTCATCCAGCGCGTGGCCCCCGAATGCTTTCACTTGTGTATCTAGCCATGTGTGCTTCCAGCCTCTTGGTGAGGCTTGGGGATTGACAGTGTGCTGCACATCTGGGGCAGCTTTTGCTGTATTCTTGGGGTTGGGGGGGGCCGGGAGTCCTGAGAGGACCTCTTCGAGAAGTTGGCGACCTCCCCCATTGTTATGATGTTCCAACCTACTCTAGCCTTGATCACCAGAACATTATCCCGGCAAAGCAACCGAACAGCGATGTGTACAAGCATATCTGGAAGCATTCCCTTTAAGATTCAGGTGAGAATCCATTGTGGAATTCTGCTGTTCTCGCAGTCGCAGTTGCATTCGCAATGACAGTCGCAGTAGCAACGGCCTTAGGATCCTAGGGATTCCTAAGGCATCCTTAGGCATCATTAGGGATCCATAGGAATCCTTAGGAAACCTTAGGAATCCTTAGGAATCCTGATTCCTATGGATTGCTATGGATTCCTAAGGATTCCTGGGAAATCCGAAGGATTCCGAAGGATTCGCCTGCCTCGGCCTCAGCCTCAGCCTGCCTCAGCCTCAGCCTGCCTCAGCTTCAGCCTCAGCCAGTCTCAGCCTCAGCCTGCCTCAGCATCAGCCTCAGCCTCAGCCTCAGCCTGCCTCGGCTTGCCTCGCCTCAGCCTCAGCCTCAGCCTGCCTCGGCCTCAGCCTCAGCCTCAGCCTGCCTCAGCTTCAGCCTCAGCCTGCCTCAGCCTCAGCCTCATCAGCCTCAGCCTCAGCCTGCCTCAGCCTCGCCTCAGCTTGCCTCAGCCTCAGCCTCAGCCTCAGCCTCAGCCTCAGCCTCAGCCTGCCTCAGCTTCAGCCTGCCTCGGCTTCAGCCTCGGCTTCAGCCTCGGCCTCAGCCTCAGCCTGCCTCGGCCTCAGCCTCAGCCTCAGCCTCAGCCTCTCAGCCTGCAGCATCAGCCTCAGCCTCAGCCTGTCTCAGCTCAGCCTCAGCCTGCCTCAGCCTCAGCCTGCATCAGCCTCAGCCTCAGCCTGCCTCAGCCGCCTCAGCCTTGCCTCAGCCTCAGCCACTGCCTCAGCCTCAGCCTCAGCCTGCCTCAGCTTCAGCCTCAGCCTCAGCCTGCCTCGGCTTGCCTCAGCCTCAGCCTCAGCCTGCCTCAGCGTCAGCCTCAGCCTCAGCCTGCATCAGCCTTAGCCTCAGTCTCAGCCTGCCTCAGCCTCAGCCTGCCTCAGCCTCCTGAGCCTGCCTCGGCCTCAGCCTCAGCCTGCCTCAGCCTCAGCCTGCCTCAGCCTCAGCCTCGGCCTGTCTCAGCCTCAGCCTGCCTCAGCATCAGCCTCAGCCTGCCTCAGCCTCAGCCTGCCTCGGCTTGCATCGGCCTCAGCCTCAGCCTGCCTCGGCTTCAGCCTGCCTCAGCCTCAGCCTGCCTCAGCCTCAGCCTGCATCAGCCTCAGCCTCAGCCTGCCTCAGCCGCAGCTTGCCTCAGCCTCAGCCTCAGCCTCAGCCTGCCTCAGCTTCAGCCTCAGCCTCAGCCTGCCTCGGCTTGCCTCAGCCTCAGCCTCAGCCTGCCTCCTTCAGCCTCAGCCTCAGCCTCAGCCTCAGCCTCAGCATCGGCCTCTCAGTCTCAGCTGCATCAGCCTCAGCCTCAGCCTCAGCCTCAGTCTCAGCCTGCCTCAGCCTCAGCCTGCCTCAGCCTCAGCCTCAGCCTGCCTCGGCGTGCCTCAGCCTCAGCCTCAGCCTGCCTCGGCCTCAGCCTGCCTCGGCCTCAGCCTGCCTCAGCTCGGGCATTCAACATATGGCACAGGACTCGTGTTTCGGGAACACTAAGACCACGAAATTGCCCACAGTTGGCTCTGGGTAATCAAAATATGGAACAGGAGTTGTGTTCCGGGAACACGAAGAACACGAAGTGGCCTACAGTTGGCTCCGGGTATTCAAAATGTGGCCTGGGAATGGTGGTCTGGGAAGACGAAGAACACGAAGTGGCTTACAGTTGGCTCTGGGCATTCAAAATGTGGCCTGGGAATGGTGTTCTGGGAACACGATGAACACGAAGTGGCTTACAGTTGGCTCTGGGCATTCAAAATGTGGCCTGGGAATGCTGTTCTGGGAACACCAAGAACACGAAGTGGCCTACAGTTGGCTCCGGGCATTCAAAATGTGGCCTGGGAGTGGTGGTCTGGGAAGACGAAGAACACGAAGTGGCTCACAGTTGGCTCTGGGCATTCAAAATGTGGCCTGGGAATTGTGTTCTGGGAACACGAAGAATACGAAGTGGCCTACAGTTGGTTCCGGGCATTCAAAATGTGGCCTGGGAGTGATGTTCTGGAAATGGGTTCCCAAGGATTCCTACAAATTTTCAAGGATTCCTAAAGATGCTTGGGGCTGCCGGATTCTGCCGGATCCCCTGTCCGGTTCCCGCCCAGACCCCCTTGGGGCGTCAAGATGCTTTCTTTTGAGGTCACTAGAAACCTATCAGCAAAAGCTGTTAGGTAAAACATCGAGCACCAAGAATGTACCGAAGTTTGAAGGTTTTTACGTGTCGGGCCCTGGGAGGCGATACTCGTTCGACACCGTTTCGATACTTGTCTGGGTGCTCAACATTATTTCTGGGATGTGGTCTCTAAGCACGGTGGGAGCAGCCTAACCTTACGTCGGGCGTGGCCCTCTACAGGAGGAATGTTAGAAAATAGTACACATATGGTCTGGGGACGATTGTTTAGATTATGTTTTGACTGTTTTCGGTTAGTTGTTTTGGGTCTGTTTGATATTTCGCCCAGAATCCGCCTGTAGGGGGACATGCCCGACCTAAGCCTAAACCCAGTGGTGACCATCCTTGGCCCTGCCTGGCAGGCGTGGCCCTTCGCCGGGGAGTGGCCTTTGGCCGCGGCCTGCGGGTGAGGGGGGGGGCGCGCAGGGGGGGCAGACCCAGGCACGGGGGCCGCCGCTGCCGCAGCACGCGCCAGCGATCGGCACGCCGCGCACCGAAGGGCACTCCGAGTTTCTTAATAACGTCCACAGCCCCACATCGACCCCCGTCGCGGGCAGCCACCGCGCGCCGAAGGCGCTCCGACCCCCGTCGCGGCGCGACGACGAGGCGAGGTTGACCCCCGTCGGGGGGGTATGCCCCCACGCTCAGTAAACAAACCCAGAGTCGTCTTGCCCAGAGTCGCGCTTGCTGGCCCCCAGTCAATGGAAGAAAAACACCCGGACCAGATATTGGCGTTAAGAAAATCACCTGGACCAGATAATTGGCGTTTACTGAACGGCCTCGGGCGATTATTAAATGGCCCTGCCCTGTTCGAGTCCTTCTTTGGGTGCGTTTACTAGACGGCCTCGTTGTGGTTATTCTTGGGGGGATGTTTTCCCCTCTACCCAGGGAAGCGTCCCGATGATTCGGTAGCAGATCATGGGAGCATCGTGCGTGCTCGCCACTCTCTCTCTCTCTTGGCGGGCAATCAACGAGATAGCGCCGATTTAGCTTCGGTTCAGCTTTGATTTAGCGTCGGTTGGCGTCGATGCGCAAGAGCCAGCAGGATGACATGGGAAGCTCCCATGAGTAACCACACAACGATGGATGAACGACTGGCCCAGACCGCGAGGTCCAGGGCCAGATGCCCTCAGGAGGACCCCGTCTCCTCATGCTGCCAGCCTTCCTGGGCCCACTCCTGCCAGTTGGTGCTGGAGCTGGGGTACTCAGGCGTTGCTTCATGTTGCTGTTCTGCATCCAGGGACTTCTCGCCCTCAAGGAATTCTGTTGGGAGACAAGCCCTCCCCGTCCCAGTCAGCTTCCAGCCACGCTGAGTGTACAAGAACCACGCCCCAGGGAGAGAATGTTGCTGACCAAGCCCACGACCAGGTCCCTCGCCCATCCCCCAGGGCTTCAGGGTACAGTCTACATTTTTGTTACCGGGCGAATCTGGAAGCCCCGCAGAGATGCCCTCCGCGGACCTCAAGTGGCCGTCGCCCGCCTCCCTGCCGCACGCAGAGTGGAGCGTGCCCGTCACTGGTTGCGCGTGGGTTCCTCCAGGCAGTCCTCCCGATCAGCGGAAGTCGCCCCACGGTTCTCGACTTCTCGGCCGGGCTGCGCAGGCGTAACCCTCTTCCCGACCCACTCCCAGGGGTGCGTCCTGGACGGGCTGTCGGTGGGCAACCTGTCAGGCCCAACGGAAGGTGGGAGTAGAGGGGAAGAAGGGGCTAAATGATCTGATTCACGCAGCTGACTTCGGCCCCACTGATGGTCTCCCCGCCAGGTCGCAGATGCGATGAGCATCACGCTGAGTGCTTCAATCGTTCGCGCAGCATCTCCGATGTATCGGCGGTGCGGCGCGATACGTCGTTCCAATCTGCAGTGGCCCCAGCGTCGTAAAGAGAACCCGCAATGGCAGCATGGGGCGTGAAACGGTGCAGTGGCAGCATGGGCAGCCAATGCGAACCTCCAGAGCGAGCGCGCCGCTGACATCCGGGTGCGACTCGCTCGTATTGGGGGTGCGCGGGGGCGTGCCTTTGATCGAGCCGAGACGAGCCCGCTGCGGCGCAGAGATCCCAGACATCCGACGACGCACTTTTTGTCAATGCGCGGCCCCACAAGTCCCGACCGCTTCCCTGGGGGTTAGCTTAATGATCGTCCCAGATGCATGTTTGATGGTCCTGGGGCGCAGTGAGGGGCCCAGAGGCTGAAATCGCGGAACATCTACGGGATTGGAACATCATATTCTCAGAGATTTGGTGCAGCCTCTCTTGGCGGCTTGAGTTGCAGGGGCGTTCTTCTTTGGGCGGGCGGCCTGGAACTTCCTCACAATGTATTCCCAAATCGCGCTCTTGCGCGGGATGTCCTCACAATTGATGCAGGAATCGCGCTCTCGCGTGGGACTTCCTCGCAATTGATTCAGACGCCGCGCCCTCGACGCTCAGGAATCACGCTCTCGCTTTCGATTTTCCCACCGTGTATTAAGGAATCGCGCTATCGCTCGAGACTTCCTCGCGCTTCATGCAGGACGCACGCTTCAGCAACCCGTCTGCTCGACCTGGCCGCCTGGGACAACCTTCCCCACCCGCCTGTTAGGGTCTACCCGCCCGATCTGCCCGTCTGGTTATGCCACGTGTCCCCCCTCCTGCTTCCCTATGCCATGTGCTCCATCCTCCTCCTTCCCCATTGTCCCTTTTTTCCGTCCGTCCTCTCTTCCCCTGCCTCAGGGGCTGCACTAAATACACAGTGCAGGTAAGAGAAATATATACCACAAGGGCGCACGATCGAAGACGTAGAAGGCTGGTATCGAGGGTTTGGGATACACATGTTGAATGGCACGCGAGCGAATAAGAGCGAAGAGTCTAAACATGACTTGTGTGGCTGGTGTTGCTAGTGCTGCTGTTTTTGGTGTTGTTGGTGTCATTGTTGTCGTTGCTTGTGTTGTTGATGCTGCTGCTGTTGTTGTTATTGTGGTGTTGTTGTTGGTGTTGTTGCGGTTGATGTTGTTGTTGCTGCTGTTGCTGTTGTTGTTGGTGTTGCTGTTGTTGGTGGTGGTGTTGTTGTTGCTGGTGCTGCTGCTGCTGCTGTTGTTGTCGTCGTCGTCACCCCCGCGACCCTGCCCGCGACCCAGCCCGCGACCCACCCGCGACCCACCCGCGACCCACCCCGCGACCCACCCGCGAACCACCCGCGACCCGCCCGCGACCCACCCGCGACCCGGCCCGCGACCCGCCCGCGACCAACCTGCGACCCACCCACGACCCACCCACGGCACACCCGCGCCCCAGCCCGCGACCCATCCGCGACCCATCTTGCGACCCACCCTCCTTGCTTTAACGAAGAACTCCGCTTCTGCGGCGGGCTCACTGCATAATTTGTAAAAGTTAGGCGCCTGCGGCGGGCTCACTGCATATTTTGTAAAAGTTTGGCGCCTGCGGCGGGCTTCTTCAGAGCCTCGCAGACTGCCGACGTCCTCGCCGCCCTCGCAGTTGCGGATAAGAGTGACGGGGCGGCGGGGACGTCGGCAGTCTGCAAGGCTCTGAGAATGCCCGCCGCAGGCGCCAAAGTATTACAAATTATGCAGTGAGCCCGCCGCAGGCGCAGATTCTCTCATCAAAGCAATGTGGGTGGGTCGCAGGGTGGGTCGTGGGTGGGTCGCGGGTGGGCTGCGGGTGGGTCGCGGGCCGGGTCGCGGGTGGGTCGCGGGTGGTTCGTGGGTGGGTCGCGGGCAGGGTCGCGGGCGGGTCGCGGGTGGGTCGCGGGTGGGTCGCGGGTGGGTCGCGGGGTGGGTCGCGGGGTGGGTCGCGGGTGGGTTGCGAGTGGGTCGCGGGTGGGTCGGTTCCGGGCTGGGTCGATGGGGGGACGACGACGACAACAACCAACAATAACAACAACAACAATAACAACAACAATAATAGCAATAGCAACAGCAACAGCAACAGCAACAATTACAACAAACATTTGACCCTCCTGCGCGATGTTTCCACACGCAGCATGCGACCATCATGATAACTATTCCCATCATGGGGGATTATTGTTCTATCGCGGGGGTCCCTTATTTCCATTCCTAGATCTCCCGCCCAATGAGGTCTTGCAACATCTCCGAGGAATTTCTACATATCCCGCCTCGAAAACACATGCCCGCGCCCTGCTGCGCCGATGCGAGACCGCCAGTGGAGCCCCAGCCACGGGTAAAGCACAAAGAAGTATCGAGCGACAGGATTGGCTTGGTGGGGATGGGGGCTGTCGGCGGCGAGGCAAGGACATGGCCCTGAGTTGAAAGGGAGGCAGTCTCGAGCAGGGGTGCTGTTGTTGCTGGGAGCGGCGCCAATGCAGAAGAGAGTGGGGCGCTAGTCCAGCGTGAAGCATCACGAAGTCTCGAGCGGGAGCGCTGGTTCTGTTGGGACGGCGGCTGTCGGCGGCGAGGAGGAACACCGCCTTGACTAAGAAGGGAAGAAGTCTTGAATGGGAGCCGCGGTTTTGTCAGGACTGGGGCTGTCGGCGGCGAGGAAACACACCGTCTCCAGGAAATGAGGAGGAAGCCTCGAGCGTGAGCGTTGTTCTTGCTGGAGGCGGCGCCAATTCAAAAGAGAGTTGGGCGCCAGTCCAGCGCAAAACGGGAGGAAGTCTAGGGCGGGAGCGCTGGTTTTGTTGGGGCGGCGGCTTTCTGCGGCGAGCAAAAGCACCAGCTCTTAACAAAAAAGCGGAATTTCGAGCGGTAGCGTTGTTCTTGTTGGGGGCGGCGCCAATTCAAAAGAGAGTTGGGCGCCAGTCCAGCGCAAAACGTGAGGAAGTCTCGGGCGGGAGCGCTGGTTTTGTTGGGGCGGCGGTTTTCGGCGGCGAGCAAAAGCAACGGCTCAGGGTAAAAACGGAGGAGGAACGGGAAGAAGTCTCGGGCGGGAGCGCTGGTTTTGTTGGGGCGGCGGTTTTCGGCGGCGAGCAAAAGCACCCGCTCTGAGTAAAAAAGGATGAAGTCTCGAGCGGGAGCGTTGTTCTTGCTGGGGGCGGCGCCAATTAAAAAAAAAGTTGGACGCCAGTGCAGCGTAAAACGGGAGGACGTCTCGGGCGGGAGCGCTGGTTTTGCTGGGGCGGCGGTTTTCGGCGGCGAGCAAAACAACGGCTCTGAGTAGAAAAGGGCGACGTCTCGATCGGTAGCGTTGTTCTTGCTGGGGGCGGCGTCGATGAGAGACAAAGTAGCGCGCCAGTCGAAGGTAAAACGGGAGGAAATCTCGGGCGGGAGCAATGGTTTTGTTGGGGCGGCGGCTTTCGGGGGCGAGCAAGAGCACCAGCTCATGGTAAAAAAAGAGGACGTCTCGAGCGGGAGCGTTGTTGTTGTTGTTGTTGTTGTTGTTGTTGTTGTTGTTGTTGTTGTTGTTGTTGTTGTTGTTGTTGGAGGGCAGGTTTTGGCGCCCCCCCAAACCGCTAGAGCGTGAGCTTCATATTATATGAAGATATAGCCGGCGCCGAGGCGAGAGCGCCAGGGCGCCTGGGGGGTTCCAACAACAACACAAACAGCAACTACAACTACGACTACAATTACAACTACAACTACAACATCAACAACGACGACAACAGCAATAACCGCAACAGCAATCCGCACCGCAGAGCCTCACCTCAGCCACGCGTCTAGGGACAGTGAATGACCGTTCGGCCCCCTCACTCTGATGATTTACCTTGGGATCCTGGCCCTGGGAGGGGGGCACAGATCCTTGTCATTTGCGTGAAGTCATCGCCCAGGGGCTAATGCAATTTACATGGAAGATCCTTTTGGGAGCGCGGACTCGTGTAATCTTCTATGGGCCAGTGTTCCTGAGAGCGCGGAGCAATAATTGTGTTATTGTGAACACAGACTCTTCGTAAAGTGCAAGGGGGCCGCGGTTGCCTCTGTCCTTGTCATGGGGCGTGTTCGGATCCGATCGACCTGATTCGATATCGATTTCGACCAGCCCTGATCCGACTTGATCCCGATCTTCTGACAATCCGATGCGGCGCGGTGCTTGATTGGCGTTGTGCATCCTGGCGCAGTCGATCCGATTCGATTTTGGTTCCATGCCGATGCAGCACGGTCCGACGCAGACCCCGATCCAGCCCGATTCCCCGATTCGATACCGATTGGTCCTGCTATCTTTAGAGCGGACATCGTTTGAAGACGAGCCGACGATGGTTTGCCGACTGTTTGCGTCTGCAAAGCTCGTGGAGCTTCAGCAAGGTTAACGCTTGCCTACTCGCGGTCGGACAGACCAGCCTAAATCTGGCGCAACGCCGCATATCTCCACATTGTTGCGCTGAATCTTGCCTAGTCCAGCTTCTTTACGGGGTCGATATGGCCCTCAATCGGGCTTCATAGCCCTCAATCGATCTTTCGACCTCCCACAGGTTGCCTCCGAACCTTCCTTGGCCTCATCCGTCCTGGGTCCCTGTACCTGGAAGCCTCGTGTACGGGTTCAATTTCGACTTAATCTTCAACAGGTTGATCAGCCAACGGGCCCGACCCGTCCATCAGCCAAGTTTGCCCTTTACATTTTCGGTTGAATTCGCCGCGCCAGCCCTCTAGCACTTCTTTTCCGGTGGCAAATGATGGGTGCCTTGCATCTCCTCGAAATTCTTGTTTTAGAGTGCATCAGCGTGCGCTAGCGGCTCGTGATCGATGAGAACGCGCCGATTGAGCGTCGATCAGCGTCGAATCAGCGTCAATCAGCATCGATGCAGCGTCGCTTGGCGTGGGATAGCATCGATTCGCAAGAACCATCATGGGAGGTTCCCATGAGTTGCCACCGTAGCTGCTTGAAGGCCTCCGTCCCACGGAGTGTTCTCGACAGCCGCCTCCAGCCTGCGTCCCTTCCTGGCCTCCCCCGCTGGGCCCGACAGGCCGTGCGCGAGGAGCTCCGGCGCGAGCGGGAGTCTTCTGCGCAGGCCGGCCTCGGGCAGTTGCCACGTCGGTTCGGGGTGAGCCAGCGGAGAAGCACGAGGAGGAGCGCGGGGCAGTAGCACGGGGGAGAGGGGATTCAGGTCGAAGGGCGAAGAACTGCATAATCGTAGTTGTTCGGAGGTCCGCGCAGGTTTCTCGGATCGGCGATGGGCCCCCTCCTGGCGGCGTTTTTAGCGGCGATCAAAGATGTCCGCGCGGACCTCGGTGGTGGAGGGGGGAGGCGGAGGAGGAGGAGGAGGAGGAGGAGGATGGGAATGGGGATGAGGATGAAGGAGGTCGAGAAAGAGAGAGGAGCAGGAGGATCAGGAAGCATTTCTTGTACACTAGGATACGTCCAGTAAGATTTTGTCCTACCAGGAGGTGCCCCAAGAAATTTGCTATCCCCTGACGGCCCCAGGGAACCGTAGAATCTCTGGGTCACCTCGGGACCTTTAGACATCAGCGACGACTGTGCGCTAAGATTTCTTATAACATGATGTCTTATCGCCTGCGTCCACTGTACAAACACTCAGTGTGAGTCCTTCTCTCCTCTTTCCCCCTGACACTGTTCTAGCGTGCTCCCGCTTCTGTCGAGGCATCGACTTTCCATCCACAGGATTCCAAAAATTTGTATTCCCAGTGTTTTTGTTAACCAGCTCGGTTCTTGACCAGCGCAGCTCCCGCCGCAGCATTGGCACATTTTAGGATCGACGCACTATTTTGGGAGAAGAAGGAGGAGGACGAGGAAGGGGACGACCGCGACGCACCACATGTACTCTCCACACCGCCTGCCAGGCCCAACACAAACAACTTGGGCTCACATATCAAGGCAAATGCATGTGTCACGGATTCGGTCCCAAAATAGTCCGCTGGAAAAAAAAACAACATTTTAGGATCGACGATTTGCACTTGTCGTTCAGGGTGGCGCTCTCGCCCTGGCGCGGGCCACATTCGTGGATCCTGCTCCGCGTGCATCCTGTCGTAGGATGCGATGTCGGCTCCGTGCCGACGCAGCCAGATCCGACGCTTATCCCAAATCGTTTTGATTTCCCGATGCAATGCTTATGAGCATGCCCCCCTCGCTCCCCCCCTTCGCGGACTTCTTCACGCTGAATTTTTTCATCCGCAAAGGATGTGCACTATGCTTTGCCCGCTGTGTGCATCGAAAGGTGGATAACTATCATGATCACCATCGTCCTTATGTCCATCATCACCACCACCACCATCGTCGTCACCATCATCATCATCATCATCATCATCATCATCATCATCATCATCAGTATCAGTATCATCATCATCATCATCATCATCATCATCATCATCATCATCATCATCATCCGTAGCCATTTTGGCTCAAGCCATTTTGGCTCAAGGCCATATCGGGAACTCAACCCCCCGTCTCAAGTGGCCTGCGCCCGCTGCGCGCGAGAGAGACCCTGGAGAGGCCCCAGGACAAGGGTCTCCGCATTTCCACGTACTCACACCACATCGGGAACGTAAAGCCAGGATTCAGCCCTGGACGTTTTCACTCGGCACAGCATTTTGCCTGCCAACAGGCTGCCGCGATGGCCACCACTCTCTCCATGGACCAGAAGATGGATCAGCTGCTGGCATCAATGTCCACCGTCGTAGCCACCGTCAATGCCCACGACGCAAAGTTTGCCAGCCTCGCCAAAGACATGGAGAGCATGAAGACCGACATGCGCAATGAGATGGACATCAAGTTCGAGCACATGCAGAACCAGATCATCGCCCTGCAGCAGCGCCACGGCAACATCACGGGCGGCGAAGCCTCTGACGAGATGGTCGACACATGCCTGACGGTTTCACTACTTAGCGCTCAGACCGACCAGAAGATCAGCGTCATCAATGCCGCACTCGAGGAGCTGAAGACCTCTGTCGCTACGATTTCACGGCCACCTTCGACGGCATCTGGCATCGCCAGCACATGGGGGACCGTGGCCACGCCCCGTGGAGCTAGCGCCGCGCCTGCTGACAGGCGGAAGCTCTGGGTGCGAGGGTTCCCTGTCAAGCTGATGGCTTCTGCATTCGACAAGCACTTCGAGTTCCTGAAGACACTACTCTCGCCCACATACCGCGACAAGTGCAGCGCGATCACCAAGAGCTGCAAGTACGCTTACGTCATTATCTTCGAAGACGCCGACGACGCCAAAAATGCCATGTTGCAGCTGCGTGCCATGACGCTAGAATGGGGAGATGGCAGTGGCTTTCGGCATCGGCTTCGGGTCGGCACCGACGAACCCATCGACATCCGCAAGAAAGGTTGGGTGCTGGGCCAGGTCTGGCAACACATCAAACAGGTCATGACTGACGCTGGCACATGGCGTCCTGACTCGCAGCTCCGATGCAACAAGTACATGGGCCTCTGCTTCTTGGTCAACGGCGACCTCGTGGACGAGCTCGTCGTGTTGCAGAATGTCCTCGAGACCGACAACCCGAACGTTGAGCCCAACCGCGGCAACTTGAAGCGCTACGGCTTCACCGACGAGCAAGTAGACAAGCTGCCCGAGCTGGTCATTGCTGCGCTTCGCCGCGAATAGGGGCGGAGTGAGCCAGTACCTGGGAGCGATAGTGACGATGAATTCGATCCTGAACGTTTGCGAGCCCTGCTGCGAGAACGGGGGGAGGCCACCTCGACACCGCCTGACTCTCTTCCTCCTGAGAATGCTCCAGCTATTCATGATCCCTACCTTCCTGATCCACACTCTCCTGGGGGAGGTGAAGCTGCTCTTGCTGAGCAGCGGCATCCATTTGTCATTTCTCGTGCTGTGGGTCTTGCTTCTTGGAATACTCGTGCATTTTTTGGCAGTGTTTACGGCGACCCACAGAGACAGCATCGGAAACAGCAGATTTTCAGAAGTCTTGCACAACGCTTTCAAGTAGTATTTTTGCAGGAAACCCACGGGACCGAAGAAGATCTTTCCTCGCTGGATCGTGACGTGCCAGCACACACGCACCTTGGCTCTTTTTGCTCTTCTGCGGCTGCGGGAGGCGTTACCATGTCTATTGATCCTTCCCTGCTCCAGCTCTTTCAGGACATCCACGTAGTTAACATTATCGATGGACGATGCATAGCAGTTACATTGACAGGCGAGAAAGGCACGCTGCAATTGATTAACTTTCACCTCGACCCTACCCTCTCCGACGTTGAGAAGGATCGTGTGATCCGCGCGGTTGCTGCTCACGCTCTGCCTGCTGATCAGGCCACAGTCATCTTGGGAGGCGATTTTAACTTCTTGGAGGAGGGGGAGATGAGGACGTTCACAGACGGAAGGGAACCCACCCCTGAGAGGACCGCTATTCTGCACATGTTTTCTCGGGCTTTCGGACACTTTGCTGAAGTTGCCCAACAGGAGCCCACTCATCGGACTGGGAGGAGGGAGGACGGTGCACTCAGCCTTGGTCGCCTGGATAGGTTCTACATCTCTTCTGCCACCACCGACATTCTTGATGCGACACCAAGAAGCGGTGTCATAGGTCTTGCTCATGATGTCGCCCAGCCGAGCGACCATATTCCTGTTTGGCTTCAGTTTTCGCCTGGCGGCAGAACTACCCCGACGATCCCCTCCTGGATTGCCAAACATCCTGATTTTGGTTCTGAGGTTGAGGCTGCCATAAGTTCGGTTGAAATGCCCAGGGGCCCGTTCGAGTACCTCCTGTCCGTCAAAGACGCGATGTATGTTGCCAAGGATGCTCTGATGACTCGCATGTTCTTCCGAGGCCCCAACAATGATGCGCAGAAGTTGTCGGTTTACCTTAAGTGTCTACGGGCTGTTCGGGATGGCAAGTCTTGGGACGTTCGGAGGTGTATCCAGGCTATTCCTCATCTTAGTCTACATGTTCATGCTGATGAATGTTGTTTTAGAGATTCTGTGTCTTTTTATCGGGAAATGGCCGAGCTCCAGCATTCTCTGCTTCAGCGAGAAATTCGCGAACACGTCGAAGGCGGCGGAGCCCCCGACGACGATCGAGGCCTCAGGTTGCACCAGCTTCTGCGACAGTGGTCTCCCAAAAGGCGCCGAATTGTTCTGGTTTCGGTCCCCGACCCCACCGGGAACCATTCGCCTGATCTCGAAGTCAGTGCTCAGAACCTTGCGTCCCACTGGGGGCGGGCCCATGCCGCGAAGCCTCAGGACAGGGGATACCACTTCCAGAAGACACTGTTGAGCAGTGAGATTCAGCAGGTTGCCCCAGGTATCGAGTGGACGCTCGACCTGCATAGCTTCATAGGTAAGCTCGTCAGCCGCAAGGGCAGCGCGACTGGCCCTGACGGAATTCCCTACAGTGCATGGCGGTTCGCTGGAGACGCTGCTCACAATGCCTTGTATCAAGTTTATCTCGCTATATTGGGCAATCCTACATATGGCCCCCCGCATAAAGGCTTCAACGAGTCTCTCACGGTATACCTCCCTAAGGCCATCTGCCCGCACGAAGCTGGAACCTCTGAGATCTCTCGGGAAGCGTCTGTGGTTCGCCCTATTGCTCTCAGCAACACTGATAACAAAATAGTATCATTGGCCATATGCGAACCATTTAGCCAGCAATGCCAGTACAGCGTCTTAGGCTCCCAGACGGGTTTCGTGCGCAAGAGGTCTATGCTCGACAACTTGCTCTGCCTTGAGGCAGACATTCTTGAATGCGCCTGCTATCGCGGCATGCCGCACGCGGGGCTGCTCCTCTTGGATTTCCGCGCCGCGTTCCCGTCGCTGCGCCACGACTGGATCATAGATGTGCTAATCATGATGAACATACCCATGTATATCGTGAATGCCATTCGGTTCCTATACACCGGTATTTACACACACACATATGCCTAGCAGGAAAGAAGTTTCCAGGCTACTCGATCACCCGAGGCATTAAACAAGGATGTCCGCTGTCGGGTGCTTTATTTGCGTTATGCATCGACCCGCTGCTGCGCCGATTATCTAACTTGCTAGCTCCTGTTTGTGCTACCCCTCGTGCCTTTGCAGATGACATCCAGATCTCGGCATCCAACCTGTTGCTCGCTGTTCCGATTGTGCTGAAGAATGTTATTAGGTCCAGCCGTTGTACTGGCCTGCTCTTGAACCTTGCCAAGTGTATGATCGTGCACGTGCAAGAGATGCCAGACGACCAGCATTTCGCCCTGTTCGAGTCCGTTCGCACAAACGTTCGCTCGCTTATGCACGGCACTAGTGGCAAAGTCTTGGGTGTCTTTCTGGGCCCTGGAGGTTACAAGAAATCCTGGTCCGCTCCGCTTCAGAAATATATTAATCGTGTCCGTCATGTTCGGTCGCTTCGTCTTGGGCTTACTCAAAGTATCTATGCATATAACTCCTTGGCCTTCTCGGTTCTCACCTTCGTGATGCAGCTATGTTACATATCGCAGGACGCTCTTCGCATGGAAACCAAAGGTTTGCAGACTCTCACCGCATGCCCCTTCTACAGCATTCCTACTGATCTTCTCCGCAATCTCTCGTCTGCGTTGCACTGGCCCATTGCCCCGCGCAGCCTAGCGCTGGAGAATCAGGCTGCCATGTATCGGGTCGCTGTTCGGTCTAAGGTTTTTGATAGCATTCGGAAGCGCTTTCATGAGCTTGAGGAAGAGGACTTGGATGTTCTGATGGTCAAGCGATACCCGACATGGCGTGCCGAGTCCATTGTTTTCCACCTGATTCACAATTACGAGCGACTAGCAGCCCTGCCGTGGAACCACTTCGATGAGGACACTCACGAGTTGCAGAGACAGATTTTGAAGAAGTTGATTTCTGAGGCCCCTTGTAGCTCCGCGAGTTTTCTCCTGGGCAATCGAATTCGGTTCGCTTTTCCTTTTGCTGGTGCCTCTAGTATCGACCTTGCGGTGCTCAGGCTCCAAATTGCCTGCGCGCGCGTCGGCCCCTTTGTGGCTGCGGCCATTCTCAAAACCATCTGCAACGCGTGGGCGACCTCTGCCAGGTATAGGCAAGGCCGTCTTACCTGCCGTTTCGGTTGCCGGGCCACAGGCGGCGACCACGTCCAGCATTACTTCGATTGCCCTCATGTCCTGAGCTTGCTCCATTCTGTTTTGCCCTTCCTGCCAGTCGAATATTTGAATCAGAGCCTCGATGCGCGTATGCTGTGCACTATGCCATGCCAGTCTAGTCAGCAGCTGTTCTCTTTGTTTCTTGTCCACGACCTGCTCTTTTCTACCTTTAACTCCTTGAGGAGATCGCACAGGCACGGGCCCGAATGCCTGCTGCCTCTCCTGCGCGCGCGTGCCCGCCACATCGCCAAGAAGGGGCGCGGCGTGCGGAGCCTGCTCATCAGGAGGCCCGCGGCAGAGGGCAGCTGAACTCCCCCCCTCTCTGGCGCGCTCAGGGGAGTGCGATCATCATCATCATCATCATCATCATCATCATCATCATCATCATCATCTTCATCATCGTCCTCGTCATCACCATCTTCATCATCCTCATCGTGATCATCATAATCATCATCATAAGCAGCATCATCATTACCATCAGCATCATCATCACCTCCACCACAACCGTGATAATCATCATCAGCATCATCATCATCATGAGCAGCAGCATCAGCTTCAGCATCGTCATCATCATCAACATCAGCAGCATCAGCTCCAGCTTCAGCATCATCATCATCTTTATCGTCATCATCATCACCTCCATCAACATCATCATCATCATCAGCATCATCATCATTAGCACCACCATCATCACTATCACCATCACCATTGCCATCACCGTCATCTTCATCATTATCATCATCATCATCATCATCATCATCAGCATCCCCTTGGTGCTAGTTCTGCTTCCGCGTCTGCCCTGCCACCCGACGCTGCTCCCGCCTCTGGACGGCTCCTTGTGCAGCCTCCTGCTGGTCCTGGCCCATCCTTTTGCCTGCCCCTCTACAGGCGGAGTATTCATTTGCTCCGACGGTAGGACCCCACATGAAAACCTGTTTAGCTTACCCTTTGCCCGTTCCTCCTCCCCCTGGCGGACATCTTCTCCTCTCGCCCTCTGCACTGCCCTCTCTTCCTCCTCCTATTTCTCTTCCTCCTTCTCCTCCTCCTCCTCCTCCTCCTCCTCCTCCTCCTCTCGCGCCACCTCCTCGTCGTCGCCCTCCCCCATGCCCCTTCCCTCCTCATCCTCCTGCCTCTTCTCCATGTGCACCTCCCGTTCCCCCTGGTCGTGGCAAGCAACTCGGTTTTCCTCGGCGCCGTCGCCGCGTCGGCCAGCACGCGCGCGTTTGCCGACGGCTAGATCGCGAAACCGTCGGGACAACCCTTCGGGCCAGGCCGTTGGGACAACCTCGCAGGCCGCAGGGGCGCGGGATCCAGCCGTTGGGACAACCCCGCGGGCCTCCAGGTGCGCGCCGCGGCGCTCAGGCGGGTGGCAGCACGAAGCCCAGCTCTGCCGCGACGAGTGGACAGGGCGTCGGGGCGCTGACGTCCTGATGTTTTGGACACCTGGGGCAACGGGACCAGACGGGCAGACGGCGGTTTTTCCCCTACCGGCCACGCGGCCGGGGTAGAGCTAAATTGGCACAGCTTTTCTCACGTTTTCCCGGGGTTCCGGGGTTTGGAGAGGGCGTCGGATGCTTACGTCCTGGGGTTTGGGCCACGTTGGGGCAACGGGGCCAAACGGCCAGCCGGCAGCTTTCCCTCTACCGGCCACGCGGGCGGTAGTAGAGCCAGACTCGCGGACGGCACAGCTATTCTGATGTTTTCCGAAAGAAGTTCCCGGGTTTGGACAGGGCGTCGGGTGCGCTTACGTCCCAGGGTTTTGGGCCCCTTGGGCAACGGGACCCGACGCGCAGACGGCAGCTTTCCCTTGCCGGCCTTGCGGCTGGGGCGAGGAGCGGCGGCCGCGGCTCCTTGCCGCTGTTGCTCTTGTCCTTGCTGGGGCCCTTGCCGCTGTTGCTCTTGTCCTTGCTGAGCCCCTTGCCTGCGTCGGCGCCTTCGGCGCCCTTGTCCTCCTCCGTGCCTGCGCCGCCCTTCCCCGTCTTTTTCGCGAGCCCCTTGCCGACCCCCTTGCCGCCCCCGTGCAAACCCAAGCGGAGCTCGTCTTCGAAACGTTCCGAGAGTGCAAGCTCGTCCTCGAGGCGGCGTTTCCTGTTGTTCAGCTCCTCCTGGGTGGGGCCGACGTGGGCACGGGCACACCCGCTGCCGCTGCCGGCGTCGCCCACCGCGCCGCCCTTGCCCTCGTTCTTGCCGGCGCCGGTGGCGCCCTGGCCGCTGCTCGTCGGCCCTGCCAGTAGTCCCCCCTCGTAGCGGCGACGCGCGGCAGCCACCTTGGTGGACACCGCTCGTTGCAGCCGTTTCCGCTCGTTCTTGTTGGGCTGCTGCGACATGGCAGCGACCCCGGAAACCCGAACTCAGAGAATACCAGGCGGAGCCTGGCTTGGGCCTGGCGCAGCCGCAGTGAAGCCTCCACGAAGGCCCCCAGATACGCGAAGACAATGTCCTCCTCCTCCTCCTCCTCCTCCTCCTCCTCCTCCTCCTCCTCCTCCCGGGCCTCTTTCCGGGCCCCGGGGCCGTGCCTCCGTGCCTTTTTTCGGGCCCCGGGGGTGACAGAAACCGACTGAAACCAGAACGTTTAAAGGCTGGAGTTTCTTATGCTACTGAAGCTTAGCGCTGAGTACCTCAAGTAACTTAGGCGACTTACCGTTGCAAGTTGGTGCGACTTACTAAGTGACTTAGTAAGTTACTTAGGGTTTCATACATAAGTTACGTATGTGCTTCTTATAAGTACCACTAACTGTTTTAAAGGAGGAGGGCGAGGAGGAGGGGGAATGCGAGGGCGCGGCCAACTCAGCCGTTGTTCGCGGGCTTCTTCAGCGCAACTGCGCCGCGTTATTATCCTGCTTCTTCTTCTCCTTATTATCCTTCTTCTCCTTCTCCTTCTTCTTCTTCTGTTGCCTCTCCTCCTCGCGCCGCGTCGCCGCCTCCAGCGCCGCCAGCGCCGCGTCGCGCTCCTGGAGCGCGATCTCCAGCTCGCGCTCGGCCTCGTTCAGCCACTGGTCCAGGTCGCGGACCTGCCGCAGCAAGCCGCGGTCGATCGCCTAGGCGAGGAGGAGGCGGGGGAGGAATAGGAGGAGGTGGAGGAGGATGGGAAGGAGGAGGAGGAGGAGGAGGGCGAGGAGGAGGAGGAGAAGGAGAAGGGGGGGACGACGAGGGAAAGGAGGAGCAGGAGGATGAGGAGGAGGACGAGGAGGAGGAGGGGGAGGAGGAGGAGGAGGAAGGGGGAGGAGGAGGAGGAGGAAGGGGGAAGAGGAGGAGGAGGAGGACGAGGAGGAAGGAGGAGGAGGAGGAGGAGGAGGAGGAGGAGGAGGGGAGTAGGAGGAGGAGGAGGTGGGAAAAGGATAAGGAGAGGTCGATGGGGGGAGGAGGAAGAGGATGAATAATAATAAGAAGAGAGCGATCGCTATCGCTGGATTGGAGGGGGGCGCGGGGCCTCCCGCACAGAGCGCCACTTGCGACAGCTCGGCCTGCTGCTCGCGGTGCCACGCGACAAGCGCGACCAGCTGGCCCTCCATCGCAGCGGCCCGCGGAGCGCCCTGTCCTGCCCCCCCCCCCCCTCGCCTCCTGCAGCGATCGCAATCGCTATCGTGATTCCTCCCCTTTCTCCTCATCCTTCCCTCGTCGCCGTCCTCCTCCTACGCCTCCTTCTAAAGCGGTCGCCGCCGCTCCGCCCAGGCGATCACCATCGCCCCCGCCATCATTCAAGCGATCACCATCGCTCCGCTCCATATCGCGCATATCCTCTCATTCCTCCCCCCCCGTAAGCGGTCGCCGCCGATCCGCCCAAGCGATCCCCATCGCTCGCCCCTCACCCTCCTCCTCTTCCTCCTCTTCCCTCATTCTCCCCCTCCTCCTTCTCCCCCCCCCCCCTCCTCCTCCTCGTCAAGCGGTCGTCGCCGCTCCGCCCGAGCGATCCCCATCGCTCGATCCTCATCCTCTCCCTCCTCCCCCCCCCCCCCCCCATCCCCCTCCTCTCCTCCTCCTCCTCATCCCCCTCCTCCTCCCTCCTCTCCCCCCCCCCCCGCCCCCCCCCCTCCTCTCAGATCCCCCCTCCACTTAAAGCGGTCGCCACCGCTCCGCCCAAGCGATCACCGTCGCTTCCCCCGCTCTCATCAGCCTCCTGCGCATCAACGGCGCGGCGCGTCCTACTTCTTTTTTCAGCAGCAGGCGCGCGCAATGGCATCTTCGCCCTTGCGCAAGCGCCGCGCCCAAACCGACGCCGTCAGGTCGGCGTCGGCAAGCTTGATCACGAGGAGCTCGTTGATCACGCGGCCAGTGCTGACGCCGCCCCCGCGCGCGTGGATCTCGATCCCGCGCGCGACGATGTGCAAGTCGCCCGAAATGGCGGCGCGCGCGTCCACGACGGAGCACTCGCCACCGCGCGAGCGAACGATCTCGCCTGCTTTGAACTGGGCCCCCTCCCAGCGCAGCGACAGCGCCGCGGAGACCTCGACTGCCCCGATCGCGGAGCGCAGCTCTGGCGAGTCAACCATCGGCGGCACCGGCGCGTTGCCAGACGGCCCCATGTCCCTGAGCATCCGCATTTGGTGCAGGACGGCGGCCCCGAAGACCGCGCGCTCGAAATTGGAGCAGTTCGTCGCGGACTCGGCGATGCCCTTCGCCACCTTGTTGCGCCGCTCAGTGACGAAGCAGTCGAGCTGCTTGGGCTCCGGGTCAGCGTTGTGGCGTTCGATTGCGACGGGTGGCGTTGGAGGGTGCGCCCTCAAACGCCCCCAGCTCAAACGCGACGCCCGCGGGGGGGGGGGGTGCGCTTTGGGGGGTTCCCGCGCCGCGTTGTGCAGCACGTAGTGGTGCTTCGGCTTGACGAAGCGGGAGCCGTGCACCCGCTGGTGGAGGTCAAAATGGACCTCTGCCAGCGCGATGAACTCCTCCATGGTTGGGGCGGGAAGCCCGGAACCCGCGCTTGGCCCGCAGGAATGCGTCCGCCATCAGGCAGCACGCGCGGAATGAATCGAGCTCGCGTTCGAGCGACGGAACGTCGGCGACGCGCTCCTCGGCGCACGCCATCAGGATGTGCAACAGGGAGATCAGCTCGCTTGCGCCAGATTTGAACGACTTCTTGCACGCGGTCTCGTGCCCAGTCGTGAACGCATGCCGCGTCGCCGACGAGCCGCCAGCGCACGACCAGCAACGCGCGTACTTGCGCCAGTCGGCGAACGACATGCCAGCCTTCCTTTTGCACGCGCCCAGGAAAGCGAACACTTCCCAACCGATGATGCCATTGCTCCAGAGGTTGTGCATTGAGTCGTACATCAACGATGACGGTCGCACCGCGCTCCGCAGCTCGCGATCGCCAAGCAGCGCATTAGCGTGGTCGTTGAACCCGCTGGCGACCTCGAGCTTCTTGAACTCGGTCGCTGACAGGTGGCCAACCTGCGCGGCGAGCTCGCCCCAGAGCCCCCACGCCTCGTCGTCCGACTGCGCGTCGAAACGCGCGAAGTCGCGGCAGCAAATGTCGACGAAATAGTTGCCGCTGTCGCCCGCGACGCGGGCTCCTTTTCTGATGGCGCTCTTGCGTCGCATGCACGGCCGCCAACCGTTGGCACCTTTCATGCTGAATACTCCCTCGTGGGCGTCCACGTCGGCGAGGACCTTGCACTGGCGCGCCCGAATCAGCACCGAGGCGCCGTCGGCCAAGGGCGCGCGCTCGCCAGCAGTGGCCAGCCTGCTTGGAGCGAGGAACATATTCCTCAGGAGGAGCCGAACGACGCAGCTGATGCCGCCGTTCACGCCGTTGGCGACCTTCGAGCGCAGGACGCCACATGGAAGCCACATCTCTTGCCTGTGTAGCATGCCGGAACCAAACTCCAGGATGCTGAAGAATATCATCCAGAATTTTCGGTCGTGCCGCGGCGCCAACGCGTCACCCGGCGTGATCTCGTCCAAGTATAACACCAGTGTGAGCGGTATGCCACCTTCAACCGCCCGCTCGATAATCGCCGCGTGTTCGGAGCTCTCTCGGCGCACGTGCCGCAACAAGTTGCCGACATTACCGACGTGCCAGTTGAACGGCTTCCCAGCCTTGTCGGCCATTGGGAGCTCGATCGACGTGCCGACGGCGTCGTAAGCCTCGGCAACGGCGGAACTGACCGCATTGCGAGATATCGATGCAGCGCGAATCTGGGCCATCGGCGCGCGGGTGCGCGCCGATATCGAGCCGACGCTGTTCTATGACTGACCATGCGCCCATTCTCCCAGTCCCGAAAGCGATCGTCATCGCTGGCAACACTTTCCGTCCTCCTCATCCCCCTCCGCCGTCTCAGCATCATCCTCATCATCGTCATCCTACTTCTCGTTCCAACCACCGCTCATCACCACGCCCCAAGCGATCGCCATCGCTGAACATTTTGATCCCCACGCTGCTCCTCGTCATAGCGATCGCCATCGCTGCCATCCCTCCCGCAGCGATCAGCATCGCTACCCTCCACCCCGCAGCGATCGTCATCGCTAGGTCACTCGCCCACCCGCTTCTGCCACCTCCACGACTGCACCACCCACATCCAGCGATCGACATTGATATCACCGTTTTGCTTGTACAAGCCACAGCCGCTGCGCGATCAACGCGTGGCAGTCGGTGGGAGAGGGGCAACGCGCGCCACCGCGCGCCTCGCCCGCGCCTGGAACGCGGCGCTGCGCAAATGCGCTGCGCCGCGCGGAAATGATGCGCCGCGCGGCGGGCGGTCGCCGCGCGGAAATGATGTGCCGCGCGGCGGGTGGCAGGGGAGGCGCCTCACCCTCCTCCTGTGCATCATCCTCGCCATTCCCCTCCGTCACGATGCGCCTCGCCCGCGCCATGGCGCGGCGTGGCGCAAATGCGCTGCGCCGCGCGGAAAGGCACCCTTGCTGGGCGGCATATGCGCAGCAAGGAACAAGGCACATGGCTGATGCACGCCAGCGGTGGCAGCTACACTCTCTGGCTGCGCAAGCTCCAGCAGAATGCAGCTGGGCGCCCGCAAGCAACTATACGTCTCAACAGCTCAAAATAACCCAGCCTGCGGCTGGACGAATACAGCTCAACAAAATAAAGCTGTCTGACTGCGCAAGCTCAGGCGTGGCGCCTGGATCAGACGGCAGGCTGCTGTGTCTCCGTCAAGGCTTGCGGCTGTGGTGCGCGCGTCGGTGGGCAGGGCGCGCCACCGCCCCCCAATCCCCCCGCCGTGG
The DNA here is from genome assembly GCA_963575745.1 of Prorocentrum cordatum. NCBI lineage: Eukaryota > Dinophyceae > Prorocentrales > Prorocentraceae > Prorocentrum > Prorocentrum cordatum. Next base: position 381,309 of record CAUYUJ010004347.1, read on the forward strand.
CCACGGTGGGGAAAGACGCCAAGGCACCGCGTGGCCGACAGCGCCGCTACCTGCAGCGACTCCTAGCGATGCGTGGCTGCGCTAAGGCCGCGCCGATGACGTCCAGACCATGCCTACTTCATGGTCTGGATGTCCTTGCACATCGTGCTCGCGAGCACGCCCTGTGCACCCGAGGCGGTACCACTCGCCCTGCGCCGACATGGTGCTTCTGCTGGAGCTGCTGTCGCTGCTGCTGCAGCGGTGCTACTGCTGCTGCTGCTGATGTCGGTGCTGCCGACGGTGGTGTTGACAGCTGCTGCTGCTGCTGCTGGTGCCGCGGCTGCCGCCGCCGCTGCTGGTGCCGCCCGCCGCCCGCCGCAGGCCGCGATGTCGCCCGCCGCCCGCCGCGGGCCGCGATGCCGCCCGCTGCAGGCCGCGCGCGGGGACAGAGCCAACAACGGCAATGGCATGCTGCGCGTTCGAACCATGCCCACACATCGGGAGCGATCGAAATCGCTATCCTATACACGCGCAGCCCACCCCCACGCGATCGGAATCGCACGTGACGCCCTCCAACGTCCCCCTCAAGCCCCTCAGGCCGCGATCAGGATCGCTGTCACCAACTGATCCAGGCCACCTTTCCCCCAGCGATCGAAATCGCTCGCCGCCAACCATCGCGCGTTCGCTTCGCCCCCCCCCATCAACGATCGGGGTCGTTTTTACATCTGCCAGCCCAACAATTGGACTGCTCCCACCCCTCAGGCACCAGACCCGCTCACCGTCGCTAACGCCGTCGCCGCGTTCGCCGCCGCCGTCGCCGCCGCCGCCGCCGACCATGCACAGCCGTCTCTGTGCGCGTTCACAAGCGCGAAGTCAAGCGATTATAAGCGACGCGCCGCCGCCGCGACGCTCACGAGCACGGCGCTGCCGCAGCTGACCGCAGCGAAGCGCCGCAGCTGCCGCGAAGCGGGCGCATCAGCGAGCGCGGCAGCGCAGCGGCTGCCGCGAAGCGCCGCAGCTGCCGAGGTGCAGCGGGCTGCGCCGCTGCTCACAAGTACTGCATCTCATGCTGGCGGCTGCCGCTGCTGGCGGCGGTGCTGCTGGCGGCGGTGCTGCTGGCGGTGGCGCTGTCGCAGCCCTTGCCCCCTGCCGCTGCCCATGCCCTTGCCGCAGCCCTTGTCCTTGCCCTTGTTCTTGCCACCGCCGTACTTCGCGTTGAAGAACTCGCGGTTCCGACTGCCCCGATTGGCCCAGACACCTCTGCTGGCGCGGCATTGCTGCCCCCGCCACGCGTCGGGGCCGCCCTGCTGCGGGCCCGCAGGGCCGCGCTGATCCCACCGCAGGCCCATCGCCTTCGCCACAGCCGACTCCGCCTGATGGTCAATGACCTGTTCGGGCGTGTAGTTGTTGGCCCGCTTCTCGCGCGCGCTCGCCCACGCTGCGGCTGCAGCATGCAGTGCTGCAGCAAGGTCTGCAGTTGCTGCTTCTGGACCTGGAGCTGCTGCGGCTGCTGGCTGCGCCTGCTGCCTGGTCTGCATTTGCTGCTTCGCCTGCCGCCGCGCTGCGACCGCTGCAGCTGCTGCTGGATGTGCGTTGATTGCCGCTTCTCTCGCTTCTGCTGCTGCTGCTGCTGCAGGCGGTGGCGTTGCTGGTGGTGCTGGGCCTAGGCAGGGGGCCTTCGGCAGAGTGCGTGCTGCTGCTCTCGCTTCTGCTGATGGTGGCGCTGATGCTGATTTTGAGCGCCAAGGCGGTGGTGTTGCTGGTGGCGTTGGTCCTGCCGTCACAGCTGCTGCTGCCGTTGCCGATGCCCTTGGTGGCCGCGGCAGCTGCTGCTGCAGCCGTTGCCGCCGCGGCGCGACTGTCGGCGCGCGCGCCCTTGGCGCCGCCTTCGAGCGCGGCGGCATCGGCGCCGCGACGGCGCCCGCGAGCACGTCGAGGGCGTCCGACACCGAAGCCGCGGCCGCCGATAGGCGCGGGCGCTTCGGCGGCGGCTGCTCGGGCGGCTGCGCGTAGATGCCGACGGGCGCGCGCAGCGGGTGGCGCTGCTTCGGCAGCGGCGCGCTGTCGCCGCTCTCCGCCGTATAGCTGATGTAGCTCTGCGGCGGCGGCGGCGGCGACGGTGGCACATCCACTGGCGACGCCGCCTCCCCTGCGTAGCCATCCTCCGTGACTGGTGCAACGGATTCGCTGCCCACGCCGTCGCGCCTGCCGCCCGCGCCGTCGCGCTCGCCGCCGCGCTGGCTGTCGCGCTCGATCTCGGCGCCAGGGCCGTTCAGCTGCGACGCGAACGCTCGTGCCGCGGACAGGAACTCCTCCGCCATCGCGCGCGAGCGCGGTCGGCGCCGCGCAGAGCCGCGGGCGCCGCGGGTGGCGCGCAGCTGCAGCGGGTGGCACCGCGCAGCGCCAAAACGGCTCGCGATGGGAAACTAAGCGTTGCCACGATCGCGCCCACTCTCACGCAACTCCAAGCGATCGAAATCGCCACCCGTCCGACCACCCCTCCTTCCCCAACGTTGGCCCCATGAGCCTCCCCCCGTGCGATCGCACCCGCTGCAGTCCATCATTGAACCCGAGCGATCGCAATCGCTATAAACCTCATGCGAAAACTTCATCATCATTGTCATCAACCCCGATCTGCCTCTCAACCTCCCTCAAGCGGTCGCCACCGCTCCGCCCAGGCGATCGCCATCGCTCCTCCTCCCCCTCATCCTCCTCCTCCTCTTCCTCCCCTCACCCTCCTCATCCTCCTCCTGTCCCCTCCTTCTCACTCCCTCGCCATCCACCTCCTAGCGGTCGAAACCGCTACTCAATCACGCCTTCCGCCTTTCGTCATCCATATCGGCCGCGTCCCTTTTGCATTTTCCGCACGCGCGCCACGCCGACGCACCCCGCCTCCGCGCGCGGCAGCGGCCCCGTGCCGCGCAGATGGCGCGCCATCACCCCTGCGGCGCGAGCGCAGCGCGGGTGCGACTCACGCGCCGCCCGCGATCGCTTTGGCCACCCACTTCTTGGCCGCCGCGATCGCCTTATCGCTGTCGCCACCGAACTTCGCGAACTTGAGCGCCATCGACTGGCCTGGTCCGCGCTTGCCTGTCCTGCACAAGACCTGGTCCCTGCTCCACTCCACGGAGAAGGACGGCTTCCCTGCCTTGTGCGATCCCACCTTCGGCGCCTTCAGCGCCTTCTTCTTCTTCTTCTTGTTCTTCTTCTTCTTCGGCGCAGTCGTCGGCGCCTTCTTCGGCGCCTTCTTCATGGGCGCCTTCTTCATGGGCTTCTTCTTGGCCTTCTGGGAAGGTTGGTTCTATCTGCCCCACTGCCCCCCCCCCCCCCTTCGTCACCCGCCCCTGTGGTGTGAGATGGGCATGTCATCGCCCGTTGGGGGTGTCACTCTATCTACCGCGCGCAATGCGCCCCCCCAGTGGCCCTGCGGCGCGGTGGGTGGCCCCGCGCCCCTCACCTTCGCGGCGCCGGCAGCCGCGTCGCCCGCCGCCTCGGCATCTGTCTCCTCGCTGCCGCTGCCGCCGTCGCCCTCGTCCTCGCTCTCCTGGGGCATATTCGGCTTGCGGCCTTTGAGCTCCTCGAGGATCTTGTCCCTGGCCTCCTGCGCTGACAGGCCCGATGCCCGACGCGCTGGCGCGGCAGTGCTCGAGGCGGCGCCGTCATCCTCGAGCGGCAACGGCGACGACGGTTGGCACCGCCTGCACGGCACTGCCCTGGCGTCGCATTGCCCTGGCGTCGCCAGCGCCAGCGCGATGCCCTGCGCCGAGCCCGACGCAGTCAGCGCCTTAGTTAATCCGCGCCTTGCTCTCGCGCATGGGGACGCCGTCCGTCAGCGCCATGAACTGCGTGGAATCCAACGGAAAAGCCGTTGGGCCCTTCTTGGGAAACGCGCGCGCGTACATCTCGGCATGCAACCTGGCGTAGTCCACAGGGGAAGCGGGCAGTGCCGAAACGAAGGCGCCCTCGGACTCCGCCATCTGCTTGCGCAGCTTCCAAGGGAGCAACTTCTTTGCGTAATTTTTCGCACGCTTGCAGTAGCCCCAAAGGGTCACGGGACATTGTCGAAGCGCCTTGTCGGCGCCATCTACCTGCAGCGCGATGCAGCAGGCAACCTGGACTGTAGGTTCGTGGATGGTCCTCCACCCGAGCGTCTTGCACGCCTGGAGCACGACCCCCGCGCGGCCCAGAAAGTCGTTGCCCTCGCCCAGTATTGTCTCCCACTGCCTCGCCGTGAGGTAGGCCGTGATGGCCGTGAAGTCCTGTTGGGGGGTGCGAGAGTTGCTCAGCAGCTTCTGGGGCGCAGCTGCGTTGGCAACCAGCGCGCGCGCCGAGGCAGTGGCGAGCGTTGTGACAGCCCGCAGGAGATCACCACGCTGCTTCGCGCCGAATGGCAGCTCCGAAATGGCCTGCACCAGCTCGGCCGAGTCCTCGGACGAAATGGAAGACCATGACTGCAGCATGGTCGTCGCCAGCGTCGCCTGGGCGTTGAGCAGCTCTTTCCATGGCTCGCTCCGAGGCTGCAGCTTGGACAAGAATGCGGTGGCGCACCTCAGCTGTTCCAGCAACTCCTGGGCGTCCGTCATCGCGCGGCGCGCCGCTCCCACGGCGCCAGGTGGCGCCCCGCACGCGGCGCGAAGCGCGCGTCGCGTCGCGCGCGAAGCCACAACGGCTGCCGCCCTGATTACATGCAGAAGGCGGTAGCCGCATAGCGATCGAGATCGTTCGGCAAACACGTCGAGCCCTCCCACAGTCGGCCCCTCCGACCACTCGAGCGACACAATCGCTGCCAGTTCCCCCCCTCTTCGCGACTCCCCCTCATTCCTCGTCCTAGATATCGCAGTGTCATCCTTATCTTCACTTTGCGCCCTCATCGCCCCGAACAATATCGCGACCTGCCCAAGCGATCGCCATCGCTACATGCGCCGTCAAGCGGTCGCCACCGCCATCCCTCCATCAACCCACAAGCTTCCCAAAGCGATCGCCATCGCTGGTTGCCTCCTTAAAATATCCTCTCAGATTCTCCCTGCGAGCGATCGCAATCGCTACCCTTCATCGCCCCGCCAACGCTTCCCAGCGATCGGTATCGCTATATCCCTCATCGCCGTCCGTCCCCTCCTCCCTCAAGCGATCGCAATCGCTGCATCATCCCACTACCTTCCTGGAGCGATCGCCATCGCTATTTCCTTCATGAGCACCCTCCTCCTTTCCTCCTCTTCCTCCCTCAAGCGATCCCAATCGCCATCGCCCTCGTTGGACTCTCACCCCTTTCCCCCCCCGAGGCGCGGTCGCAATCGCAACCCTCCGCTGCCCCCACTTCATCCCCCAAGCGGTCGCCATCGCTAATCCCATCCTCAACGCATCTCCCCTTAAGGCACACAAGCGGTCACAGTCGCTTCCAAACCGTTCTCCCAATACCTCGCTCAAGCGGTCGACACCGCTATCTCCCCCTCGGCGTTCCTCCCCTCGTTCTCTCTCAAGCGATCGCAATCGCTACCCTCCATTGTTCCACTGGAGCGATCGTCATCGCTCGATCAAGCGATCTCCATCGCTATCGGTCTTGTCTCCTTCCAGCGATCGCAATCGCTACCCTCCATCATCCCACTACCTCTCTCAAGCGATCGCCATCGCTATCTCCACTCCTTCTCATCCCCCCCCTTGGCACGCCGCTGCGCACGCCCCGCGGCGAGGCGCGCCTGCCGCGCGGAGGGGCGCGCGCGGGGGAAAGAGATGGGGGAAGGGGGGGGGAGATGTCGGAAAGTTGTAAGTCCCGCATAAGTGTCACTAAGCGCTCCTAAGCTACTTAATGCTAAGTAGCCTAAGTTACTTAGCTGCACATACTAAGTAACTTAACTCGGTGCTCAGATGCTGACACATACTTATAAGTTCCCCGAGTATACTTACAACGCACAGCAAATACTTACAACACTTGCGAAATTATTAGATCACTTGCGAAAGATATGCCCGAACACGAGTAATTTCAGCCCAGCCACAAACACCTCCCAACTAGGCTAAGAAGCTCCAGCCTTTCAGCGGGCCAAACAACAAATTGCGTTAGTGGCCCCTTACCCACTAACACGCAGGGCGTTCTTTGTGGGCGGCTGACGATGGGTTACCACCGCCAGCCCGGACGCAAGGGTTTCCCCCTGCGCCCGATTCGGCTGACAATGGGTTACCACCGCCAGCCCGGAGACAAGGGGTTACCCCTGCCCCCGGTTCGGCCGAGGATGGGTTACCACCGCCAGCCCGGACGCAAGGGTTCCCCCCTGCCCCCAATTCGGCTGACGATGGGTTACCACCGCCAGCCCGGAGACAAGGGGTTACCCCTGCCCCCGATTCGGCCGAGGATGGGTTACCACCCCCGGCCCGGACGCAAGGGTTCCCAGCCCAGAGACAAGGGGTTACCCCTGCCCCCGATTTGGCCGAGGATGGGTTACCACCCCCGGCCCGGACGCAAGGGTTCACCCCTGCGCCCGATTCGGCCGCCGATGGGTTACCACCGGCGGCCCGGAGACAAGGGGTTACCCCTGCCCCCGATTCGGCCAAGGATGGGTTACCACCCCCGGCCCGGACGCAAGGGTTTCCCCTTGCGCCCGGCCGCCGCTTCGGCCGAGGATGGTTACCACCCCTGGCCCGGACGCAAGGGTTTCCCCCTGCGCCCGGCCGCCGTCGTCCTCCTCAATTCCTGTTCCTCGTCCACGTCCTCCTCCTCCTCCTCCTCCTCCTCCTCCTCCTCCTCCTCCTGCGCCTCAGCTCCAGCTCGCATGCTTCGAGCTGGCTCAGCGCGGGGACTCCCGCGGGGACAGTCCGGCGGGCTCCCGCCTGTGACTTCCTCGCGAGTCACTCACAGACGAGGCCCCCGCCTGATACATCCTCCTTATTCAAGCCCTCCGGAGGCCAAAAGTGACGACAGTAACACGTTTCGGATGACCCGCCTCGGATTAACAACATGAAGTGCGGGCCCCATAGGGAGAGGCTTCCCGTCTGAGACTTCGTCGCAATTCACTCACAGACGAGGCTCCCGCTTGAATTTTCCACCATATTCACGCCACAGGGGCCCAAAAGTGACGACAGTAACACGTTTCGGATGACCCGCCTCGGGTTAAAAACATGAGGTGCGGGCCCCATAGGGAGAGGCTTCCCGCCTGAGACTTCGTCGCAATTCACTCACAGACGAGGCTCCCGCTTGATACTTCCTGCAGATTCTCGCCACAGGGGCCCAAAACTGACGACAGTTACACGTTTCGAATGACCCGCCTCGGATTAAAAACATGAGGTGCGGGCCCCATAGGAAGGGGCTCCCGCCTGAGACTTCGTCGCAAATCACTCACAGACGAGGCTCCCGCATGATACTACCTCCATATTCAAGCCAGGGAGTGAGTGATGACGAAATGATGAGTGAGTGATTTTTGATGATGATGATGATGATGATGATGATGATGATGATGATGATGATGATGATGATGATGATGATGATGATGATGATGATGAGTGTGTGATGAATGAGTGATGATGTGCTGATGATGATCATGATGGTGGTCGAGGGATTTTGATGGAGATGGTGACGATGATGTTGAGAGTGGCGGCGGTCCTACCGTCGGAGGTCCACTGCCTCCGAAGCCTACTGAGGATGAGTGAGTAATTGAGTGAGTGAGTGGGTGATCGAGTGGTGATGATGGTGACGATGATGATGATGATGATGATGATGATGATGATGATGATGATGATGATGATGATGATGTCAGTAATGATGAAGGGTTATGATGATGAGTAGTGATGACGGTGATGGTGGTTGATGGTGATGATGATGGTAATGATGATGAGTGTGTGTGTGAGATGACGATGATGGTGGTTGATGGTGATGATGATGGTGATGATGGTGAGTGTGTGTGAGAGAGAGAGAGGAAAGGGGGGGTGTGAGATCCTGCGCGGCGTGTGCAGAGAAAACAAGAACCCCACTTTGGACGTGGGGAAAAAATCAAAAAATAGTATGGGGACGAATTGTTGACTACTTGGGGGTATTTTTGGATATTGTTTGGAGTATGTTTGCTTTATCGTCCAAAATCCGCCTGTAGGGGGACAGGCCCGACCTAAGACCAGTCTTCAGATCGAAGTTGGCTCGAGGCCGAGGCTCGGCAAGGCTCGGCGAGGCCGAGGCTCGCGAGGCTCGGCGAGGCCATCAAAAAAAGCTTCGGGCCGAGGAGCCCCTCTGTGGGGCTCCGCGAGGCCTGGCGAGGCCGAGGACCCCCTTCGCGGCCGAGGCTCGGCGAGGCCATACATGCTCTCCGGTGGGTACTTGGCGTGCCTCGCGGTAGCACTATGTCGGGCACGTCCTCCTACAGGAGGAATGTTCACAACTAGTCCAAACAACTAGTCGGGGCACGATTTGTTGACTATTTGGGATCATTTTGGTGTATATTGTGACTATCTTTAATCGTTGGTCCAAAATCCGCCTGTAGGGGGACATGCCCGACCTAATGGTAGCACGATAGTTGTGCCACCGTGCTTGTACACATCCTGGTCGTCATTCTCCTCCGCGTGCCGTACCTGCTGTGTTCTGCTGCCCCTCGTCCTGTCGCCTCCTCGTCTGGAACCTCCACATCCTCCTCGTCACCATGCTCGGCCACCATTACCGATGATCCTCCAGTCTCTCCCCTCGTTCCTTCTCATGATCCTTCTCAGGTTGCTTCTGATCCTCTTCCGTCACCTCGTTGATCTCGTCCTCCTTGTTATCGCTTCCGCGCTCGGTCTCAATCGCGTTCTCGCCCAGGGGGGCTTATCCGATGGGGGTCCTTTCCAAGTGTGGGTACACGGCAGGTATTATAAGGTATGATCCCACTGTCAGTCTCAATTTCCCTCCAGCCAAGGGTAGGGGGTGCCTCGGAAAAAGTTGTGATCGGCCATTCGATGCCAGAAATAACACACTGCATGTGCTGCATCCGCGTCAGAGTCAGGCCCTTAAACGCAGGTAAGGTCCGTTCCATCCTTGCCTTCCTCATCCCAGACCTTCTCATTTTCTTCCTTGACATGTGTCCTCTTCCGCTTTTCCTTCCTCGCCCCCCTCGCCCTCCTCATCGTCATAATCATTGTCATTCCCTCCTCCCCTTTCCCATCCTACTCGTACGCCTCATCATCCTCCTCATCGACAGACAGACAATACAGACCTGCATAGACGGGACAGGTGAGATGATGGCGATCACATTTCGCCTTGGGGGCAGCTGAAAAGACAGCCGACTGGCCCGCAGACGGCGATTATGCAGCTGGTTGTCTAGCCTCCGTTCTGCTTTTGGATTCGTTCTGCATTCTAAGCTGGATTTGTCTGTAGATATGTACCTGGATAGCTGTGTAGCTGGACGTATTCTGCACGCAGCCCACCGCTCCCCCCGACCCACAACCACAAGCGCAGGACGAGAGACTTTCCTCTTGAGTTTTGAGACGCCAGCGGCGACAAGCAGTTGGCCAGAGAGCGCTTGCACCGCCAAACACGGCGTCTGGACAAGCTGCATGCAGAAGTTGGTCGGCGAGGAGAGATGTGTTGATATTGTGTGCAACCCATGTGCCATCAGGGTTGCTGGGGTCCGTCAGGCAATGCGCGACCTGTCTGCGGCAGCGTGCATACACGTCCTCCACCCCCGTGATCTATTAACAGCGGCGGACCTGGGTCCAGCGACACCGATTTCTTTCTGTCCCCTGATTTAATCTAATAGTACGGACTTCAAGCATGCTATACATGAGATCCGTGTGAAACACGGGGCGGAAGTCATGTCCAAAAGAACTGACTTTGGATCCGCGCGGACGGAAAGCTGATCCGTTGCAACACACATCCAAACCGAAATCGGATCCACACCTTTGATTTGAATTCCCCAGGCTCCTATCATGCGCGCCGCCGTAAGGGTTAAAACGATCACGTCCTGGCCCAGGAGGCAACGCACAGCTTCGTTCTGGGTGTGTAGTTAGCGACAGCCGGCCCCAAGGTCCGAGGTGATTCGAAGTGGTGATCTAGCAAGAGCTGGGGAACAGGGATGTATGGAGGAAGGTTGATGGGCAAACTTCCCGCCACCACTACCGTATTTAGGACGAGGGACATGGTAGAGTGAGGAGGTCCTCTCCTCCTCCTCCTCCTCCTCCTCCTCCTCCTCCTCCTCCTCCTCCTCCTCCTCCTCCTCCTCCCTCTCCTACCTATGGTAGTAGTGGTTGAAAATGGGGCCATCAAAGGTGGGGACGGCTCGCTAGAGCTTGGGCTGCCTGGTCGCCGCGGCCGGGGCTCGATGCCTCAGCTGTCCTGCGCTCGCCGCGGTGCACCCCACGCCGCTCTGGAGAGGCGCCGCGGCGCGGCGGCGCGACAGCCAGCCGCGCGAAGCACTGCGCCGTGCCCCAGGATTGCTTTCAGCATGGTGGACCTGTCTGCCACCACCACCACAAGCTGGAGGGGGGAAGGAGGTGGATGATGATGAGGAGGAGGAGGAGGAAGGAAAGGAGAAGGAGGAGGACCGCCTCCTCCTCCTACTTATGGCGATGACGTTGGAAAGCAAGCCCACTCACCATTCAGCAGCTGGCACGCGATGTTTGACGAGAACCTCTGCGCTTCGGGCTTCGAGGCTGGTTCAACAAAAAAGGAGCGCTTCTGCCCCAGAGGGCTGCGGCCACGAAGTTGCGAAGCTCAAAGCGGTGCTTGACATGCGCAGCCGAGGCAGGGCAAAAGCGGACAGATTGTGCCCCCGTCCACCTCGCGAGGCCAGCGGACGGCGACTTGGAAGCGCCACCGCCGCCGCTCCGTGCCGCCGTCCGAGCCTGTTCTCAGGATATCATGGGCGTTGGTGGCGCGGCGCCAGGCCTTCGCATACCCTGGGATGAGATTTGGAGGCGGCCAGAACAACCTCATGCCTATGAAAAGCAGAGGCGTGGCTCTTCCGGGCAGGGCACCGTGCATCGAAGAAGCACTATAACGTTATACATATAACTTGTCGAAGCTCCGCGCGGATTTCTTAGATCGGGGCTGGGCCTCACCCGCGGCGCCTTGGGCGCAGCTCCTGGCGCAGTTCTGCACGCACGGGAGGGGGGTTCAGCCTAAGGACCTTACTAGTGGGATGCTGTTCTTCGGGCACCGCCGCGCGCGATGTCGGGAACGCCTGAGCGAGGCAGCCAAGCGCCAGGGCGCGGTGCTGCTTTACAGCACCATTGTTGTTGCGCTCGGGGGGCAGACAGCTCCGCGGATGTCGAACGAGCGCGACCACCACTTGGCCGTCGCCACCACCCAGACATGCTCTTCAGACGCCCAGTGAACGGACTGGACCCCCATGTATTGGTTTTGTGAAGCGATCTGGAACCCCTGTCACGCATGGACATGATCACGGAGGATCGCCCTAAGCCGTTCCGCGACAGCCAGCGCGCGCTCAGTCCAAATCGGGGCGATGACAGTTCTGGTGACCTGCAGTTTTAGTTCGGCCATCCCTTTGGCCGCGTCATACACGGGGGGGGAGCACGAGACAAATCATTCAAGCGAGGTTGCGCTAGCTGCTAGCCCCGTACAGCACGCTCACCACTGACCATTCTCGCCGCGACAGGCAACGAATACCATTCCAACGCTTGTGCGTCCTTGTGCCCTGTCGCGATGCGCGTCGTTGTGCTGTCATGCCATGTCTATCACAAGGCCAACGCTGCTGTGGCCCGTAGGGACCCCCTCTTGGCAATCGCAGCGATCGTTGCAGTTTGTAAAGCAACCGATCGCGAGTTCAGCTGGAGGGGCTTGTCACCACCACGTACGGTCGTTCTTATGGGCTGGCGGGGCGTAGCGGGACCCCGCCTTTGTATTTTCAGATTGGCACGGGCAGAAAGAGGATGCTGATGAAAATGGAGATGCCATCGAGGATGCTTGGCCCTCGTCGTAAGAAGATTTGACTCAGGGCTAGGGGGCCCCTTTTCGGTAATCAGGGAGCAACATGTCAGAACGCCTATAGTACGGCGTTTTGTTTTAAAACACGGATGTGTTTGTACTGCTTCTTTCGCAATGGTGGTTGTAGTAAGAGTTCCCTGAGTAACGGCCCTTGTGCTAAGCGGTCATTGGCAATGGTCCTTTGTGTAAGTGGCCTTTCTGTAAGCATGCCTGTGGTATGGATCCCTTGTCAAACATGCCTTGGGCACGCAGTCCTTAGGCTGCGCTTCGGAAAGGTTTCTTCGTAAGGACGCCTCTAGCATGGGATCCGCATTAAGCACGTCTTTAATGGGGGGATCCAAGTAAGGCCTTTGAGTAAGGAGCTTCTGTGCAGGATGCTTGTATGAGCAAGTCCTTTTGTAAGGGCTTGTTTAGTATGGAAATCTGAGTATCGTTGAGTGTAGTATGGGCCCGCCTCTGGAAACAAAAAGGGCCCCTGTATCATTCAGTCCATAGTATGGGCCCCTTCAGTGAGGAGTCCTTTGCCCGGTTATCAGGGATAACGAATTGTTGCCGATGGTGTTTTTTGCGTATGGATATCTCTGCAATAGTGTTGTTGGTGTATGGGGTTTTGCGTAACGGGGTATGTTAGTAAGAACTCATTGGCATACTTTCCTTAAACACCAGAGGCTCTGTCAGTATGGTTATTTCGTGCTGGTATCTTGCGTGTGGGACTTTCCAGAAGGATGCATATGGCGTGGCATCTTGAGTAGGGGTTTCTTTAGTAAGAAGCCTTTCGTAAGTACCCAGTCAGTGCGGACTCCATCGTACGGGTGTTTTAGTGCGACATCCCAAGCACGGATTTTTGCAGGAAGGGTTCCTCAATAAGGGGTCGTGTTGCAATGGTTTCTCAGAAAAGGGTGTCTTCAGTAACAGATACCCTGTTTAAGCGTGTCCTTGCACCCTTTTTGTAAGGAGCCCGTGTGAAAACAGAGTTGTTGTCAGTCATGGGTCTTCCGAGAATCTGGTTCTAGCAAGGGGGCCCTAGCAAAGACCTTTTAACATGAATGATTATTTTTCGCGAGGATGCTTGTATCACGGATGTCTTAGCAAGGATGCGTTTAGTATTGGTTATTTTCTACTACTGGTTATTTTGGACAAGGATTTTTAGAGCACATATTTATTGTAAGGGATCGTTGGTGGTAGGTATTTCAGTCGGGCCTCCTTACTACTGTTCCCCCTCGCTGTATAATCCTTAGTAAGGCTGCTTTTACAGAGGGATCCTTGGTATGACACCCTTTTCAGTGAGGGTTCCTAAACGCGCGCTCAAGTCGTAATGGGTTGTTCAGTAAGGGGTCCCGAGACTTGCAGGGGATCTCAATCAGGATGCGCGTGTGCGTTTGCGACGCGTTCCTTAGTCAGGATACGTTGGGCAAGAGTTCCTTGGTCAGAACACACTGCAGCACGCATCCCTCACTAAGGATGCATCCGAAATGAATTCCATCAGTAAAAGGTTTCTTCAGTTAAGGTGCCTTAGTCATGTTTCAATAGTACGGGGCCCTTTTGTAAGGATATTATTATGCCAGCGATGCGCGTTCTAAGTACATTGTTTCTGGTATTCGGACTTTCTTCTGATATGTGGGAATGTCGCGGTAGGCCTACAGGAGTGCAGGACGGTCGGAGTTTGTTCCAAAGAGGGGGAGGGCGGAGGGAGGGCGCAGGCGAAACACAGCCCAGGAGGACCAGGAGGGGACAGACGGGAGACAGACCCTACGGGAGACAGACCCTCTTCGGCTGCGCGTGCACTGGCTGGCGCGTTTGGATCCCGAGGCGGGGATTCGTACATAACCACCGCATGGAGGATAGATTTTCGGAGACGTCGGCAGGCGGTGGATGTGGATATATTTGGGCTCCCAGGGGCAAACATATATCCATGTCCACCGCCCGCTGGGTCCTAAGGACATCGGTTCCCAGGCTGTGGATACCCGCCTCGCACGGATTGCGTTGACTTGGCCTCCCCCGCGGGCTCCGAAAGCTGCGCACCAGAGTCCAGTCTTGCCGAGGTCCACTCCTTTCGCGTCGCCATCCCCCCCACCTCTCGGGTGCTGCTAGGCAGAGCTCCGAGCAAGCCAGAATCCCCTCCAGACCAGGGTTATCCCAGATGATTCGGGCGTCCACCGACCAACCCACTCCCGAATCACTCACGAATCTTCGGGGCTGGGGGCGATCAGGGGTAACTTCTGGTTCGTGCGCCAGGGGCGCAAATCGGAGTTACCCCAGGCAGGAGCTATCCCGGATAATTCGGGGGGCGTCCTTGGCCCAAGGTGTCCCCAGGTTTCCCGGGTAGGCCCAGATGGTTTCCAGAGCACCACTTCACGAGGCCCAGAGGGTCCCAGGGGTTCCAAAATGGCGCGGCAAGCTGGTGACCCTTGCTCTGTTTGGGCCAGTGGGAAATTCCAGACCCTCGCCGATTCCCCCCCCTCCCCTCTGCACGCCAATGCCTATGCCCCTGTACCCCCCTCTGGCCGAGGCGCAGGAGGGGGCGAAGAAGTTGATCCTGGAGCTGCGCCAGGCAGCGTGCCCCAATGGGTAGCGGGAGGAGGAAAACGAGGACAGATACAGGAAGAAGGAGGAGGAGGAGGAGGAGGAGGAGGAGGAGGAGGAGGAGGTTCCTCGAGTTCCTCGAGGTTGGCGACGGCGCGGGGGCCCGAGACTCGCCCGGACGCCAACTCCGTCGCAATCGCACGGAGTGCGACGAACCGTTGCTCGAGCTCCGCATTGGCGAGCTGACCGTGGACAGAGAACGCAACATGGAGGTCGACGCCGGCATCCCGGCCGACGAGTCCCGCCGCGCCGCTGCCTTGGCAGAGGCACGGGGTTCGGCGGCGCAAGATCCGCCTCCCCCTTCCGCTGCTGCTGGCGGCGCGGCGTCCTCGAGCGCCAGTGCCGCCCCCGCGCGGATGGCGGTCGATGCTGGCGTCGGGCAGTCAGCCGCCGGCAGCGCCGAGGCTATTTGCCCAACGTGCCACACCGCCTCCACGTGGTGCCGCTGCACGCGAGTTGCTGCCCCCGCCGGCGCCTCGAGCCAACTGGGCCTGGGGCCCGCCGCCGCCGCCCCTGCTCGCCCACCCCCGCCGCCTGCTGCCGTGGCCAGTGGCCGGCCGGCCCGAGGCGCGGCCCCCGCCTTCGCCCAGGCGCGCGCCGCCGCGCGGGCTTCCACCGTGCCCGAACAACGTGGAAAGGCACCGCCGCAACCTCCCGACCCAAACGCCGCCCCACATGTGCCCTTCCGCAACGGGCACTGCTGGTGCCCTTGGTGCCCAGAGCGAGGCTTTCGCACGCCTGGCGATTTCGTGCGGCATCTCACGGCGACGCACACAGGCCAGGCCATGGACGCCAACATGCGGGACATGGTGGTCGCCCTCCAGCGCAGCGTCTGCGCCGACTCCATTTGCGGTGGTCTCTGGCCATTGGACCAACGCACGTGCACCCGCTGCTGACAACCAACGCCTTGCCGCCCCCCGTCGTCGGCGACATCATCACGGGCGCCGCGACTGCGGCGCACCGCGCGCAAGGCCGCGACGACGCCGCAGCTGCCCCAGATGCTGCGCAACCCGCCGACGACGACGCCGCCCTCGATGACGGCCCTGTGGTGAGCGCGCCCGTCCTGCCGCTCGACTTCACACGCCGCGTCCGCGCCCTGAGCCACTGCCGCTCCCGTCTCCTCTGTGCTAGGAGGAGTCGGCTTGCAGGGGGGGGCGGGCGCGGGGGGGGCGCCAACGACCGCGCCGATTCCATCGCGGCCCGCTGCCCCTTCCTGGGGCTCTCAGGAATCCTCTTGGCCCAGTCGGCCTCGCAGTCGGCGCTGGCGTCGTCGCCCGCGAGCGCCAGCCGGCGGGCGGGCCGACCTTGTTGCGCATGTTTGGCGCGAGAGACCCGCGCAGGCCTCGCGCTGCGCCCGCGCCCCAGGGCGACGGCCCAGGCCCTTGTAGCCTCCCGCGCTGACGCGATGGCCTCGCGCGCGCGCAGGAGCGGGCGCCGCCGACCGTTCGGTTCGGTCCCGCGCACTTCTAATGCGAGAACGCAAAGCCCCCCATGCTGCTCGCGCGCTTTGCGCGCTGAGCAATGCGATGCAGTTGCGACGGCCGCGCGTTCAATTTGAAACCGCAACGCAAGTTTCCATTCCCGCGCGCGGTGCGGTGCATGAACTTACAGATGCGCCGACGGTCGAGAATTCGCGCGCGCGCCCGCGCCTGCCATGTTGGGCGCGCGCACTGGGCCCGGAAATCTGTGGCTCGGCCGCCCGATGCGCCCCAAAAGTCGCCCCGCCCCCCCCCCCGCCCCCCTCCCCCTCAAAACTCTTCCGCGCTCCTGGAAAAACCACGCCGCCGAGGCGGGAGCTCGGGCCGCGGCCTGATGGTCTCCGGGGCACAGGGGAATCAAAGGAATCAGTACGGAATCAGTACAGAATCAAAACAGAATCGGCACAACTGCGACCCCTGATTCTAGCGGAATCAAAAGAATCAGTACGGAATCAATACGGAATCAAAGGTGGAATCGGCGATGGAACCAGAATCGGCCAGAACGGCGAAGTAGGCCAGAATCGGTGCCAGAACTCATGCAGAGAGGCCTTTTTCCCGCGAGTTCACTGCGGCGGGTGCGCGGCGCGGGCGCGCCGCGCGACTTCGCTGGTTCAGCGAGGCGCGCAGTCGGCGTTCAGAGTGAACAGGTTCTTTTCAGGGCGATATCCTGGCGGCGCGCTGGCGCATTGCGCATTTGCGCATTCCTGGCGGGCTGTTTGAGGGCGACCCGGCAGCGTCGGCCGAATGGCCCGCAAATACCGCGCGGCCGATCGCGCGCCCCGTGCGGCCACGTCGACCGCCGTGTGCCGCGACGGCCGCGCGCCCCGGACCGCGCCATTGCCGCGTTGGATTGGACGGCGCAGCGCCCGTCCTCCAACAGTCGTCACGTGCATATCGCGCGTGTCGAGCCAGCAGCAGTCGCTCCCAGAAGCAGCCTCGACAGGCGCACCATGCCCTCTGTCGCCCGGTTCCGATCCAAATCATAGTTTCTTAGGATGCGCTTGCGCGAATGTGGGCGCGCGGGCAAGTAACGCGTGCGCGCGCTTGGCGCAGCCTGGGAAATCCAACATGGAGCCCCCCGGGGGCGCGGGGCGCCGGCGACGCCTCCGCCCGCCTCCCGCGCGCCCGACCCCCCCCGCAAGCCGACTCCTCCTACTCTGTGCCACCCCTGGAACCGCTGCGCCGACGGCGCCCTGGAGTGGTCGCAGCTAGAGGAAGTGCGCTCCAAGCTCCTGCTTGGGCCCATCCCCGAGGGCGCGCCCGACCCTGAGGAGGTCGCCCTGCGCCTGAGGCTCTGGGAGTCCAGAGACTTCGCTGAGCTGCTAGACCGCCTGGAGCAGCACCGGGTCCTCGCCAACAGGGCCAAACGACGGCGACGCGGGGACACCGCCGACTCCGAGGGCAAGCAGCGGCGCGCGAAGCACCTGGCTGCCGAGGGGGCCTTCCGCAAGGCCGCCCTCACCCTCACGGGCGACACCCTGCAGACCAGCGCCGAGGAGGACCCCCGCTTCGCCCGCCAGCTCCTCCCTCGGACCGGCCGCCCGGACCGCGCCCTCGCTGCCGCCTGGCCGGGGCCCCCCGGCGCGCCGCCCGACCCACAGGCCGCCCCGCGCGGGGCCTCTGGCCCCCCAGCGCCGCCCCCCCCCGCGGCGGCCGCCCCGCCCGCCGACCCTGCCGCGCCGGCCGCTCGCGACGGCCACCGCGACGCCGACGATGACGACAACGACCGGGACGGAACTAAAGACACGACGGCGTCCGCTGGTCGAAGCTGACCGCCCCAGGCCCCACGGGCGCGCGACCAGAGCACCTCAAGGAACTTCTCCGTGCCGCGCCGCCGCGAGGCCGCCAGCCTGCGTCGCGCGCTGACCGCCACGGCGCTCTCCACGCTTCCACGCGGTGGGTCGTCCGGGCCCGCCTCGCGTGGCAGAAAAAGCGCAACGGGAAGCCACGCCCCATCAAAATGGGAGAAGTCTTCCGCAGCTCATTTGCAAAACGCTATACCAAGAAACGCTTGCACAAGCTGCGGGCGGTGTTCCGTCAGGCTCACCAGTGTGGTGTCGGTGCCCCCGGCGCTTGTGAGGCGAAGGCGCATTGGCGCGGCGTTGTGGAGGAGCTGGCCGCCGCTGGGGCCATCCCCGCTCTGGTCGCCCTCGACGTCGATCGGCTCTGTGGAGTGGGACTCCATGCGCAACGCGATTGGTCCGGGCGCCTTTCCGGAGATCGCCGCTTGGACGCACTGGCACCACCGCGGGGCCGAGCAGGGCGACGGGTTTGGCACCGTCAAGGCCAGGCTCGCACTCGCGGCCGCGCGCGCGCCCACCCTCGCCGCCGCCTCGCCCGCGCCGTGGCGCTCGCCGCCGCCGACCAGGGCCGGCCCCCCGCCGCCCCTGGCCCTGCTCCCCCGGCCGCCGCCCCGGGCCCGCCTGCCCCTGCGGCCGCCGCTGCCCCTGCTGCTGCCGCGCCAGCCCCGGGAGGCGCCCCCGACGCGGCCGCCCCCGCCGCCGCCGGCCTGCGGGCGCGCGAGGAGTGGTACGTGGACGACGGGCAGGTGTTCGTCCGACCAGTAGACCTCGACCCTTCGCTCAGGGCGCTGGACGCCAGCCTCGCGCGCTTCGGCGGCACCCGCGGCTCTGTCGCCGAGGGCTCGGCCAAAAGCTCCCGCCGCCCGCCCCGCCCGCCGGAGCAGCGCCACCTCCACGAAGGCTGGGGCACCGACTGCGTGCGCGCCACTTGCAACGCCCTCGACGAGGTCAAAGCGGTCGCGGAGAAGGCCCAGGCCGCCCGCCACGCGCTGCTCACTGTCAGCCACGCCCCTGCCGAGCTCGCCCTGACCCGCTGATGCGCCGACGCGTCGAAGCTCTCCTACGAGCTGCGCCTCGGCGGGGACAGGATCGGCCACGACCGGCTCGCAACATTCGACAGAGATCTGCGCGCCGCAGTGGAGAACATCGTCGGCGGCGACCTGCCAGACGACGCTTGGGAGCAAGCTACCACCGGCGTCTCTTGGGGCGGCCTCGGCCTACGCACCGCGGAGCGCGCGTCCACGGCCGCCTTCCCCGCCAGCCGCGCGAGCCCCCGCCCGCGCGTCCGCGAGATGGCCGAGCGTCTCGTCTTGGCTGGCCTGCGCACCGCGGCCGCGGTCATGGGGGCCTACGACCGACGCACGGAGGAAGCCGCGGTCACGCTAATGGGGCCCCTCCCTCCGACCCCTGGCAGGCAGCTCCTGGGATTCCTCGCAGACGAAGCCGACCAGTGCGAGGAACGGTGGGCGGGCCTCTTCGACGCTGGCGCACCCACGCACCACGGCTCCCCTGGGCGGAACGGCCGGCCCCAGCGCGTGGGCAGCGGCATCGCCCCCCTCGACGAAGACGAGGACGACGAGCACCCGGCTGCTGCCCCCCGCGGCCGCGCCCACCTCCAGAGGGCCATCCTGGCCCGCCTCGACACGCAGGCGCGCCTGGAGCTTCGCGAGCGCCACGCGCGGGCTGGCAACAGCCCGACGGTGCGCCGCCTGGAGGGCCTCAGCCACCCCGACACCAACCACGAGTGGCTTTGGGCTCTGAGCTGGCAGAAGGGGCACCTCCTCGACCACCGGGAGTTCGTCGAAGCGCTCCGACTACGCGTCGGCGCCGCCGGCCCCAGCGAGCCCACTCCTTGCCGCCTCTGCGGCGCCGAGCTGCTCGACTCTGCGGGCTCGCGCGCCTTCTGCTGCAGCAGGGCCGAGGCGGCGAAGGGCCACCACGCGCTTGCGCGGCAGGTGTACGAGGCTGCTAAGAGCTGCGACCCCGCCAGCGAGCTCGAGGCGCAGAGCCTCATCCCGGGCGCAAGGCTGAGGCTTGCGGACGTGCTCACAGGAGCGCTGGGGCATGGGTTCACCGCGCTCGACATCGGGATTGCTTCTCCCGACGCGTGCAATGCTGGCCCGGACTGCGTGGCCAGCACGTGCGAGCGCAAGGTGGCCTCTTACGCCCCACACAGCGACGTCCTGGACTTTCAGAACATCCTGTACCAACCGCTTGTCTGGTCAGCATACGGCCGGCCCCACCCCCGGGCGACATCCATCCTCCGCACACTCGCGACCCGCCTTTCCAGGCGGAGGGGATGCTCGGACGGGGCGTGGCGGCACTGCCGCCTGGCAGGCGCGGCCGTCGTAGCGCTCTGGCGGCGGGCGGCCTGGCCGGGCGGAGGCGCCGACGACCGAACGCATCCCTCCTGTCCACCGCCCTGCACGGTCCGCGCCCCCCGTTCCGCCCTGCCCCTCCCTCGGCCTGCCTGAGGCCTGCGTGCCTGCTTGCCGCGCTCCTTCCTCCCCATGGGCCCGGAGGCCGCGCGCAGGCGCTCTCCGGCGGCGGCGTTGTCGCCAGTATTCCTCCCCCCCTCCTCCTCCTCCTCCTCCTCCTCCTCCTCTCCTCCTCCTCCTCCTCCTCCTCCTCCTCCTCCTCCTCTCCTCCTCCTCCTCCTCCTCTCCTCCTCCTCCTCCTCCCCGCGTCCTCCTCCTCCTCCTCCTCCTCCTCCTCCTCCACCTCCTCCTCCTCCTCCTCCTCCTCCTCCTCCTCCTCCTCCTCCTCCTCCTCCTCCTCCTCCTCCTCTAATGTGACCTCTGGTTGTGCTGGATTTTGATGCGTCGCCGGCAGGGCCACACGGGTACCACATAACGGTCTTGGTGACTATGCGAGCCGCTCCCACGTATGGTTTCACGCGCGTCCGCGTCTGGTGTCGGTCGGTGTTTCTCGTCCTCCTCCCTCCTCCTCTTCCTCCTCCTCCTACTCCTCCTCCTCCTCCTCCTCTCCTCCTCCTCCTCCTCCTCCTCCTCCTCCTCCTCCTCCTCCTCCCCCTCCTCCTCCTCCTCCTCCTCCTCCTCCTCCTCCTCCTCCCTCCTCCTCCTCCTCCTCTCCTCCTCCTCCTCTCCTCCTCCTCCTCCTCCTCCTCCTCCTCCTCCTCCTCCTCCTCCTCTTCTCTCCCTCATTGCATCCCAGTCTGGGGCGAGTGCCCGCTATTTGTCTGCATCGCCCGGTCCCTTTGGGATGTCCTGTCTGGCCGCTAAATTTGGCCAGCGCACTCACGTGTCCCCTCCCATCCTCCTCCTCTTCCTTCCTCCTCCCCGTCCTCCCCCTGTCCTCGTTTTAAGGCGCGGGCGCGCGCGCCTAACAGCGGGGCCGGGTGGCTCACGCCCCGCGGCCGCGCCCTCGCCCAGTGAGCTTTCGCCGCGCGTTGTGCGCAGCGGTCATTTCCCTCCTCGTCCCCCCTTTCTCCGTTCCTTTCCCCCCTCCCCTCCTGCCCGTCCAACTCCCTCCGATGTGGTGGCGTTAACCTGGCCGGCCACTGTTGCGCGCTGCCGCGTTCGTGCTCGAGCCCGCTTTCGCTGGCACCGGCGATAAGGGCCAATTCGCGGTCGCTGTCAGGTTCCTGACAGGCCGCTGACTGGTGCTGCTGCGCGACGGCGAATGCCAAACGGCGTTTTGCAGAAGATACCTTTTCCACGGCCAGTACAGTCGAAGCCCTTCATCCGCGAAGCTGGAGGGGACGGGGGACGAGGAGGAGGAGGAGGGGGAGGAGGGGGAGGAGGAGGAGGAGGAGGAGGAGGAGGAGGAGGAGGAGGAGGAACACCAGCAATTGAATATGAGGAGGAGGCAGGAGGAGGGGGCAGGCAAGAGTCGGGGTCTCCGTCCGCCTCCTTTGCGCAGCTGCCCCTCACTGGCGCCGAGTCGCCGCCTGCTCAGCTCTCGCTGAGCCCCTGGACCCCCCCCCCCATCCCACCCCTCTCTCGGCTACACTAAAGAGTGACCTTTCGCAAGAGTGACCGTTGCTGTTCGGCTTTCGGGGGTCGCGGGGTGGGGCAAACACAGCACGCAGGCCGCTGCCATCGAACCGCGCACGCAGCTATCGACAGGCCGCGCACCAGAAGTCACTTTTGCCTAGGCGCTGGCGCCCATACCAGCGTTGGCGCTAACGTGCTGGCGCCCATGCCAACTTAGGCGCCAGCGTCGGTGCTGGTGGAGGCGATGGCGATGGTGACAACGTAGGCGGAAAGGTCGGTTCTGTCGCTGGTGGTGGTGTAGTCGATGGCGTTGGTGCCGGCGGAGGCGTTGGTGCTGGCATCGGCGGATGGCGTATGTGAGGGTCAGCCTTCGAGAGCGGAGGTGTTCGGCGAGCTTCAAACGCGAGGGCGCCGACGATTCGCGCGCGGCCTCCTGCTCCGCCCCACTGGCTTGCACATTGGCGCGCAGTGTGCTTCGAGCGCCTCGAGCCCTGAGCGAGCGAGGGGCCGGGAAGTGCGCACTCGTGAGGGTCAGCTAGATGCGCAGGGGCTCGACGAAGAGGAGGAGGAGGAGAAGGAGAAGGAGGAGGAGGATGAGGAGGAGGAGGAGGCGGCGGAGGGGAAGGTTCTGCTCCTGCTCCCTCCTCAGTCCTCCTCCGCTGCCCCGCCCATCCCACTCGCTACCCCCCCTTCTCCCTGACCCTCGCTCCTCTCCCTGCCTCTCCCCTCCGTGCTCAACCCCGCTTGGCCCAATGCCCCCCCTGCCCCCCTCCCGAGGAGTACGAGCGCGGCAGCGGCGAGGCCGAGCGCGAGGCGCGGCTGAGGCGCCCCCGCACCGGCCTGCCCGCGCCCGCCCGTTCACCCTCCCGCCCTGGGCTCGCGTTCCGGCCAGGAGATCTCCTCCCGGCAGCCTGGGAAAAGAGGGATGACGAAGGGGAAGGGGAGCCGGCAGGCACCACCTCGTCCTTCTCTTCCCCACCCTCCGTCCCTCCTCCTCCCTCCTGCCTCCTCCTCCTTTTCTTTATTCCTCCTTTTCCTCCTCCTCCTCCTCCTCCTCATCATCATCATCATCATCAGCATCATCAGCATCATCATCATCCCCCTCTCACCAACATCGTCCATTCGTCTTCCTTACGAATAGTGCCTCACCGTCGCGGGAAGGAGTTTCGCCTGCGACTTTCAATCCGCGGAGTTGACAACAGCTTCAAGGATTGAGGGCGGTTCTGCTTTGAAAATGTGGTTCTTGCGCTAGCGCCGCGAACGTTCATTTCAAGCATGTGCAAGAGCTTCGCGGATTGAGTGAGGGCGGTTCGTTTTCAAAAGATGGCTCTCGCCTCAGCGTCGTGCGTGTTCGTTCCTTCACGGGTTGAGCGCGGTTTGTTTTCAACATGTTGTTCTCGCCATAGTTCCGTGCACGTTCGTTTCAAATAATTGCAAGAGCATCGCCGATGGACGGCGGCTTGTTTTCAAAATGTGGTTCTCGCATTAGCGCCACGCACATTCGTTTCAAAAAGATTGCAAGAGGTTCACGGATTGTGAGCAGTTTGTATTCAAAATTTGGTTCTCGCTTTAGCGCCGCACATTGAGGGTGGTTCGTTTTCTAAATGTGGCGCTCGTGTTCGCGTCGCGTACACTTGTTCTCCTGGTTAACGTTCCAGAAATGGTGTTTTGGAGCGCTTTGGCATTGTCAGGGCGCAGCCGTTACGTTGATTCGCGGTGTTGGCGTCTCAGGAATGGCATTCTGGCACCATTCAGGACCGGCAAGACTCAAGACGCAACAATCAGGTCAACTCATGAAAAGAGGAACTTGGAGGGAGGGTGTTTGCCAACATCGTTCATGAACCTTGCGCTTACACTGGTCCTCCTCCTCCTTCTCCCGGTCCTCGTCCTCCTCCTCCTCCTCATCATATTGGCAAGTGAACGTCCGGTGGCTGTCTGGCGGTGCTGCTGGTCTTGGGCGCCAGCTGCGGCTTTGCCTGCCAGGCGCCGCCTTGGCAGCGACAGTCGGCAGGGTCCAGGGCGACCGCGCCTGCAGGGCCAACACGACGCCCGAGGCTGGTGCAGTGACGGTCACACAGGCTGCATTCGAAGAGCAGCAAGCAGCATAGACATGAAATGTTGGAGCTCCGAGCGGATTTGTTTGATCTGCTCTGGAAACATCTGGCGGCGCCTCCGGCGCCGCCCCTGGCGCGCTCCGCGCGCCGTTGAAAGGGGGTCCAGACCGTCGAAAGTATATGTTTATGCCGTTTCTTGTTCGACGACATGGGAACGAGGCCGTCGGTGGCCGCAGAGGGCAGCCGTGCGCAGAGACAAGTGAGCTGGGGCACCGACTTTCTGTCGACAAGTGGCTCCGATGAGGGCCGCGGAACCACAATGAGCCCTCCAACAACAAAAGTACGGATTCGGGAAAATACAATACAAAGGGGTGTCGCCGATTTGACAACGACACTATGCCGACACTAGTCTCACAGAGCGCTGCTGAACTACATTTGCTCATCAATAGGAGGTACGACTACGACAAATGGTACGGAATGACAAATTTTGGAGGCACAACAACACGACATGGTCTGTAATATACCATACGGAGAAATACTCCCTGAGTGATCACCTACCAGCACTTACAACAAGGGCTGAGGGGATTGCTCGTAGGTTTCTATTGTCAGTGTCTCTGCAATGCTGCCTCTCTCCTGCGTTTCGGTCGCCCTTCCCCTCCCCCTCGCGCTTGCTATTTCCTGTCCTGCCTTTTGCGCTCGGTCGGTCGTGCTTGGTCGGTTCGAGTGCCGTTCTGTCACAAGTTGTGAGGGAGATGGCCGCCAATCGGCTCGGCCCGCACGGATCTGGGCACAGGCCTCGAAACCCCCGCTCGCGGGCCACTCTTCTCACCTGGACGGGCGTATTTGGGACCCCGCCGCAGCGGGGCCTCAAGAGCGCCCCTGAGCCTGCGAGGGTGCTCCGCATGTTCTCGCGTGACCCCCCGTCTAGGAGTGCGAAGGGCCCTTAACTCATACAACTCGCAGGGAGGCACAAGGTGTAGGGTTGTCGACACCAGCTCCCCAGGGGCTATCATTTTTTCCCAACCATCCTGTTGTGTTGGGTCCTTGATTTGAATAGACACTGCCCCGCGTTCTTCTCCTCCTCTCCTCTCCTGACTCGGACCATCGGCGCAGGCATCTGCCCTCGCGGGGCACAGAGATGCGCAGGCGTGATTGCGTGCGCCATCGGCGCGCTTACGACGGGTCATGCGCAACGGGAGTTTCCTTTTCGAGGTCCCCAGCGCCCTCTCGAGGCCTCCAAGGACCTCCGGAGGCATGTAGAGACCTCCAGAGGTTCGTGTTAGTGGAGAGAACGCAGTGCGTGCGGGCGTGCGTGCGTGCGTGTCTTCGTGCGTGCGTGCGTGCAGGTGTATGTGTGTATGTGTGTATGTGTGTGTGTGCTTGTGCTTGTGTGGTTATGTGTGTGTGTTTATGTGTATGATTGTGTGTGCGTTCGTGCGTTTTTGTGTTAATGTGTCCGTGTGCGTGTTATTTGCTCGTTTCTCCCACGACGACTTCTCCGACCCCCTTGGCCGACGCTCCCGCCCCGACGAAGCAGTCGAATCCGTCAGCGACGACGACCCCGACGCCGCTCCGCTCCCCCCGCCCCGACGCCCCTCCCGAAATACGCCGTTGACGCCGCTCCCCCGGGCCGACGACCTGGCCCCGACGTTGCAGCCGAATGCGTGAACGACGGCATCCCCAAACGCCGTGCCGCTCCCCTGCCCCGGCGGCCCTCGCGACAGACGCCCCGACGATCTGCCCGTACCGTACCTGGCGTCGTACCGTATCCTGCGAGGGACCCGACGCTGTACCCGACGCCACGCCCAACGCCCCGTCCCTGGGTCTGATCCCCGTCCCCGACGCAGTCGCCGATGCCGTATCCGACGCTGACACCGCCCCTCCCGACGCCTCTCCCAGCGGATCGTACGGTGGCATGGAGCCACGGCAACCCTTCCGCTCCTCCCTGGACGCCTGACACGGCCCCAAGAGCAGGGGCCTGTGCCCCCGCCCCCGGGCCGCCTGCCCCAGCCCGTCGCTGCGCTTCCCGCGCGGTTCCCGGAGCTGCCGCTCGGCAGATCGGCGCCCTCTCAGCGATACCCCGAGCGCGAATCGGACTCCCCGGGTTGGGCTCTCAGCGCTTCCCCTCTCCCCCTTCCCCCCCACCTTCCCACCCGACGCCCCCATCGCTATCCGTCTGCCGTCTGCGACGGCCTCTCCGAGCCCCCCCCCCGTCCCCCCCAGCCCGAATCGAGCTACAATTCTGGACTCCGAACGCAGGGGACCCTGGACTGCCGACAGAGGACGGAGACTCGGCTGGAAACCGACGGGATCGGCTCCCATGCGGGAGCCCCTCACCACTCCAGAACTGCAGGCGTGCCTCGAAGAACTCGTGCGCGCATCGCGCCGGAGAAGGACCCGCTGAGCTGGGCCCGCCCCTCTCGTTCCCCCCTGCCCGAGTGTTGTGTTTTTTCTCCTCCTTCCTGGCCTCCGTCCTCGGCGAGCTCCTTTTCCCTCGTCGTGTCTTCCCTTGCCCTTGTGGTGCGGTGCATCCTCTCTTCCCCTCGGCTCTCCCGTCCCCCCTCCTCCGTCGGTCGTCCCGCCGTCCCTCTCCTCGGTCCGTCCGTCTCCCTCGGCTGTTTGCTGTCGCTCCTCGCTTCCCTCTTCGCTTGGCTTGCCCCCCTTACCCTTGTCTCGCTGGCCCCTTGTCGTCATAGTTCTGGGCGGCGTGCAGCCTGTCTGGCATCGCGTGGGTTAGCTTGCTCTCGGGCGGCTTTAACACGCTTTGGCTTGGCCGTGACTACCAGATGGCCGCACGTCTCCGTTGCTCCGCCCGTGCCGTTCCAGTGTGTGTGTGTGTGTGTGTGTGTCTGTGTGTGTGTGCTTGCGTGTACCGACGGTGCGGGGTTTCCCGCTTCTGAGGGCCCGGCGCGCGCGGGGCCTGCGCACGGCGGCTTTCGAGGGTCTACGCCTCGCCGCTTCGCGCGAAGCCGCGACCGATCAGAAGTGTGTGTTGGGGGTGTGCTCGAGTGTTTGTGCACGCCTCCTTCATTGCCACGCCCTGGCCTTCGAAATTATTTGTGTGCATAGAGGTACACATCACTATGTCGATGTCGATGTGTATGTCTATATATAGTGTGTGTGTATATATATATATATGTATTCCTCTTCCTATATGTTTATAAGCCCGGGCGGTGGGAAAACCCATCACCCCCCCCCAAAAAAAAACCGGACTCCCGGGATTTGGGGCTCTGGGACCCTCCAGCCGGGCCTCGAAGCGGCCCCCGGGCCTCACATGGCGCTTTGCCAGGCCTTCCCAGAACACCTAGGGCGATCAGGGGGGTCATCGGAGACGTCCCAGAGACCCCCAAGACAGCACAAGAGCGCTCCAAGAGTGACCGACGTGACCTCAAGATGGCCCAAGAGGCCTCCAGGACGGCCCCAAAGAGGCCTCCAAGAGCACTCCCAAGAAGGCCCCCCGAGGCAAAAATCATTGATTTTCTGTCGGTTTTGGGTGAATTTTAGGGTTCTCCTCTTTTCGGCTTCCCGACGCTCCAAGACGGCGGTCTTCTGGGCGTCCGAAGCCGCCTGGGAGGCTCCACAATCGCCCCACAACCATCCGAAAGGGCTTCCAGGCAGTCCAAGAGAGTCCCAAACCGGCACAGCACGGGTCCAAGATGGCCCTCAGAGAGCCGCATGGCGGCCCAACATGGCCCAAAGACACCCTCCGAAGCATTCCGAATCGTGACCCGGTCGTTCAGGGAGACCGCGGTTGGAGGCAGGGTGGCCCGAGGAAGCCCACGGAGGCCCCCAGAATACGCCCAGGAGGTCTCCAGAAGGCCTTAAGAAAGCCTGAAACAACGTTTGTGAGGCCCCTAGAGGCTCTCCAAGGGGGAGCCTCCGCAAAAAAGAGCTGAGGAGGATTGGGAGAATGCGCAGGGCATGGCGAAAATAAGGAAAAAGAAACATGGAGGAAGGATAACGAATAACATTAGTATAGCGGCGATGCCAGACAAGGCAATCAGGAGTTATCGCTATATTGTCGACTTGACCTTCCTGCTATTCCGCCTGCATACCACACTTCAAGGACCAAGGTGCATGGCGCGAAGCGCCACTGCAGTCTTGTGTACATATATATATATGTATGTTCATGCGTTTATAGGCCCACATGCAGACTCATGTATGTATGCACGCGGAGGGCGTTGTTCCCACGTTTGGGAGATCTACGCTTTCTCGTCTTATTTGTGGACGCACTGCTTGCAGCGTGTTCAGGTCCAGGATCGGCCCATGGCCCACCTGTCCGTGTAACGTCCTTTACCATCGCGTGTTCAGCGGTTTCCCATATATCAAAATACGGCCTGCCTGAAGCCCACATCTTGGGGCCGCCGTTCTTAACACGTTTTGCAACGTCGAGGGCGAACCTTAGGAAACACAACAAGCTGCTCCAGACGTTTTTTCACACCAGTTCTTGCTTAGCGATTCGTGACGACACATGGTCGCTGGCGAAAAGTTCTTGTGCACGCTCCCTGCGTTGATGTCCCGCATGTGATCCTGATTCAGACCTCCAGACACCTCCTCCTCCTCCTCCTCCGCCTCGGCTCCTGCGCGGATGATGTAGAAGTCGTTGTTCAATCAGATTCGCCTCCTGTCCCTCCTATATGCCACCTTCGTGCTCGCCGAGCGCTTGGCCAGACTAGCACTGCAGCTCTACAAGGGTGCAGCAGTTCCGTTGCCAGTCGCGTTCACGATGGTAGGTCGTGTACTGATCTCCCAGCTCATTGCTCAGCCTGTCCCCGCTTGGGAATCATTTCAGGTGCGCCCATGGGCCAAGTATATCAGGGTGCTAGTCAGTCCCGGGGCCAGCCAGCGTGGAATGTGGCGCGAGGCCCGCGAAGAATGGTTGTCCAGGAGTTGTGCGATTGCCCGTGCCAGCGCACCCAGCGAGGCGGCAATAAGACTGTACGAGACCGCATGTCTGTCAGTTCTTGTCTGTCTGTGCCGAGAGGTCGCTCGCAAAGAATCTGTCGCCCTCCACAAGCTCCTTCGCCTCCCTCTCAGTACCTTCTTCCCTGCACGACTGTACCGGGGTGTGCAAGTGGCTGCGATCGGGATGTCCCACCAGTGTTCAGGTGTATTCTGTTGGTTGTTTGGCGTGCGTCGACACACTCATTGACTAAATGGGAGCGGGACTTCTGACTAGTTGCGGGAGGGTGCGGACATCCAAGGCCTACACGTGCGCGTGCGCAAAGGTCTCCTTTGTGCACCCTGCTGGGTGCATGAGCGAGGCGTGCTACAACACGATCGACAATGCTCCAGAGACTGCCGCGGCCTCCGATTGCCAGCGGCCCGAACTCAAGCAGCCGTCGACGCTGCTACTGGCCCGCAGGACGCGCCGTTGCCAGGGGAGGACGGGCTTCCACAGCTCGGTATTCTGTCAGCCGCCGCTCCGCGGCCTGGTGGAGGCGCTGGAGGTTCGGGTGGTCGGGGTCGGGGTCGTCTGGGTCGTGAGCAGGGGTGTGGAGGCGGGGCAAGGACCTCATGGCGCCTTGGTCTCCTAGCTCGTGCGATCAGGATTCCCAGATCTATTGTATGAGCTGATCCTGTGGAGGCGGTAAGGCGCGGCTCCCTCCCGAACCACTGTCCCTCGCCGCTGTGCAGGGAAGGTGGCTCGCAGACTCAGACGTGCAATGCGTAGCCCACCTTACAATCCTCGCTCGGAGGGTGGATTGCCAGCCACAGAGATAATATTCTCACGCTACTCACGTGCAGGTTTGGCTGCCCTGGTCACCCCGACTCGCTCCTTCACTACCTCTCCTGCCCCCGCTTGCTTCACATCCTTGCACTACCCCGCCTGCACATTCCCACCGTCCCCCCTCCTGTGGTCCGGCCTCGGGAAGGAGGAGGAGTGTGACGGCAGCGATCTCACAATCGAGATTTTAGTTCAGCGTATTTGATCTTCTGAATACCCGCGCCGATCTTGCAGTAATCCCATCGCAGCTCAGTCGAAGCTCAGCAACTATGCTCACGACGCTTCAGCACGGCATGCTGCTCTTGTCCGTCGGTAACTTGGCTGCCTTCGTATTGGACGTGCATTCCTCATTCTCCGCCTCCGCCTCCCCTTTTCCTCCCTCTTCCTGCTCCTCCTCCTCCTCCGCCTCTTCTCTCTACACTGAGCTCCTCCTCGTTCTCTTCCTCCTCCCGAACGCACTTCTCAAAAGGCTGGACGCTGAGCGCGCTGAGCTGGCCGCGGCGCAGGAGGAGCTGGCGCAGGCGCGCGCTCAGGCTGCGGAGGCGCCCCGCGGCGGCCGTGACACCGACCCCACCCCAGTGCATTGCAAGGCCCTCGCGCACGCGCTCAGCGTCGGCTGCAGGTACGTAAGAGTGACCTTTCGCTGGAGTGATTGTTGGTGCGAGCACACCGGGGCCCCCAGAAGAGTGAACACGATACGTTCAGCAGCGTCTTGTGCCTCGAGCTGCGTGCGGGGGGCGGGTGTTGGTCAGGGCCATCACATCTTCCGGATTACGAGGGACTCTCGTCTCCTCTCAACCCCCGTTCCTCGCCCCCCACCCCTCACTCGTCCGCGCACATCTTAGATGCTCCGACTCTAATTCGACACCGGTTCGATTCAAATTCGACTCAGATTCGACTCAGGTTCGGCTCAGGTTCGATTCAAGGTCGACTCGAATCAGCGGACGTTCGACGCAGCTTCGACGCACGAGTGTAGCGAGTGGCTTCAGGAAGGTCCCCAGAATGGGCATCAACAAGTCTCGGGCCATATGATGCGCCAACCCTCCTCTCCTTGGCAAGCCCCCGTCGGCGCACGCGGCCCTGGGTCGGCGGAGCTGCACGCACGAGCAGGGCGTCGCTCGCATTTCCGTCCCCCCCCATTGCGGCTCCTGGGCCCGCAGGCTTCGCGCCAGCAGCGCGAGGAGGCCGCTTCTTGGCGCCAGAATCTGGCCAAGGTCTCGCAGGCGCGTGGGCGCGGCGCGCGCGCGCGAGCGCTGGAACCCGGAATCGTTGAATCTAATTTGGATCCCCGATGGGCTTGCGGTGAAGACGCTGATGTATGGAGCAGGGGCCTCAAAGGGCACTGGAAACGACAGGGCGGGAGTGCAAGAGTTTTGTCAGATCTGTTACTGCTTCGAAATGCGTTCGGTTTGGACCCTTCTTTCGCCACGGGTGCACCGTGTTCGTTTCCTTTGGTGGGAGCCTGGTTCAGACCACTGCTCGTTGACCGGATCCGAGCCCATGCCAAACCGGTTCCAATCCTATGTAGCATCTTCGGACTGCTCAGGCCGTTTCGGTGACTCGTCTTTTGCCCCTTTCGGTGAACTATGTCCTTGCACTGTTCATGGTCAAGAGGTAGCTGTTCGAAAACTTTAAAATGTGCTGTGCCGTTTCCAGGGTCCACGGGCTCAGGTGTTGGGGTTCGGGCGAGAGTCTAGCTTCCGAAGCTAAATCGGGGAACCTGTCCGTGCCGAGGCTCGCCGTGGCCAGAAAAATGTTTCGTTCTCTATTCGCCCTTCCTGGTGTTTGCACGGTGACTGGAACATGCCCGCGTTGTCCGTCTCAAGAGTTGATGGGCCTGTTTTCCACCACCACCACCACCATAAGCTAGAGGGGGAGTGGGGGAGTGGGTCCTCCTCCTTCTCCTCCTCCACCTCCTCCTCCTCCTTCTCCTCCTCCTCCTCCTCTTCGTCGTCCTCCTCCTCCTAATCCTCCACCTCCTTGCCCCCTCCAACTTATGGTGGTGGTGGTGGTGGTGGTGGTGGAAAACAGGCCCATCAAGAGCGGCCGACGCGGGCGCCCAAGAGGCCTCCGAGGCGGGCCGAAGGGATGACCCACGGCCCGAGGAGAAGGCCCCCAGAGAGAGGCATCCGAGAGGGGGTCTGCGGGTGGGGGGTCAGAGGCGGCCTTGGCCCAAGGCGAGGAGGAGGAGGAGGAGGAGGAGGGTCAAGGGTCACGGGTCAAGGGTCAAGGGTCACAGGTCAACTATTGCGCATACCATCATTTCACATCAATCGTTCCGCTCGGCATCAGGTCCACAGTTGGAGCCATGGATCAGCAGTCTTTCGGAGAGATGTTGAAGGGAGTTGTCAAGCAGGGGATTAAGGAGTAGTTGAAGCCTATCCGCGAGTCGACCGCCTCGACGAATCAAAAGGTCGACGATATCGGTAAGACAGTTGAGGGTCACAGCCAGCAGATCGCCGCAGTGCAATCTCAGATTGGACAGTCGGGCTGCGGTGCGGGGGGCGATACTGGGAGCGGAAGCGGGAGTGGAAGTGGGGGCACATTCGTTCCGGCCTATTTCACGATCGACGGCTTCTCGACCTGGGACGATCGCCGGGCCACGGGGATCTCGAGGATGGACGCAGAGCCCTTCATGGCACGATTGAAGGATCATCTTCCTGAGTCGCTACGTTCCAAAGTTCAAGAGTTCGAGTTGTTCGTCAGCCGCTCAAAAAGCATTCGCGTGCACGTTACCTCTCACGCAGTGGAGATCGCATTGATCTACAAAGAGTTTCTGGAGAACGAGGCGAACTACTGGAACAACCGCAAGCTATGGACCTATGCTCAGAGGTCCCACCCTGACCAGATCCACTACGAGAAGATCGGCAAGGCTAGGGCCTTCCTGGACTATAACGCTAAAGCCTCCCAGCATAATGCGACCGCCAAATGCTCCTACAACCCCCACTGGGTGTTCACGCGCAACTTCGATGGGGAGGACGTGGAGATGGGGTACGCCGGCGCGAAGGGGGACACGTGGTGGAACGAGGCTAACACGCAGCGAGCGTTCAACATGGACTCCGCTGCGATGGACAAAGAGATGTGGACATTCAAGCGGGCGCGAGCTGCCCGCACACACACACACACACACACACACACACACACACACACACACGCACACAGTTTCACACATAGCATGGGTAACATGTAACACTGGTGAGAAAGGGAAGGCCGCCGCTGGCAACATCTGCAAGTACCTCCGGTAGTACGTGGGGGGTTTGTGGCTTGCCTACAACAAATTCCGACTTGGGGGGTTATCAACGGTTTCACGTATAGCGGCCATACCGTAGTAGCAGTTGGTATTTGTGATTGCACTTTTCTTGTTCTTAGATCTTGGATACCGGAGGGTAGGAACTTTACCACCGGACAGTATCGGCGTGGCGTCGTGTTCCACAATACCATTTTCATGTCAGCACACATCCTACACATCCTAGACCACCTTGAAGAGGATGGACGTGCCAGCGAGGTCTTCCAGGGCACCGTCGACTTCGTGTACGAAATTCGTAGCGACAGTCAGCACGTAGATTATCAAATCGTGGTCGGAGTTGATGCCAATGTTCAGTTCCCATGCAACTACGAGGACCTGGCAGGCCCACTGGTGTACAAGCGGAAACGGCAATATCCACCAGGACCCGTCCGTGTGACATCGTCGTGGTTGGCTGCTCTCGGCGCGCGAGCAGCCAACTCTTTTCCTGGATCAGGAGATGATGATCGTGCGCTGCCGCTCTGGACTCGTGCCGTGAAACACCAGCCGGAGTCCAGGTCTCAAATCGATTATTTATGTACGTCGCCTGGCTTGGCGGGGTCTGCACGGGTGGTTCACATCAAGAGGAAGGTTTTCCACAAATCGGATCATCCACCCCTCGGTGGGAAGTTACAGTTTATCCGAGCCGTGGGGACGGGAGTCCCGACCACCAAGGGGGATCATTGGATGGAAGCCGTGCAACGAATCGAGTTTGCACCAGTTTTGTTTGAATTGTGCTCGGTATGGGGAGTGCGATTTGTCTAGCATGCAGGCTGGTTTTCTGAAGTCCGCTTCGACTGCCCAGCACGACACCCGCGGGAGGAAACGCCCCGAGCCGGAAAATTCTCTCAGCAAGAAGGTGCAGCAAGCTAGGAAGTGCGTAGCAAATTCTACAGCGGACACCCGGAAGGACGCGGTCATCCAGGTGAGGCGCATCCGTCGTAATACTCGGCGGTGGCGAGGCGAGAGTCAGCTGGCCAAGTTGTCGAGTGCCCAGCCGCAGATACCAAGTCTTGTGCACTTGAGGATGTTACGACAGCTGGCCGCCGACAGAACTTTGTGGTGGGCGGGCTTGAAAGATTTTGGGGAGCGGCGATTCGGGGATCCAAGGAACAACGCTGTACAGCAACATCTCCGGCTAGAGTCTCTTGCAAGCGTGAGCCGGAATCCGAGGCTTGACGGTCGCAGCCTTCCTGTCTTAGAGTTCTTCCACGTCGTCTCTGGCAGCGCGGGCATGCAATTTGGGGCGGTCGCCGGGGTGGGCGGCGCTCCGCCGGACATCTGCGAAGCGTTACCTTTCAAATTCCGTATACAAGATATGGAAGTTATGTCAGACGCGGTACTTGAGCAATGATTTTGAGGATCCGCCGACTTGGAAATCATCGACTACATTGGCATCTCCAAGCTGGCAAACCCCATTGCGTTCGATGAGTTTCGATACATATGCAAATTCCATTGCTTTGGAAAGTGGTATTCTCGGAGCTTGCAGCCTCTCTCGCGGCAGTCGCAGCCCGTGAGTCGTGTGGCAGCCTTTGGTTTCAAGGCAGGCTTTTCGTTTGACGACATTATCGCAGTCCTAGCCCAGGCCGTGACGATTGCAAGACAGTTGGGCCTGCCGCTCGTCCTGGGCACGTTGGACGTCAAGACAGCCTTCGACAGAATCGTGCACAACCACTTGTCTCGAATACTTATGACGCATGGTGTGCGCCCGAACTTGGTTCGCGCAGCGTTGCGGGAAATGTCCATTTTGTCTTGCACAACGCTTCCAGGCGCGACTGCTCCCACTTGAACTCGGCGGCTAGAAAGGGGGAGTGGGACCCCCCGACCTTTTTAATTGTATGGTGGAGTGCTTCCTTGAACCCAGTGTGGACAGTTGGCTGAGCAGGCAGCTTGGCTTTCGCAGTAGCGACGAGGGCGACTTGCTAAACCAAATCATGGTCCAAGAACTCACGGCGAGTATAGAATTCACCTGGAAGAAGCCTTCCCTCGAGGTGATGGCGCACGGGTGATTGGCAGAGGAGAGCACTGCAGCGCCGATTATCTGGCAGCGGGCCGGCAAGAAGCTGTTCATTTTGTTGCGGTGGACCATGCGGTTCTTTTGGGCGCGCGCGTCAGTTCCAAAGCAGACGCTGCATCGGCTGTGGAACACCGACTGGGGGAAGCGGAAGATGATTGGGTTCACGCGAAGGCTTTCCGAAGCAGAGGCTCCATCAAGAGCAAGCTGAGGGCGTGGTGCGGCGGGCCGGCGGCCAGCGTGATGCTGGGCGCATGCGCGCGGCACGTGAGCCGTCATCTTTGCCATGCTTTCGGAATTGCAATTTCTACGAAAAACGCTTCGTCTACGCTGGAGGCCAGACGAGGGCGCAAAGGCTGCTAATTTGAAGGAGTTTCTGTGGAACTACCGTCATCCTCACCCCCGGCGCGGGGAGCACAGAGGCCCAGAGCGGCCTCCGGCACCGTTTCCGGACAGATCCGCTAGATCCGGTGGATCCGGTGCGTCGCGACGAATCCCAAACCGGCGCCCTCGCTTGAGACATCCTCACAAAACCGGCCCCGGGGGAGGTGCCCAGAGGAGCCGAGCGGCCTCCGGCACCGTTTCCGGACAGATCCGGTGGATCCGCCGACGAATCCCAAACCGGCGCCCTCGCTTGAGACATCCTCACAAAACCGGCCCCGGGGGAGGTGCCCAGAGGAGCCCAGAGCGGCCTCCGGCACCGTTTCCGGACAGATCCGCTGGATCCGTGGATCCGCCGACGAATCCCAAACCGGCGCCCTCGCTTGAGACATCCTCACAAAACCGGCCCCGGGGGAGGTGCCCAGAGGAGCCCAGAGCGGCCTCCGGCACCGTTTCCGACAGATCCGCTGGATCCGGTGACGAATCCCAAACCGGCGCCCTCGTGAGACATCCTCCAAAACCGGCCCCGGGGGAGGTGCCCAGAGGAGCCCAGAGCGGCCTCCGGCACCGTTTCCGGACGGATCCGGAGATCCGCTGGATCCGGGGACGAATCCCAAACCGGCGCCCTCGCTTGAGACATCCTCACAAAACCGGCCCCGGGGGAGGTGCCCAGAGGAGCCCAGAGCGGCCTCCGGCACCGTTTCGGACAGATCCGGTGGATCCGGTGGATCCGCCGACGAATCCCAAACCGGCGCCCTCGCTTGAGACATCCTCACAAAACCGGCCCCGGGGGAGGTGCCCATGGAGGAGCCCAGAGCGGCCTCCGGCACCGTTTCTGGACAGATCCGGTGGATCCGGTGGATCCGCCGACGAATCCCAAACCGGCGCCCTCGCTTGAGACATCCTCACAAAACCGGCCCCGGGGGAGGTGCCCAGAGGAGCCCAGAGCTGCCTCCGGCACCGTTTCCGGACAGATCCGGTGGATCCGGATGACGAATCCCAAACCGGCGCCCTCGCTTGAGACATCCTCACAAAACCGGCCCCGGGGGAGGTGCCCAGAGGAGCCCAGAGCGGCTCCGGCACCGTTTCCGGACAGATCCGTGGATCCGCTGGATCCGGATCCGCCGACGAATCCCAAACCGGACGCCCTCGCTTGAGACATCCTCACAAAACCGGCCCCGGGGGAGGTGCCCAGAGGAGCCCAGAGCGGCCTCCGGCACCGTTTCCGGACAGATCCGGTGGATCCGGTGGATCCGGTGGATCCGCCGACGAATCCCAAACCGGCGCCCTCGCTTGAGACATCCTCACAAAACCGGCCCCGGGGGAGGTGCCCAGAGGAGCCCAGAGCGGCCTCCGGCACCGTTTCCGGACAGATCCGTGGATCCGCTGGATCCCGCCGACGAATCCCAAACTGGCGCCCTCGCTTGAGACATCCTCACAAAACCGGCCCCGGGGGAGGTGCCCAGAGGAGCCCAGAGCGGCCTCCGGCACCGTTTCCGGACAGATCCGGTGGATCCGGTGGATCCGCCGACGAATCCCAAACCGGCGCCCTCGCTTGAGACATCCTCACAAAACCGGCCCCGGGGGAGGTGCCCAGAGGAGCCCAGAGCGGCCTCCGGCACCGTTTCCGGACAGATCCGGTGGATCCCTGGATCCGCTGGATCCGGTGGATCCGCCGACGAATCCCAAACCGGCGCCCTCGCTTGAGACATCCTCACAAAACCGGCCCCGGGGGAGGTGCCCAGAGGAGCCCAGAGCGGCCTCCGGCACCGTTTCCGGACAGATCCGCTGGATCCGCTGGATCCGGTGACGAATCCCAAACCGGCGCCCTCGCTTGAGACATCCTCACAAAACCGGCCCCGGGGGAGGTGCCCAGAGGAGCCCAGAGCGGCCTCCGGCACCGTTTCCGGACAGATCCGGTGGATCCACGAATCCCAAACCGGCGCCCTCGCTTGAGACATCCTCCAAAACCGGCCCCGGGGGAGGTGCCCAGAGGAGCCCAGAGCGGCCTCCGGCACCGTTTCCGGACGATGGATCCGGTGGATCCGGTGACGAATCCCAAAC
Organism: Prorocentrum cordatum; assembly: GCA_963575745.1. Classification (NCBI taxonomy): domain Eukaryota; class Dinophyceae; order Prorocentrales; family Prorocentraceae; genus Prorocentrum; species Prorocentrum cordatum. The sequence goes on from CAUYUJ010004347.1 coordinate 418,521, forward strand.
CGGCGCCCTCGCTTGAGACATCCTCACAAAACCGGCCCCGGGGGAGGTGCCCAGAGGAGCCCAGAGCGGCCTCCGGCACCGTTTCCGGACAGATCCGGTGGATCCGGTGGATCCGCCGACGAATCCCAAACCGGCGCCCTCGCTTGAGACATCCTCACAAAACCGGCCCCGGGGGAGGTGCCCAGAGGAGCCCAGAGCGGCCTCCGGCACCGTTTCCGGACAGATCCGGTGGATCCGGTGGATCCGCCGACGAATCCCAAACCGGCGCCCTCGCTTGAGACATCCTCACAAAACCGGCCCCGGGGGAGGTGCCCAGAGGAGCCCAGAGCGGCCTCCGGCACCGTTTCCGGACAGATCCGTGGATCCGGTGGATCCGCCGACGAATCCCAAACCGGCGCCCTCGCTTGAGACATCCTCACAAAACCGGCCCCGGGGGAGGTGCCCAGAGGAGCCCCAGAGCGGCCTCCAGCACCGTTTCGGACAGATCCGGACAGATCCGTGATCCGCGACGGGGGAGGTGCCCAGAGGAGGAATGAGGAGGAGAGGAGGAGGAGAGGAGGAGGACGAGGAGGAGGAGAGGAGGAGGAGGAGGAGGAGGAGGAGGAGGAGAACATGATGGAGCTGTGGGGTGGAGGAGGACAGACGGAGGCAAGAGAAGGATGGAGGAGGAGGAGGAGGAGGAGGAGGAGGAGGAGGAGGAGGAGGGGGAGGAGGAGGAGGAGGAGGAACCTCATCCTCACCCTCGCCAACAGGCGCACGCACCTTCTTCTATATACAGAAACTCCCGATCAACCGCAGAGCGGCCGGCTAGTATTCGCACAGCTGCATTAATCAGGAAGTGCATGCAGATTCACAACAAGACGCTCCTTTACATCCGGGTGCTTCGTGCTGCATTCAAAATCGCTCGGCGGGAAGAATCACTCCGCGGGAGCGAAAGGCGCAGCACCCCGGCTAGCATCAGGAGTTTCCGGTTCCGCGAGTGGTGGGAATACTACCAGTATTTTAGAGAGTACAGAAAGCGACGGCGCCTCGGCATGCTGCACGCCGCCGGGGGGAAGTATTCTCATTGGGAAGATGTCTTCTGTGAGTTTGTTGGTGTCAAGTGGAGACAGCGGCGCGATGACTGCACGTCGATGTTGGAATGGATGCGCTACTTCGATTCGTTGTCCAACCACGTATGTCATCAATGGGACCTGCCAGCAATGGCTCCTGGGCGCGAATCTCTCCAAGAAGCGGTGCCGGATTGAGGACCTGCCCGCCAGCCACGGGAAGGACGGTTGCGACGCGAATTGGTTCGAATGGGATTCCCGGGCCGCTAGGTTCGTCATCGCGTGCGATTGCCAGCCGTTGGTGGACGTGGTCATGGGCAGAAGCCTTCCAGAGGAATCCAGAAAACCCAGTGCTCCTCTCAAACAGTTGTACCAATATTGCGCGCTTATTTGAAGAAGTTTGGCTACCCCATCAAACTCATCGAGACCCGGTCTTTTGGAGAAGCCGTGACCACAACCAGAAGGCCGATTACCTCGCCAACGTCACGATGGATATCGGGAGCTCCTGGCGGGAAGGCTTTCAGTTGTTGCCTGACCGCCGGCTATGCGATGCTGTGCCGGTGGCGCACGGCGACGGCGGCCGCCGTGCCACGGCCGCAGCGTGGATGGTTTTGTCTTCATTGTCGCCATGGCCAGCGCGCATTGGACGAGGACGTGGCGACGTCTTCATGTAATGCCGAGGCGCAGGCTCTGCATGCATGTGTTGATTTCTTAATTCATAGGTTGATCTGTTGAGAGCACGCATGGCCATGCGCCAACCAAGTTTTAACTGCCAAATCCGGCTGGCCGTGCACGGCCTCAGGCTGAGCCGAGAACCGAGAACCGAGGAGGAGGAGGAGGAGGAGGAGGAGGAGGAGGAGGAGGAGGAGGAGGAGGAGAGGAGGAGGAGGGTGAGGGGGGGGAGGAGGAGGGGGGGGGGGGGGAGGGAGGAGGAGGAGGAGGAGGAGGAGGAGGAGGAGGAGGAGGAGGAGGAGGAGGAGGAGGAGGAGGAGGAGGAGGAGGAGGGAAGGAGGAGGAGGAGGAGGAGGGAAGGAGGAGGAGGGAGGAGGAGAAGGAGGAGGAGGAGGAGGAAAAGGAGGAAAAGGAGGAGGAGGAGGAGGGGGAGGAGGATCGGCGCGGCATAGAGCGGTCCAGTCGAGCCAGGACCGCCCCGAGCGCGACCTCGCGCCCCACGCGAGGCCGCAGTGGCGACGAGGCCCCCCCGCCGCGTGAGTGCGACCGCCCCTAGCACCCCGCAAGCGGGGTCCTAGACGGCCGCACTCACCCCAGGCCCTCGGGCCTGGCGGCACCCACAGGCACGGGAGCCACGGAGGCCACACGGGGCCCCCCGCCGCCAGGGTCCGAGGCGAGTCCAGCAGCCCCGCCTGGCTTGGCCCCCTGGGGGCCTCCAGTGCGGGGCGTACGCGCAGCAGCGCCGTCGCTCAGCCCCGCCGCGTCACAGCCGCGGCGGTAGGCGGCCAGGAGCGAGGCGACCACGGAGCTCCGCCGCGCTGCCTCCGCCGCCTCCGCAGAGCCCGCGGCCGCTCCCTCTCCCTCCTCGCCCCCGCCAGCAGGGCGGTGAGCCCGCGGCAGGGGCCCCTGGTGGCGCCGCACTGGCGGCTCTTCCACCCCTCTTGGGCCGCTCTCTGCCGCCTCAGCAGAGTCCGCGCCCTCGTCCTCGCCCCCGCCCGCAGGGCGGTGAGCCCGCGGCGGAGGCCCCTGGTGGCGCCGCGCTGGCGGCCCTTCCACCCCTCTTGGGCCGCTGGCGTCCCTTCGGCCTTCCCCATCGGCCTCGCCCTCCCCAGGGGTCGTGGGGGTCGCCGCGGCCTCTGCAGCTGCTCCAGCGGCGCACCAGTCCTCACCTCCAGCGCCGTCGCCGCCTCTGACGCCCTCCGCCGCCTCAGAGCCCCAGTCCTCACCTCTCATAGGTGGCACGCTCTGGCCACCGTCCTCGCCACGAGCGACGGGGCTCCCACTGATGGGCTCGGCGGGAGGAGGGGCGGGGCCAGCGCCCACCTCCTCTGCTGCTGCCGTCGGCTCGCCACCGCCAAGGCGCCGCAGCGTGACGGCAACCTCGCTCGCGATCCTGGGCGCGAGCCCAGCACGCAGGCGCGCGATAGCCGCGCTGCCCGCGGCCGAGGGCGGCGTCTTGCACTCCAGCCCGAAGCTGCAGGCGCGAGCGGCTCCAGTGAACCCGCACCTGGTGCATGCGACCAACGGCAGCCTCCGCTCCAGCTCGCTGTCCAGCACAGGAGCGATGGCGACCAGGTCGTGCGCCGCGAGCCCCTTCTGCACCAGCAGCTCGTTGGCCTTCACCGCGTCCTCCAGGATGCTGCCAGGGCACTCGCCAGCGCGGTTGGTCCACCTGCAGACCTCACACCATCTGTCCTTGCCCTTCCCGCGCCAGCTGCAGCTCAGCCACGCGGAGGCTTCACGGCGCCGCCGAACCGCCCTCTTCGGCCGCTCCTTGCGATGGGTGGTGTCGCTGCCATCCACCCATGTGCCGACCGCAGTGCACCACATGGCCACCAAGTCCACCTGCTGCCGAGCCAGGTGCAGCTTGCGGCGGTCGGCGGCCGAGGCACGGCCCTGGGCAGCCGCCGCCTTCGCAGCTGCGTCGGCGTACGAGTTGCCCTTCCAGTCGCGGTAGCTGATGGCGCCGTCCACGACCTGCCTCCTGGTGCGGTGGGCAGGGACCCATCGGAGGTGCACTGCACGACCAAGCCCTCCTCTGTCGTCCACCAGGGCCCACGCCAGCCGCCACAGGTGCGCCCAGGAGTACGCGTAGGCGGCGGTGTTCGTGCGACCCGCCTTGTAGAAGCCGTCGTACACGTACTTCGAGTCGACCACCAGCGTGACCACGCCCATGCTGAACCGCAGCGCCATGATCACCGCCATGAGCTCGCCCCCGTTGATGTCGACGTAGGCGCCGCACAACTGCCCAGCAACGGAGGCCAGGTAGCAATCGGCATCGGGCTGCAAGGCGACCACGCTCCAGCCGACCGATGCGAACTCGTCGAAGTCGGCCTCGAACGCGGAGCCGTCGAGGAAGAACTCGCCACCAGGGAGGACCCCGCCGTCGTGGTCGCCGCGCCAGCACACCAGGTCACTGGCCCGTGGCTTGCGTAGCCCAGGCGGCGTCGGCCACAGGCACCGTTCCAACAGCAGGGTGACCTCGGGCAGGTGGCTCCGCTTCCTGAGGTCCGCGATCTCCTTCGGAAGCGTCAGCACCTCTCTCCAGCATTCGCAATCGCAGTGGCGATGCAGGAGCGTCCCTCTGCCCCCGCACCGCAGGCACTCAGCACCCTCGGCAAGGCCCTTCTCCTCCTTGCGCGCCTGGGGCCACTGCCCATTGACCACCAGGGAGTGGAGGTACGCCCGCTCCTTGAGTGTGAGCCGCACCTTGGTGCCCGCGGCGATACCGTCCCTCCTGTCCGCCACGCTCGTGACACAGCCAGTGGAGGTGAGCCTGATGAGCGGCTCCAGCGTCCCGCCCTCCGCCAGGTGAGCGCACCCAGGCGCCAGGCTGGCTTGTCTCCACTGCCACTTCACGATGGCCCGCTGCACCAGCTTGATCACGATCCACGGGGAGATGTCAAACGGCGCAAGGAGGCCACCATCGTCCATCCTCCAGCAATTGGCCGTGACGACCTCCCAGTCAATCCTCCGCAGCGAGAGAAGCGTCGCCGCGCAAGGGCCCTGGACGTGGGCCCACGTGACCGTGCGCGCGTCCTGCAGGCATAAGACCACCATGTGGCGTGGCACCCAGCCCTCCCACACCGCGCGCAGTAGCATCTGCACGGGCTTGCACGTGGCGTCGACTATCGGGTCGAGCCCTGGCTGGAGCATCATCGTGAGGGTCCTTGACTTCTCCGCCGTGGTGTTCGACACCGCCACGAACGTCAGGGACCTGGCACGATCGAGCTCGGTCGTGGTGCAGCCTGTGATGGCCGTGCCGTACCCGATGCTGGGGTGCAGGGCGGTCTTCGCGAGCCTCCTCGTCGCGGGCTTCCTGCCTTTCGTCATCTTGACGATCTTCACCCTCCGAAGGCGCTGCTGGGCCTGCTGCATCCTTCCTGCTCGTACTTCACGTCCGAGCCGCTTGCCTCCACTGAAGTCGACGCCCAGGTTGCGCTCCTGCCTCGCCGCAGTGACGCCTGCCGTCCTCTGCAGCCTCCGCTCCAGCTCGTGCCTCGCCTCAGGGTAGTTGGAGAGGGCCCTGGACTTCTTGGTGGCGATGCGAAGGTCGGCCTTCCCCAGGAGCTCCTTGAGGCGCCGTGTCGCCGTCGCCACCTCATCCACCGTGCGCCGCAGGCCTCCGACAACTTCAGGATGAGATCGTCCACCACCACCGACAGGGAGACGGTGGGCACCAGCGCTTGCAGCTTGTCGAGGGGCTCGATCAGCATCATCTTGAGCATGAGCGTGGCGAAGCCGTCGCCTGGCAGCACCGCCTGCTTGGTGGCGATGGGGTTGCTCAAGGCCTCTCCCAGCGCAAGCCACCTCGGAGATCTGTAGAGGCTGACCTGCAGCTTGAGCTGCCACAGCGGGAAGCCCGTTCGCACCGCCGCCTGGATGAGGCGCCCGTGCTGCACCTGCTCGTACGCCTTGAGCAGGTCGAGCAGCACCAGCGCTGACACCCAGCTAGAGGCGTCACCAGCCTCACGCCCCTTCGCCGAGGCCCACTCGCACTCTACCGCCTGCTGCCACACCGCCCTCTCGCAGCCCTTGCCTCTGGACGCCCAGAAGTAGGGGCGGTCGTTCCTGCGCTCCCAGGCGTCCGCCAGCGGCTTGCGCAGCCTCGCCTGGACCCTGGCCACCACGTGGATGATGGCCACAGGGCGAACGCCCCCGAGCCGCTTAGCCAAGAACACGATCTTGGTGTGCAGCTGCGGCCACTCCGCCATCTGCTCCACGGCCATCAGCAGGTCGATCAGAGCCTCTAGCCCCTCGCTGCTGAGCTCGAGGAGCTGCCTGGGCTTGATGGCCTCGAAGCCCGAGGCCGTGTCCTTCTTGAAGGAGCGGAGGCAGCGGCGCAGGTCCTCCACGGACGGCCGCGGAGGCCGTTCGCCCAGATCTGAGGGCCACTGCAGCTCGGCGTGGTCGCACTCGATCCTCCAGTGCTTGCCCCACTCGGCCTCGAGGAGTTCGATCTCCTTGCCGAGGCCTGCGGGGCCCGAGCTGCCACTGCAAGCGCTGCTCTGCCATCCTACTGGCACCCGAGTGACGGCGTGCAGCCCTGCTGCTCCTCTCTTGAGCTGCTTACCCACCCACTCGTCAAAGCGCTTGCCTCGCTCGGCAAGATCTCGTTGGGCTAGCTCGCTGGCATGCCGCTTGGCGAGGTCAGCCATATGTGCCAGCGCGAACGGGTCCCACAGCGCCACCGCGCCGTACAGCAGGAAGCCACGCCATCTGCCTGCCACTGCACCGCAGCTGGCCACACTGCCCTCAGCCTCCTCAACCTCATCCTCCTCCTGCAGCGTCCGAACCCGCTGCGGCACGCGAGCCGCGAGCGCAGGCAAGTACCCGAGCGCCTCCTGCCTGGCGCGTGGCGCGCCCACCTTGGAGGCGGCGCGCAGCGCGTTGGCCACCCTGGCCACCCACGCCGCCTCAGGGGTAAGCCTCGGCGACCTCGCCTGCTGCACCCCGCTCTTGACGACGACCTTGGTGGAGAAGCCTTCAGCTCTACCAGAATACCTGTCGCGCTCCTCCCCCAGCTGGTACACGTCGATCCACTCCTCCTCCGCGCACTGGAGGAAGGCGCCCAGGGCCATGCTGAGGCCCTCCTTGACCTTCTCCTCGTCGCATCCTCCTCCTGCTGGCACGCACTTCCCGCCAAGGAGGCGGTCGGCTGGCTCCTCCGAGAGGGCGTCCCCAGAGCCTCCAGCCCTCTCCACGGGCCCGGCCAGAACGGGAAAAAAAATATTTTTTCTTCTCGCTCCCCCCGGGGCCACCCGGCGCCCCCCCGGTACCGCCGCCAGGGCCGCCGGGACCGCTGCCGGGGCCTCCGCCGGGGTCGCCGGGACCGCTGCCGGGGCCTCCGCCTCCGAGATGGCGTCCCCAGCGCCTCCAGCCCTCTCCACGGGCTCCGCCGCGCCTCTGGTCTGGTCCTCAGGCGTGCTCCTCGCCTCCCGGTGCTCTGGCTCTTCCTCAGGCTCCCGCAGCAAGCCGCATCCTCGCACTGCCTCCTGCCACTGCTCGTCCAGCTGCCCGCAAAGCTGGCCAAGGCTGACCGCCGAAGCCGCGGTGGCCAGCGCAGGGGGCGGCGCGAGCACACTGCGGCAGCCTGCGAGGCGGCCCAGCCCCAAGGCGGCATCAGCACCAGCAGCCACCTCACCAGCACCAGCCTCCTCGCAGCAGCCTGCCGCGCTCCCTCCAGCAAGCCCCGCCGGTCGGACCTGTGGCTGGGGCTCCGGGTGGGACTGCGCATGCCGCGCGTCCACCTCTTCCACTCCAGGATGGCTGCCGCAATTTATCCCAGGCTGCGGCCAACTGGCAGACCCAGTGCATGTGCCTTGGGGGCCCGCTCCCAACGGGACTGGGCCCCCCAGGCTGCAGCCCGCGCCTGCCTCAACCTCCTCGTCCACGAAGTCCACCATCGGCCTGAGGAGCCTCCTCATCTCCTGCCGACTCCTCTTCCATCTGCCCACGTGGTCGTACTCGCAGCACCCCAAGGGCCTCAGGACAGGGAAGGGCTTCGGCGCCTGCGCCACGCGGAAGGGCGCACGGGGCCCCGTCGCGCCGACCTTGACAAGGACAGGGGAGTGCGGGTAGACGGGCGACGCAGGCACCACGCTGACCTCGCACGCCTTCAAGCCCTTGGACACCAGGAAGAAGTCGATGACCCTCCCCGACGATGCGCACGTAGGAGTCGAAGGACGAACCACCACCGCATCAAACATGGCGAGCATACCTCCGTCCCTCAGCTCCTCCTCCGTGAGGTTAAAATCACCACCAACCAGGTACTCCTTCTGGTACTGCTTGAGCCTCCTCGCCAGCAGCGTGAGCGCCTGCACGTTACTCGCGTTCAGGCCGACCCCCGCCTCGAGGTAGACGTTGCCGAGAAGCACACCGCCTCTCCTCACCCCTGCGACCCAGCAGACGTGAACTCTGCCTGGGACGACCACGGCACCCATCGGGTCGTCCACCTCCGCCATCCCATAGGCGGTCCGAACCATGGAGATCAGTCCTCCAGAGCTGAGCCCTCCTGCCGACGACGGGACGGCTGGCGTGCCGCGCGCCCGCCATCCCTGGGCTCGAAGCTGAGCCTCCACATCGCTGGTCCTTCCCTCCAGCAGCCTGGTCTCCTGGACGAGGACCGCGTCGCACTCCTTGACCTCCTGCACCGCCAGGCACGCATCCAGGTTGCAGAACGCGTTCACGTTGACCGTGCAGAACCGCCAGCAGGCACCCTGCCTGCTAGGAGTCTTGCGCACCAGCCTCAGCCACTGTGCGGAGCCGCTTGGCCTCCGACCCCGCCTGCTCCTCCCTGAGCACCTCGGCGATCTTCCGCTTCTCGGGGTCCTCCATCTCCATGGCGAGCTCGCGCCAGGCCTGGTCCACCCCAGTCGCCCCATTGGCTCCTCCTGCCGCTGGCTCGCCCGCCGCGGCTGCAGGAGCGGGCGCCACGCTAGCGGCCGCAGCTGCAGGGGCATGAGCCGCACCACCAGCACCCACGTCCTCCTGCTGCCGCGGAAGCCCAGCAGCAGCCGCCTCAGGTGCCGCCTGGCTGGCGTGGCTGTCCAGAATCTCGCCCAGCGCCCTGCCAAGCTTGACCACCAGCTCAGGCGCCTCTGCCGCGTGGCTGGCGAGCTCCGCGGCAATCGCTGCCCGCAGCCCAGCCGACACGGCCGTGGGGGCCGCCGCAGCTGGTGCCTTCGGCTTCGCCGTCTCCGCCTCGGACTGCTTCGCGGCTTGGGCTGCCACGGCCGCCTTGGCCTGCACCGTGGCCTCCTCCAGCTCGCGCCGCAGCTGCACCAGCTTTTCCCCCAGCTCCGCCATCTCAGCGACAGCGCGATGAGCCCGCGCCTTGGCCTGCTCCAGCTGGCCCTCCGCCTTCGTGACCTGCACGGACTTCTCGTCGGCCCGCAGCTGCGCCGCCTTGACCTCCTTGACCTTGGAGAGGTCGCCCAGCCCCTCCTGTGCCAACCTCCTGGCTTGGAGAATCCCGCGCTTGGTCTTGGCGTCCAGCAGCTGGGCGCTGACCTTGAAGGCGTCTTCAGGCAACTGCACCAGCTTGTGCCACAGCTCCTCGTTGATGCCAGTGCCCTCACCTCCTGCACCTGCACCACCACCAGCTGCTGCGGTGCCACCCCCACCAGCACCAGCACGGTCGTCAGGCCACCAGGGGGCTCGCTTGGGCGCTCCACCACCGCCCGCGCGCTGCCCACCCTCGCCTGCCCCAGGTCCACGAGGAGCGCGTGGGCGCGGCCGCACCACGAAGTCCCCCAGCTCCGCGGGCCGCCTCGTGGGGGGTCGCTTGCCTTTGCACCCCAGCACACGGCACGTGTCCCGCTCCCCGAAGTTGTAGTAGCCACATCCCTGGCACGGGCACTGCCACCCAGGCTGCCGCCCTGCGCCACCGCCACCGCGACGCCCAGCGCCCACAGCCATGCTGCCAGCCGAGGACCCGTGGTGAGCGTCCAGCAGGCGGGCCGCCTCCACGAGGCGCGCCTGCAGCAGCGGCGACCGCGCCCCCTTCCAGGCGCGGACAAGGGAGCGCGCGCTGGAGCGCTGGCGGCGCGCCCGCCTGTGCCAGGGGCGAGGAAGTGGCGCGACAGATTGGGGGCACACTCGTCCACGACAGCCTTTGGCAGCCTCCAGCGGGAGAGGGGAATTACACGCCCGTAGGTTGCGCTTGATGATGGCCTGGCCATGGAAAGCAGACTCTCTACCCGGCACGTGCCCTGGAAAGCTTCGTTCCCTTTTCGGATTGAGGCTCGGAGATGTGCCATAAGATATCGTATTCCAGGATGTGTTCAAGCCGACATGCGTTGATGTTTGGGCATTGCCCGCGCGTGGCAGGCACGACACATCGCCAGGAAAGCCTGGGAGGAAGGGCCCCCTCTGGAGGTAAATGATAACGAGACGAACCTAGTTCGCAGGAGACATAGATCTGCAGTCCGCGGTCGGGACTGGACCGTGTTCTGTTGCCTGTTATGTTTGATTCGGGGGATCGGGCACCTTTTGAGGGCATGTGACGGACTGGAGAGAATGTGGGGTAGGAGGAAGACGTCGGCAAGCAGAGGCAGAGTCGGAGCATAATGTTCAGCAGCATGGACGTATGTGTAGGGTCGTCGACTCGGTTTCGGTTGCAGATCCTGTCTAACATATTCAAGGACAGTAGCATGCTCAGTAGCATGATCAGGGCTGGAGCGGCTGGAGTTGAGGGATGGATGGGAGGGAGGAATGAGAGGATGAGGAAGAAAGGATGGATGACAAAACATGTGGACAAGAGATGGGAGGGGGAGAGATGAGTATGGGGAGGATGGGGATGTGGAGGAGGGTAATGGTTAGAAGGAGGAGGAGGAGGAGGAGGAGGAGGAGGAGAAGGAGGAGTTCAACTATGTGGAGGAGAGAGAAGGAGGAGGACCATGAGGAGGAGGAGGAGGAGGAGGAGGAGGAGGAGGAGGAGGAGCAACCCGGGGAAGGCGAGTCCCCTGAGACCCCCATCCCCCCACCGCCTCCTCTCCCCTCCCCGCGCCTCCTCCGAGCCCCCACGCCTCCCCATCGCCTCCCACCTCCCCCCAGCCAGCATGGCTCGATCCCCTCACGCGGGGCGCCGCGGGAGCGGGCGGCCGCCGCCGCGGCCGCGGCCTCGGCGCGGGGGGCGCCGTCGCGCACGGGGAGGCCCCCGCGGGGCGGCCGCAGCGGAGCGGCCAGGCGCTCTGCGGCCTCAGCCCCGTCCTCCTGCATCCCTCCTCCCTCCTCCTCCTACGCCTCCTCCCCCATGCCTTTTGCTCATAACCAACCCCTCCCTGTCGCACACTGAGGCCAGTCGGAAGGGCGGGTCGGGCATTTCGCCTGAGGCTTCCCCACTCGTTTTTTTGTTATTTCGCATATGAAGCTTAAGCAATTGGAACGACTTCGCAGTCGGAGAGCGGGTGGTTTCACATGCTGTTCTCGCCCTGGCACCGCGCACATGTTAAACAAATTCTGCAAGGGGTTGTTGATTGAGGGCGGGTGGTCTTCGAAATGCCGTTCGTTCCGAAGCGCCGTGCGCGCCCGTGAAGAACTGCAAGGGTTTCGCGGATTTGGGGCGGCTGGTTTCCAATTGGCGGTCATCTTCTTGGCGCCGCGCCTGCTCGACCTTAAATCCTCGCAAGGGTTTCGCGGAGTGAGGGCGGCTCGTTTTCAGTATGTGTTTCTCGTCTTAGTGTCGTGCATTTTCAACGATTGCAAGCGGTTTACATATTGAGGGCGGGTCAGTTTCAACACGTCCTTCTCGCCGCAGCGCGTCGCACACATGTCCCAAATTGCAAGAGCCCCGCGGATTGAGGGCGGTTCCTTTTCAAGTTGTGGATCTCGCCTTAGCGCCGAGCTCATCCGTCTTAGTTCACGGATCCCCATGGTTAGCGCACCAGAAATAGTGTTGTGGAGCGATTCAAGGTTGTCAGGGCGCACCGGTTACGTTGATTCACGGTGTTGGGGTCCCAGGCATTGTGTTCTGGCACGATTCAGGGTCGTCAAGTCGCAACAGTCAGGTTGAGCCGTGGCGTTGAAGTCCTGAGAATGGTGTTGTCGGCACGCTTCAGGATATTCAAATGGTTCTCTCCCAAGTGGGCACTTCCCTCAGTGGAAATGAATCTCTGCGGGGCCTATGAAGAGGGTGCTTGGAGGGAGGATGTATTCCAACATCGTTGCTGAGTCTTGGGTTTGCACTGGTCCTCCTCCTCCTCCTCCTTCCCATCTCCCCTTCTCATTTGCTGCCCCTCTCCGTCCCTGCCTGTGTCCTCCTCCTCCTCCTCCTCCTCCTCCTCCGCCTCATCCTCTTCTTACGGCTCCACCTCCTACCCTCACCTTCCTCCTCCTGCGCTCCTCCTCTCTCTCGCTGTCTCCTCCTGCTCCTCCTCCGCGCCTCCTCCCCCTCCTCCACCCTCTGAATGAGGAGGGCAGCCAGACAGGGACAACCTCGCGCTGGCCGCCGCGCCCGTAGAGAATCGTGGGTCCAGACTCCATGATCGACCACTTCAACAGAAGGCGTTCGGCCTACAAGCAGGATGTGCGCCCCTCCCCGATGTTCGCTCCTCTCTCAATCTTTGCTCGCTCCTCCCTCCTTCCTTCCTCCCCTCCTGCCTTCTCCTGCTCCTCGACCTTCCCCTCCTCCTTCTTTCTTCTCCTGTCTATCTTCACCTCGCCTACAGTGCCAGGACAGCATTTTAGCTTCAATTCTGGCGTGGTTGGCTCCAGTGGTCATGAATGGTGGGTGTCGCTGCTTCCTTGTCGACAGATCGAACGCGGACTCGGTGCGCCTCTCGGTACGAGCCATCCTTCCCATTTCTCCCCCTCATCGCCCATCCTCTGCGCCGCCCTGCTCAACAGTGCTGCTGCTCCTCCGCCTGCTCGTCATCCTCCCTTTCCCTCCTCGTGATGGTCTATCCTCCAACCCCGTCAGTAGTTGTTCTAAAAAACGCTGGGGGCGTTTAGTTTCATGTTCAACTTTTTGTGTTGCGGTCGGCCAACACAGAAAACAAGGCAACCCAACCCATAGCAAGCACGACACCCGCCAGGCCCAACACGAGCCGAGCACGGCAACCCCAATCATGAAAAACATTGCAGCCCAAAACAGCGCTTCTGTCACGCCGCTACGGAAACACAACAAACACGGCATTTTAAGACACAAAGCGTCCCCCCAGCGTTTTTGATAATAGTTGAGCCCCCGCCCTCCGTGTGTCGTCGAATTCATCGTCCGCTGCTCCTTCCTTCCTCTTCCCTCCTCCCGCAGAGCCTGCCTCTGGCGGCCCACCCTCGTCGGATCCGATGCCCAGTCGAGCTGCCCGTGAGTCCCTCGCTGTTGCCACGATCGGCATCACCCCAACTGATCTATATTATGTGGTGCGTCTCCCCCCCCCAGGAGTCGGAGGAGGAGGAAGAGGAGGAGGAGAAGGAGGAGGAGGAGCCCCCCCCCCAAAGGCGACCCGCGCGCTCTCAGAAATCGTGCAGCCTATTCTCGGTGGCGGGCGCCTCTTGGCCATGCCGCCTGGGGAACGTGACACTACAGGATGCCTGTGCCCGTAGCCATTTTGGCTCAAGTTCCCACCCCTTTCGGGGGGTTTGGAGCTTGCCGTGGCCATCGTGGCTCAGTGGCTCCGCCCGCGAGCGGTCTCATTCGGGGCGCGGGGTGGCGGTGGGGCCGCGGGGCGCGGCGTGCGGGGGTTGTCCTCCTCCCCCCTCGCCTCCATGGGCCGCCTTGCCGGTGGCCCGCTTGCGGCCTGGCTGGGGCCAGGCGGCGAGCAGGTCGGGTACCTCGTGGAGGCGGCGGTGCGCGCGGCGGTGGTGGCAGCGCCACGCCGCAAGGTGCAGCCGCTGTCGGAGGTGCGGCGGTGGAGCCAGCGCTCCGCTGGGCGGGTTCCGCCGGGCGCGCCGCCCAGCAGGTGCCTGAAGCTCCCAGGGCGGGGGATGCGTCGTCGGTGGGCGGCCATGCGGCGGCTGCTGTGGGGAAGGGGAACGAGGCGCTGTGCGAGCCGCCCGAAGGCGGCGAGGGGGCCCAGGACGAGTACGACATTGGCTCGGAGACCGGGTCGGTGGACTCCGACTGGGAGCGCAGGGGCGTATGTTACGAGGCCTTGCCAGAGTTGCGCAGCCTCCAGCAGGAGCGCGACGAGGCGCTCGACCTGGCGTCCGAGCTGGCCGAGGAGTGCATGGAGTTGCGGGCGTTGGTTTTGCAGGGCAGGTCACGGGTTCCCGTGGACCTCGGCGGGCTTTTCGCGGTGCTGGCCGAGGCCGAGGCCGAGGCCGACGGCATCAAGGCCGAGGCCGCTGGGGACGCCGCTGGGGCTGCCAGGGCCGCCGCGGGCGGCGGGGCCAGGATTCTGGGCCCAGAGCGCGGCGACCCAGAATCGCCCCAGCACGCTGCCGAGGCCGCCGGGGACGCCGCCAGGGCCGCCGCGGGCGGCGGGGCCAGGATTCTGGGCCCAGAGCGCGGCGACCCAGAATCGCTCCCGCATGGCAGGCCGCCGACGTGGTGGCGCTTTGTGGACGGCGCCTGGCGCGCTGACCAGGGCCCTGCCGCGGGAGCTGTGGTTGCAGGGCCCATGGGAGGCGCGGCAGTGGGCCAGCATGTGGACGGCGACGTTGGCAGGGTGAGCGACCTTGTGAAGCAGGTGTTCGTAGTCGACGGAGAGACTGACGAGGAGGCCGGCGGCGCCCAGGCGGCGCAGAGTCGGTGAGCGAGTTCGTGCCAGGGGAGCCCGAGGCTTATTATGACAGCGCAAGGGCAGACCCTGATGCCGCTGCGTCCGAGACACCGTCCTCGGAAGGCAGCGATGGCGTGGCGGCGGCCAGCGATGCGAGCATCGTGGCCGAGGTACGGGGCGCAGGTAAGGGCAAGCGCGAGCAGCGCAGGCGCTGGGCCGATGACTGGGACGACCAGGTCGACGGCGGCATGGTGCTGCTGCCGGCAGTGCCAGCGTGGCCGGCGTTGGCCAGCGGGCTGGACGGCGAGCACCTGCCCCTCCACGCGTCGCAGAACCAGGCCGCGTACCAGAGGGCGGCGGACGCGATGGCCGAGCGGAAACTCGCCGGCGACGCCCTCGGGGAGCTGCCGCCGAAGGCCGCGCGAAGCACGGCCGCGCGGGCAGCTTGCTGCGCGGTGCTCGGGGTCCTTGTTCTCGTGCCGCCCGACGCGGAGGGCCCGCTCGATGAGCCGAGGGAGCCGACCTGGGGCAGGGAGCCGCCCGTGCGGGGCCATCCCCAGGGCGAGCAGTGGACTCGCCTGGCAGCCAGGTGCAGCAAGGTGCAAATTGGGCCCATGCACCACCGGCTCCTGGGAGAGACGCTACAGAGCCTGGCGGGGGCCCAGTACCAGAAGGGGACCAAGGAACATCTCGAGCAGCGTTTCGTCTGCCTCGAAGGCTTCGTGCAGGCTGCTGAGGGCGTTGCAATGGGAAGAGATTCCATTTGGCGTGTGGACAGAGCCTGAGTGATTTGAGCAGAGGTTTGCAGTGCATCTTGAATTGTATGAGTATGCTCTTGATGGCGAGCTTATGTCTGCCGCAGTGCGTGCTTTCAGATATCAGTTAGCGCGTCGTTGCCTGGCAATCAAAGGAGTGGCGGAAGATGGCTGAGGCCGTGGACTCCCGAGGGGGCTTAAATTCCGTAAGGGCGGGCGCACCGAGCCCGTCTTTGTGGTCAGTGGGAAACAACCACACATGATGCCTGTGCTCTTTGGTGAGCGTTTTTTAATCACTGTTTTGCCGATCGGCGCGGGCCCTCGTACCCCCCCCCCCACCCTCCTCCTCGGAGTAAATCTTGGCTGTTTTTTGGCCCCTGTTTCGGGCAGGCGGAGTCTCTCCCGTAGGACCCAGTGCTGCAAACAGTGGCATTGAGCAGTGTTCCGGAGCCAGACCCCCCTTCCTTCCCGCCCAATGTCAAAACGCCGCCTAAGAAAACGTGCACTTGTGCGTTCCTTATTCATCGTTCCTTAGGTCAGGCCGATGACTGCACAGGATGCTTCTGCTCTTGGTTCGATTCGGACGAGCGCCTCCAAGGAGGACGCATTGTACGTAGTACCAGTAGATCCTTCTCACCCGGAAAGCCCGAAGGGCCAAGGTTTATCGGAAGCCTTGAGACGGGGGCCAGCGCAAACGAGGGTCAGCCAGAGCACCCGAGGAGGAGGAGGAGGAGGAGGAGGAGGAGGAGCAGGGGGAGGAGGAGAAGGAGGAGGAGGAGGAGGAGGAGGAGGGGGAGGAGGAGGAGGAGGAGGAGGACGAGGAGGAGGAGGAGGAGGAGGATCGAGGATGGAGGAGGAGGAGGAGGAGGAGGAGGAGGAGGAGGAGGAGGAGGAGGAGGAGGATCGAGGATCGAGGAGGAGGAGAGGGCGGAGCTGGCATGGCGGCGGGACTTGTCGCAGGTAGCTGGGTTGCAGGATCCTGCAGGATCTTGCAGGTTCTTTCGCATTGACCCGGGTCAGGGCGCAGGATCTGGCAGGATTTTGCAGGTTTCTGCAAGGCTTGACTGACCGAGGTCTGAATTGACCCGGGTCCGAAAATCCTTGAGGCTTTGCTGTCGGGCCAAGGCTCACTCAAGGAATTCGCATGTCGCAGATCGGCTCAAGTGAGGTTCCTGGTTTGCCTTGCGACGATTTGATTCGGACAACGGGCGGGGAAATCTCACCGACTCCGAAGGACCTCTCAGGAACCCACGAATGTGGCGACACCTGCGAAGTTCGTAGCCGGTCAGGGAGCAGCGATGCATCGTCTGGGTGCGCGTGGCCCCCGACTCCGCTGGACCTCCCAGGAGCCCGCGAGAGTGCCGACAGTTGCGCTTTTCGCAGCCACCCGAGGTCCCCGTCTGGGTGCGCGTGGCCCCCGACTCCGTTGGACATCCCAGGAGCCTACGACAATTTAGGCAGTTGCGCAGTTCGCAGCCACCGAGGGAGCAGCGAGGTCTCGTCTGGGTGCGCGTGGCCCCCGACTCCGCTGGACCCCCCAGGAGCCCGCGAAAATGGCGACAGTCGCGCAGTTCGCAGCCACCGATGGGAGCAGCGAGGTCCCCGTCTGGGTCCGCGCGTCCTGAGGAGATATCGTGGCTCCCAGCGAGGCTGGGAGCTGCACAATTGTTGGCATCGTCGTGCGCAAGAGTGTGGCCTGTCTTCCAATGCGTTCCTTTAAAAAGGCACTTCGTTCAATTGATGCCTTGCGTGGGGAAGGGGTTGGTACGTCCCGGGTAATTTGTTGAGACCACGAAAGATACGTATATTGTTCGTAGATCCACGAACGTGAGTTGCATTATGTTGTGGATTCGGCGGAACAGATACATTCAGGCGTCGATATACTCGAGTCCTGGCTTGTCACTCGCCCCTCGCGGTCTCGCCCTTGCTGTTGCCATTCCGACTCGTCTTGTCCCACATGCGTTGTAGGTGTTGGCCTTGCGTCTTCTCCACGTCTTTCCCCCGCGTCCTTCCCCCCGCATCCCTGGCCCGGGGTTGCGTATGGCACGGTTGATCCCCTATGGGTGGATCAGTGTCCTTGGCTTCTGAGTGGGCCGGCCGCGCTTATTTCCCGCTTTCCGCTCTTCGACCTTCCACGCCTCGGCGCTGCGCGCGAAGCCGCGACGCCAAAAGTGTTCCACCTTTGCCGAGTCGCACTTCGCGCAATGTTGACTAGAAGCAGGCGTTTCCAGTTTCAGCCTCGGCTGAATTACGATGGAATCATGGGGTAAGATTCCCTCAGTCTGTCGGGCAGGGCAGTGCCAGTCGAACGGCCCGAGGAGTTCAGGAAGCGGCTACTGCTAGACGACGACGGTGTTGGCGTACCAAGCCCGCGCACGAAGGCACCGCCGAGGAAGGGGTCAGAGTGCACAGCCTGCACTGTGCGCGGAGATGACGGAGCTGGGAATCGTCTCCGCGAGCAGTGGGCCTGGGATTACCTGAGGACGCCGAGGTGCACCCCCTCCCCCTTCTGCAGTTGTGGACAAGAGTGAGGAGCGCTCAGGCATTTAGGGGGCGCGAGACTCATGCGGGTCGCGGGGCGTGTGGCGGTTGGCGCTGATCTCGGGCGGGTCGTCGGCGAGTCTCGGGCCAGTAGCCGGCGGGTCGCGGGGCGGATCGCGAGATTGGGTGCGGGGCGACGGCAAGAATTATGGTAACAGGATCGACAATCCACACTGCGGGACTCCATCACAGCCCCGCACCCATGGACAGTCCAAGCCCGTTCGGCCACCTCGGTAGGGTAAAGTTTGAGGTGCTGGTAGATCCTGTCCCCAATCCCCCGACCTACAAGGCTCAAAGAACTTCTGTCTTCAGGCAAAAGCAACCAGGTCCGGTCGGAGTGCCCGATCCTTGGTCGTCGACGACAAATAAAGCAGCACTATGTTTTCGGCCAGTTGTCGTTCCCGCTCTCCCTCCTCAGGGGAGGTGATGGTCTTGGCTTATTGATCTGGGGATTTCGCTTCTTGCATGGGCCGCGCGCCATGCTGCGTCTCATCGAGAGGCACGTGGGGGGCGACTGGGAGCTTCCACCTCGTCCAGACAGAAAGGCGGGAACAAGGGGGTAGATTGGCGGCGCTCGCCAGGGGTAGCGTGATGGAGGCGGCCTTGTAAGAAGGTCGGGGGCTTCTGTGAAAGCAGGTGCGCTCCTCAGGGTCCCTTCCGGCTTTTGAGACACCTTCTTAGAAGTGTCCGGGGTCTTCTGAGAAGGCCCGCGCCTTCTAAGAAGTCCTTTGGTTTGTCAGAGTGCCACCACCCTCGTGCCACCCCCAGGGAGGGGCAAGGATATGAGGTGCGGGGGGATCCCTCTCCGCAGACGACAGCCTTCTGGCGGGATTGAGCGCATCCTCAGCTTCGAGTGGGGCCTTTTTGAATGATCGTGTTGCAGGTGCATGCGTCGGTGGGCCCAAGGAGGGCCAGAAGCAAGTGAGCAGCCTGACTGGGGGGCAGGCGAGGGAGAGCTCGCCCTTTCAAGCACTCCTGGTCCCGGAGTGGGGGGAGGGAGCAGCAGGGGGAATGGCGTGAACAAAGGCGACGAGAGTAACATGGAACAGTGGAAGACTGGAAACAGAAAGGAATGAGGGAGGGGAAACGCGCTAGGGGGAAGCAGTAGAGGAAGAATGATGGGGGAGGCACTGGAAGGGGAGGAGGGAGAGGTCAAGGAGGGGGCAAGTGCCGACGGAAACAGTGAAGCACGGGGAGGGGGGGAAGAGCGGAAGAGGGCATGGGGCGAAGGATGGGGGGAGGGGACGGAAGGTCCCGGCGCAAGTCATTGGGGTCAGTCCGAAGCGGGTCCGCCCATGCTACCACGCCGTGGAGAGCTTGGCTTTTCAATTCAAAAACTCATAAACCAATTGCTTTAACACAAAAACCAGTTGTTTGAATTCAGAAACTAGTTTTTTTTTGAATTCAGAAGCGAAGCGGGTCCGCCCATGCTGCTCTGGGTGCCCGGGGCGGGGGAGCGTGCCGCGGCCGGCCCGCTCGGCGACGTGGCCCCGGGCGACCCGGGTCCGCGCAGAGTTGGGCAGGCTCAAGTCGGGCCTGTCCCTCTACAGGTGGCCGATTCAAATATAGTCAAAAACCGCCTGTAGGGGGACATGCCCGACTTGAGGGTAGGCGCGTCCCCGAGGATGGGTGGACATGACCCCGGGTGACCTGGGTCAGCGCAGATTTTGGGTAGGCGCGTCCACGAGGATGGGGGGGGGATGGTCGAAGACGAAACAAACACACATAAACATCAACTTTTTGGCCCTCCGCGCGGATTTCTTGGATCCGCGCCTGGGGCCCCCCGGTGGCGGCTCCAGCGCTGCCTCTGGCGCGCTCCGCGCGCCAGGGAGGGGGGTCCAGCGTGAATCCAAGAAATCCGCGCGGAGTGCCAAAAGTTTACGTTGATGTGTTTGTTCCGTCTTCTAGATTGGCAAGTTGTCGTTGAGGGCGGGGAGCGGAAGACGTAGCCCGAGTCACAGATGCTTCGGGTGCCATTGGACGTCCTGGGTCACTTCTCTTTGCCCCTCTCCCTCACCGCCTCCACGTGCGAACGAGGTAAAGTAGAAGCGGAAGGTGTGACGTTACAGCCAAGACTCCCAAGTAAGGACCATTCTGGCTCGGGGAGGCTCTGGCTTTAGGACCGCTCCTAAGATCCAGGTTTTAGGGGCCCGATTCGCATCTAGGAAAGGGAACCGATTATTCGCGGCCGAGGCATGCCGTGGTCAACAACAAAAAACTCTGCGTTTCCTTATTCGGCCTGTCCTATGGCAGCCCGATGTGCGGATTTGGCTCGCGCTGCGAATGAATATAGGCCGCGAGTGCGAGCGCGGCCGGCGGTTTCAAGAAGAAAAACCCATACAGACCACGCTCTGTGTACGAGGAGTGGAGGGAGTAGGGGGGAGGGTGGGGAGACGGGGGAAAGCGTGGGGCCAGGGAGGGCGGCAGTGGACGAGGTCGTCGTCGAACGTCGGATGCAGCGTCCGGCTGCTCTCGCAGAGGGGACGAGGATGTGATGAGGGAAGGCGGTAGGCCCAGTGGACCACCTCCGTCGCCGTCCTCGTCCTCGTCCTCGTCGTCACCGTCCTCGTCATCGCCCGTGGCCGCCGTCGTCGATCCGACAGAGCCTTGAGGCTGGCAGAGGACGGGCAACAGTCAAGTGCTCGGCGCGGCCCCCCGCCGAGGCCGCCGGCAGCCCTCGGAGCTGGCGGAGCCCGCGGAGCTCCCTGCGGGCCCGTACCATGGCGACCACGGGAGTCGGCTCTCCGAGGCCCGGTCGGCGGGTGGGGCATCGCAGCGTTCCCAGAGATCCCGGCGACGCAGTCTTCTCGCAACCAGCGATCTGGACTTGTGTCGGGCCCCGGGGCCATCACGGATCCATCCGGCATTGGCGCTGAACGGTTGCTCACGGTGTTGTCGTTTTGTCAAGTCATCGGATCTCAGGGATCGCCCATGATAATCGCCGATGCGGATCCGATCGCCCGCCCTTCTCGGGAGCGTGCGACGATCTACCGATCGCGTCGGGGGCTCGGTACCTGAGGCACTTAGAGACAATGTTTAAATCCCTTGGCGATAACGGGCGTGACCGGGGGGGGGTAGGGAGGGGGCTGTTAACGTCGCGATTCGCGCTGGCGCCGTGTGGGAGTGCGTAGCTAATTCCTTGACGGCGCCAGAGCGATTCGTGACGTTACCAGGGAGGGTGTCTGGGCGGGGCTGACCACGGGCTTGAGAGTGAATTGGTGGCGCAGTTCCTTTCGTACTGTCTGGAACAGTGTCCTGGAGAGAAGCAGCCGCGGGTGTCTGCCTCGTTCCCCCTCTCCAGGGTCAGGGGGGGCAGAGGGGGCGTTCGTCGAGGTGGGCTCGCGAGGTTTCTGATTTGCCCGGAGTGCGAGGCCTTCTGTCCTTCCCGTTGTTTGCAGCAGTTTTTCTTGCCTTGGGGTGCGTCCCAGCAGCAAAACTCCTCGCCGAGAACGTTCCGGGGGTGCCTGGGTCTTCTCTAAGGGCCGCCGGAGGCCCGAGTGGTAGCTCGAACTCCACCTCCCTTACGGCCCATGACCCGATCGATCCAGGTCGGTATCGATTCCAGCTGTCTCGATCCGATTCGATTACGAGATTCTTGCCTTCTCCTCCTCCCAGGCGCTTTTCTGTTCCTGCTGCTACAGGCTCGCTTGGGCACTCTGTCCCCGTCTTTGCCAGCTCCTCCGTTTACTTTTCTGCATTGTCTTCCCTCTCATTTCTCTTAATAAGCCGGTTTGTTCAGACTTTCTAGTCCTCCCGCGTCGTCGTCATCCCTGTCCCCCTCTCCATCTCCCCGTCCCGTCCACCGTGTCTGATCCTTGGCGTCGGGCCTCGGAATGAAAATTGGCGCTGGCTCCTTGCAGGCACAAGAACATGAAGGAGTACTCGCGAGTGCTCACCTCATCAATTGCGGCTCCTTCGTTACGTAGAAATGCTTCGTATCCTCTTGATGGCCACTCCGACGAGGGCGATTCTAACAGACTGTCGAGGCAGGTGCCGGTGTTGCCGTTGAACCCCTCTCGGGACAGCCCATTCGGTGGTGCGGGGACAAGTTCGTCCGAAATTGAACTGTTGTACGACTTCACCAGGTCTACGTCGCCTACGCATTCAGTGGTGAAGGAACAGATATTGGCTTCCAGAGACGTCGTGGAACACTTGGGTGAGGACACTTGATTTTTTGAGCGGGCACTAGTTAGCCATTGTCGCCAGTAATTGCCAGAGCCGTTTCGAGTGACCACAGGTCATCCGGTTGTGGACGTCATGCCTGGAGAATATGGGATCTTGCAGGCCCTGGGCGGCCAGGCGCGGCGAGACCAGACAGGCGAGATCATGGCACTGCAAGATAACAATCAGCGCCGACGCGCATATGAACGCACTACATGTCAGATCAGATCAAGGCACAGCGAGGCAAGGCAGGCCAAACCAATCGGAAGTCCCAGTACACATGAAATAACAATAATTCCGACGCGAGTGCTGGATGTGAAGGGGGGGCAGGGCGATGTGGACGCACACGTGCACGACTATATCCATGGGATCCGCAGAGAAGACGCTCAGCGCGTTCAAGTGATGGCGAGCGTGGGGCAGGAGACAGACAGCTGGGCAGAGCAGCACGGCGGGCAGCGCGACGTTTGGCGAACCGGGGTCGGCCGAGACCTAACCAGGGCAGAGCAAGCCACCGTGAAGGGCACACGTGAGCATACAGTGGGGGCCCATGCCAAGAAACACCTTGCTTGCCTCCAGGGTGCCCTGGGTTTCTTGTGTTTCGATGGTTCTGCGATTGGGAGCGTGACATTCCCACACCAACAGTCAATGGACGTCCTGGGGTCTCAGGGTTGGGTTTCTTGTGGAGGGTTTCTTGTGGTCGGGCCCCCACTGTATCTCGCGGGGCACGAGTGAGCAGATCTTGGGGGCACGAGTGGAGGAGGGGGAGGAGGAGGAGGAGGGAGAGGAGGAGGAGGAGGAGGAGGAGGAGGAAGAGGATGAGGAAGAGGAGGAGGAGGAGGAGGAGGAGGAGGACCCCTCCCCCTCCAACTTATGGTGGTGGTGTTGGAAAACAGGCCCATCAAGCATATCTCGTGGGGCACAAGTGAGCACATCTCAAGGGGCGAGAGCTGCTCGTCCGTGGGGCACGAGCGAGCACATATCTCTCGTTTCGGCGACCCCCCGTCGCCCTGCCCCACACTCAAGTCGGGCGTGTCCATCGCCATCAGCATCACCACAGAGGAGACTTGTTCAAAACTAGTCCAACAATAGTCAGGGGACGATGTTTTAATCATGGTTTAACTATGTTTGAATACTCATTTTGGCTATTTTTGATTCTTCCTCCAAAATCCGCCTGTATGGGGGACATGCCCGACCTAACCCTACACCTCCCTACACCTTCCTTCGGGAGAGACCCCGCAGGCCAACATCAGCCGGTTTGTCTTCCAGGTTCTCACCGTGCTCCCGCGTTCTCGCCTTTTTGTCGGTCGATGCTGCAAAGCCCGAGGGCCCACGAGGCCCGCACGATCGCCCAGAGGCGGCCTTGGAGGCTCCCACCCGAGCCTTCCAGACTCCCCCCCTCCCACCCCTGGCCCAGGCGGCGCCCCTGTACTCCAGGCAGGTTTCGGGGGCGGACAGAACCCCCAGCAGTGACACGTCGATTAGTGGATTGTCCGTTTTCGGTTCTCGAGAGGGCGCCGTGGCCGTCATTTTCCAGGCTTGCGCCCGCCAGGTTTGGGCCTCCGGTCGTTCTCACTAAACCACGTTTTGCTAAAGGGGGTTCTGTCCATCCCCGAAGGTTGACGAAGCGAGAGGTTCACAGCTTGTCTGGCTTTCCTATTCCGAGGCGGTCGAGCGCGGCCAAGCCGCCCGAGCCTCGAACGCGACGGCGGCGGCGGCGGCGGCAACTGCGAGGGATCTGGGCACCTGGCCTCTCAGGCCAGCCGGGCCTCAGCTTGTCTGGGGCCGCTCCCCCTCTTCCGCATGACGGAATGGGGGTCGCCTCCCCTGTCGGCTTAGGCTTAAGTTTGCCTCCCTGACTCTCTCTCCCTCCTCGGGATCTCGGTTGGCGCTGAAAACCTGATCCCGTCGCACCACACTGCGGAGTCAGAGTCCACGCCAGGACCACTGAAGTGAACGGTCGACTCGCTCGAGCGGGGGGAAGTGGACGGGCGACGATAAGGAGAGTGCGTGAGCGAAGGACCGCTGGGGGATGACGGATGAGAGGGAGGAGGGGCGAAAGAGGGTGGCAACGAGGAGGCGGATGCGGGAGGGATGCTGGCGGATGAGGAGGGGGATCCACATGGCGGGGTGTCAGCACACACGAGGGGGAGCACGGCGCCCCACGGCCGCAACCCGGACGCCGCAACCAGATGCTGTGCGGGGGCACGGCAGGCAGGGATGTCAAGCAGTGGCGAAGCGCCCTGGCTCGCCTCCAGGCCTACCAAAGAATGTTCTGAGAACCTCTTGTGGTCTGTGCGAAATGTTGTTAGAACATCTCTGGCTGAGTCTGTCTTGTTTTGACACGTCGGGCTTATGTTATGAGAACATTGTTTCTGTTCTTAGAACATTGCTGGGTTCTTAAAGAATTCCGTGGCTAGCCTATAGGGATGCCGGGACGGTCGGGCCCTGCTCAAGGATGCGCGTGCAGCGCCCTCCCAGATGTCGGACACTCGCCTTCCCTCTTCTCGGCGGAGCGCGCCGGGAGGTCGGCGGAGGTTGGTGGGAGTAAAGCGATGGTAGGCTTAAGTCGAGTCTGTCCTTCTACAGGAGGATTATGCAAAAATAGTCCAAACATAGTCTGGGGACGATTGTTTGATCATTTTTGGGCCACTTATTTTTTGGGGGGGGCACCTAATTTTTCGTCGGCAATCGGCCTGTAGGGGGACATGCCCGACCAAATGTAGGCTCGCCAGCGGAAGGTGGCGGAAACTCAAGGGAGACGTCGTCGTGTTGGGCTCAGGGCTTCTGGAACCAAGCACATGGCCAGCCACGTGGCCAGCGGCGAGAATGTCAAAATGGCACTCAGCTACCTTGTGGTTTTAGCATTATCGACCCTGCCACGTCCACGTTCCTCATGGTCTGGGATATCATTTTAGGTGTGGTGCTCTGCTTCGTGGCAGTTGGCGCCCCGTACGAAACTGTCTTTGTGACGCCTGAATTAGGCTGGTGTTTCTTAATCAACCGCTTGATCGATGCGGTGTTCGTCATTGACTTGTTGCTCCAGTTCGTGACTGCGCAGGAGGATCCCCATCGCCCTGGACTCTACGAACGGCAGCCCCGCGAGATTGCAAGGACATCATCTTTATTGATTGCGTCGGCCAGAGGGGGATGCGGGCGGGGAGTTGCCATCTGGATGTTGCAGCTGGTATGTGCGAGCGTGCGTGCGTGCGTGCGTGCGAGCGTGCGTGTGTGTGTGTGTGTGAGTGTGTGTGTGTGTGTGTGTGTCTGTGTGTGTGTCTGTGTGTGTGTTTGTGTGTGTGACTGTGTGTGTGTGAGTCCTTCCCTTCGTCCCTTCCCGCCCCCTCTCTGTTCCACCGGTTTCGGTAAGACGTGCGTTTGCTGCGCCCGAGGGGGGATTCAACCTGCGGTCAAGAAAATATGCCGACTCTCTGGAGGATCTACTTCAACAGTTGGTTCATCATCGATTTTCTGTCGATCTTACCGGTCGACATTATCTGCGTGGCGGCCGTAGTGCACCGCGTCCCCGTGGCCAGATCTCGGCATTCCCATGCCTCTCCTCTTTGCATTCCAGCCCTCCTGCTCTTCACTGCACTTTTCTCTATCCCTCTCTCTCTCTCTGTCTCTCTCTCGGCCTCGAAGAATCAAACGAAGCAGTGACATCGGCATGAACAGGACTTTCGGAGGTGTGCGTGGATGTTCTAGATTTGCGCTGGCCATCCTTGCGGCACCTTTGGCGCTGCTCCCTGGCGCGCACCGCGCGTCAGGGAGGGAGTCTGCAGCGTTGACTCAAGAAATCCGCGCGGAGTTCCCAAAGTTTTTGTTCATGCGAGGAGTGCCGAAGGCTACTCAAGAGATTTGCCCGCCGATTCTCGGCCTTGCGGCAGCGGTGGGGGCAAATAGACGTACAGAGGGAGGGGGGTGAGGACAGCCCGCTTCCTTCTAACAGTGGGTGTCCAGGCAACTTTACTTCTCACTCTGACCTTGTGGTTGTGCGCTGGTCGCATCCGCCTGTTCTGCTAGAGAGCAAGAGCATAATGATGATAATGGGAGGTGGGTCAGGAAATGGAGGAGTCAAATGGTAGATTGTGTGCACAAGGAGAGTGTGGCTTCGCGGAGGGGAAGGGGCAACAGGAAGGGAGAGGGGCAGAGGCTGCTCCACCATCCACGGCCCCTGCGGTTCATGCCTCACGGACACTTTGTTACGCCAGACCTGGGTCCCGGACCTGCAGCACCATCAACGCGGACACCATGTCTGGCCAGCAGCGCTGAGGCACCCGTCTTTGCAACGCTGCGGCGCCCGTCTCTGCCTCGAAGAAGACCACGGCATGAGCATGAATGCTCGGAAGTCCGCTCGGGCTGGGTCCCCCCTTCTGGCGCGCTCCGCGCGCCACAGAGGGGGCGCCCAGCCCCGATCCTAGAAATCTGCGCGGCGCTCCATCAGTTTATGTCTATGTCTATGCAGCTGTCTCTTCTTTTGTCCTCGTCGTGCCAGTCTTCCCCTTCCACGCCCATCCCACACCGAGGTGCTCTCCGAGTCGAGTGCCAGCTTTGGGTGGCCGCCCCAGCCCCATGCCGATCGGCGACGCCGCGGGCCGCCAGGCGCCGGCGGCCACGTGGCTGCTGGATGGGTGATCGATCCGGGTGGTGCTCGGGGGTAGGTCCGGGACGGGTGCATCGGGTAGGTCCGGAACGGGTCCGGGACGGGCAAATTGCATGAGCATAACTTGTCGGAGTTCCGCGCGGACCTCTTTGATCTGCGCTGGGGTCCCTCTGGCGGCGCCGCCCCTGGCGCGCGGAGCGCGACAGGGAGGCGGTTTCAGCGCAGGCCCAAGGATTCCGCGCGGACTTCCGAAATCTTATGTTTACAGTGGAGACCCAGGCCAAGAAACACCCGGCTTGCCTCCAGCGTGCCCTGGGTTTTTTTTGCGTTAGATGTTTTGCGATGGAAAGCGTGACGTTCCCACACCAAAATCAATGGACGTCCCGGGGTCTCAGGGTTGGGTTTCTTGTGGAAGGTTTCTTGTGGTCTGGCCCCTACTGTATGCCGTTCTGTCTTCCTCCGTGTCGGTGGTCGATCGATGGTAGGTCGGAGACGGGTGCATCGGCAGAACGAGCGGCAACAAGCCTTCCAGGCGCAGTAGGTTGCAATCGGAACGGTCGGCCTGGCCGTTTTAGCACGAGGTGCCCAGGGTCTGCGCCCTCGTCTGCCGGCAGGCCATCGCCCATGCTCCCCCCCCCCCCCTCAGCTACGCGTAAGAGTGACCTTTCGCAGGAGTGACCTTTGGTGCTGGCCCGCAGGTGTAGCCCTAGCATTGGCCTGCGCGCTTTGAATATGCCCGTCCTGCGGCCTCCGAAAGCCGCGCACCAAAGGCCACTGCTGCACAGGGTCACTCTTGCGTGTAGGCGACCCCCGCGCGGGGACCAGGGCCTAAGAGAGAAAAGCTCCTCCGCGGGCGTATCTGGGACGATCCGGGCACCCCTGGAGCGCTTGCAGCGAGGCGCAGCTTTTGGAACGCACCCCGAGGCAAGACAACTTGCAGAAGCCGACGAAAACGTCCGAAATCGCCCGCCCGCGTTCTCTAGACGCTTCGCGTAACCCCAGCTGACTTCGTTGACCAGCTCTGGCTAGAGAGCTTGCGCTTCCCTGGCCTCTGGTTTCCAGTCACCGCCACAGCTTGGCCGTGTCTGCCGCTGCCGCCGGCATGTGGGCCTCAGCCCTACTGGATTGCTCAGGAGTGGTTCAGCCTTCTTGGTCAGCCATGTGTGTTCGTCCCTGTCGGCCTGCAGCCTCGCACGTTGGACTGCTTGTGCAGCCCCGCGCTTCGCCATGCTTGGTGGCGCGTCTACCTCTGGCGCCTGGTGCGACAAGGTTCAATTCGTCCTCTTCCCGGTGGTCTCGCCTCTGGGATGCCCGCACGCTGGCCGCCTGGCGTTTCTGGCAGCTTTCTCAGCCTGCCTTCAGCCCCGGGCGCCCCTCAGCCTCCCTCGGCGGCAGCCTCGGCAGCCGTGAGTGCGTGCGCTGGGCAATTAGGCTTCGCCTGTAGCCCGGATTGACCTCTGACGCCGCATGCGCCTTCGCTTGCGACTGCGACGGAAAAAAAAAACACAGCTGACGACCGCGACACGACGGCGAAACACGACAGCAAGATCACGCCTTCCCATCTCAATCCTTGACCAGAAATGCCACCAACACGCAAGTTTACCATGCCCGCCAGCGGCCTCACTTTCAACAGCAACAACCACCTTTTGACCCGCAAACGCTGAGCGAACACATCCAGCAAGACATCATAGACGCCGATGCCGCCAGCAGTGTTGCGACAGAACCAGAGACCCCAACCAATTCACAAGCAAACCAACAACCCAACCAAGACCCAACACGATTAAACAGTTTCGTTGCACAGCGACAACAGACGTCCAACCACGACCGCCACGCCCGCCAGCAACTGAGCAAACTCATGCAGCAAGAGACTCGTGCACAGAAGCGGACGACCAGACGAGCCCATATAGCAAACCGATTTGAGCAGTTCAAAAGGTTCGAAGAGCTCCCCACGGGTCACAACACGAGGGACAAGGAAGTCCCATTACCCACGTGACAGGCAAAAAGGGCACCAAACGCACGACATGACACGTAAAACGCGATCGTGTTTGCGGGTTCTGACGAGCACTTGTGCAACTCGGCAGCTGACAGGACGCAGCCGGAGCAACCAAACGACGACCCCAGAAGCAGAGCGACCAGCTGAGAGACCAGCAGGCCGACCAGCAAAACGGCAGCAGTCCAACAGGCTGGACATCGGGAGTTGGTAAAGGCTAAAGGTGTCCCTGGCCTAAGGTGCTCCCAGTTTTTCGCTCGATGTTGGAGCCCCCGGGGCCCTCTGGGCCTCGTGAGGGGTGCTCTAGAGGACGTGGGAGCCTCCTTGGAAATCCTGGGAGTACTTTGGGCCAGGGCACTTCTAGCAACACCCGGTGGACACTGGACCAACAGACCGACCACCGACCACCAACGAGCAGACCAGCGGACCGACCGCCGACCAGCAGACCCACCATTAACCGCAGCGATTAAACGACTACCTTACCGACCGCCCACCAGCAGACCGGCAGACCAGCAGACCGAACGCCGGACCCGCCGACCGACCAGCAGACCAGCAGACCGACCACCGACCGCCGACCAGCAAAACAACATATCGACGACTGACAACCGAGCAGCAAACCCACCCACTGCCACATCAACCAAATGACGTCCACACCGACCCCCCACCAGCAGACCGACCAGCGGACCGACCAGCAGACCAGCAGACGGACAAGCGACCGCCAACGAACAGTCCAGCAGACTGAGCACGGACCACCGACCAGCAGATCCACCGAAAACCACCTTTCACGTTGACAGAGCTGAGCAAGGCGGTCAAAGGTTTCCGGTTTGGCTGAGCCCCCGACACCAAAGGCCTCCGCGCAGGAATGTTTAAAGCGGACAGGCAATATCTCTGATGCGCACTTTTCCACCTATACAAAACGCTCTTGCAACGCAGCGCCCCGCCGCCGTCAGCTGGAAGAGCACAGTCATCACAGCATTTCTCAGAAAGTGGAGATCTCACATTTCCACTTCGTTTCACAAATTATCCAGCCGACTGCTATACTTACAACAGGCTACAACCAACGCTCGACTCCCACCAGGCTGCCGACCTGGCGGATTTCAGTCCAGGCCATTCGACCACTGACCACTTTTTTCATCTTCCGCCTAGTACGTGAGCGGGTACACGAATGGTGCCAACGTCACGGCATTCAATTTCAAAACAAGAAAGCAGTCGACCCAGTCGAGCACAAGAAAGAGCAGATGGGCAGCACTACGAGGCGTACAACCTTGATCCATTGTGCCAGGACTGCTACGAGGGATAGGCAACTACGGATAATATCAGCGTCAACAGGGTATGTTTTTTTCCAGTTTTCTGCGGTGCATGAGGCAGGGCGACCCACTCAGCTCCGTACTGTTCTACGCCCTCCTGGAACACATCCTTGGCCCGCTGGTCTCCGAATGGCAGCGGACAGTGAAGGGAGTTGGGGGTTCGCGAGCACCGCCATTCTTAGCAACCGACGCTTCGCCGACAACGTTCTCTGGACCAGCCCCCCCCCCCGCGTCGGATTACGATAATTGACGAGGTCGCGCGCAGAAAAGCCGCACGGGCTTGAACTACACCCGAGCAAACAGAAATAGGATGCAGCCATCTTGGAGCCATCTTGAGGCCTCTGAGGGCCATCGAAAGCGAAAGGGCGAGAAGGCAAACACACATTGATTGCCTCAGGTTTCTGAAGGATGTTGGCCTTCTGGCGGCGCTCTTAGAAGGCTTCGACGTTTCTTGGCCTCTGTGGGGGCCGTCATTGAGCATTTTGGAAGCATCTTGGAAGCCATCGTGGGCCATCTTGGACGATCTTGCGCCATCAGCGTGGCCGTCTCAAAACACCTGGGGCCCCTTCCTGGGACACAAGTCTCCCAAAGATGCCCCCCAAAAACCCAAATCCTTAAAATCATTGTG
This sequence comes from Prorocentrum cordatum, assembly GCA_963575745.1. Taxonomy (NCBI): domain Eukaryota; class Dinophyceae; order Prorocentrales; family Prorocentraceae; genus Prorocentrum; species Prorocentrum cordatum. The sequence goes on from CAUYUJ010004347.1 coordinate 448,886, forward strand.
TTGCAAACGTTTTAGTTGATCAGAGCGGAGGAGCTTCAAGTAGCACCGCCCTTCTAGATCCCCTGAAATTTCCTGTTGGACCCTTCTTGGACGCTCTTGGGGCCGTCTGGGGACCCTCCTGGGCTCCTCTTGAGCGAAATGTCGAGAGTGCAACCAAGCATTGATTTTCCGCGGGTTGTTGACGGAGTTTGGCCTCTTGGTGGTTTTCTTGGGGGGGCTCCGTGGCCATCTGTAGCCGTCTTAGGGCGGTCCTGGGGCCTCTTGGAGCATGTCGGGATCCATCTTGAGATGTCTTGAGCCATTTGGGAGGTCATCTTCGGTTTTCTTAGGCCCTCTCGAAGCCAACTTGGGCCATTTTGGACGCTCCAACCGCTCGCGAAACTTGCCATCCAGGTCCAGGGGAGGGTGTAGGGGGAGAGGTCAGCCCCTCACCGAAGGGGGCGAAGCGCATGGAAACGGAAACGTTCTAAAACCATTCACGCCCAGAGGGTTGGTGGGATTACCACATCGCGAAAACGTCACGACCAAAGCTCTGAACTCCATATTTCTGCCGCATTTCTCGAGCCGGATCGATCTGTGAGGGCCCAGGGACCTCAAACAGGGCAAACTCGCCCATTGTGGAAATGATGCGACGCTCGGATCCAAGGGTCTCCCCCCCTTCTCTCGCCTCGCGCAGCTCCGAGGTGGCTGCAGATGCCGCGTTTCTTGCGGAACATGAAGGCCCGCCCCCGCCGGCCGGCCGGCGGCGAGCGCCCGCCAGGCCACGGCCGGAAGCAGAGGCATCAGCGATTGTCGGTCAGTGACAATGTCAGGGACGACGACATGGGAGGATAAAGTTGGAGGAGGGAGCGATGCCGATACCGCTGCTTGTCCTAGAGAGTCCTCGAGGCCACGGCTGGGTTCTCCTCGAAATTCTGGTCAGAAGGTACCCCGGGAGGTCATGGGGAGCACCGGTACCGGTCCCCTCCTCCCTCCTCCCTCCTTCGCCATCGGCGGAAAATTGACCGTCGGTCAGTTTTGCATTCTCGCCCGTCGAGTTCTGGGGCATGCCAGCCCGTCGATTTATTTTTCGCCAGTGCTTAGGAGAACAACGGCCGCCTGGCGGGCGAGTGGTTCAACGCGACGGTCGTCGCGAGAATCCCAGTTTCCCTCCTCCCCTCTCTTCCTCCTCGTCCTCCGCCTCCTCGCCTCCGCCGCGTCTCCTCCCTTCTCCCCTCAGTCGCTGGACCGCAAGCCGGCCCAGCCCCTGCCGTCTGAGCGTTCCGCAAACTTGTTCGCTTATGTTCCTCTTCCTTCGCCTCCCCCTCGCTGCATGACTGCATGTGCCCAGCTAGCTTCGGTGGTGTTGGCCGCCCGCCTTGTGGTGCAGCCGAGTTCTCTTGCGGGTCAGGGGATCCGCGCTTGTCAATGCCTTGTGCATGATGTATCGTGCTAGCCGGCAGTTTATTGCTGTGCTGGACTTATCAGCTTGGCCGTTTGGGCCACCTGGTACGGGGGGGTTGTAACACAATTGCCGTGCCGCTGTCTGACCGATACGTCTCTAGGGGATTCGCTTTATTCGCTATCCAGGTTTTCCTGTCTCCTCCTCTTCCTCCTCCTTCCCCCTCTCTCTCTCTCTCTCTATCCCCGCTTCCATGCGCCGATTCCGTGTCATTTGCAGGTGCTTCGCTGCCCCAGTCCAGGGATTTTGTTTCGGGCCTGGAGGTAGCGCATATTCGCGTGCATTCGGCAGCCGGCAGCCAGACTTTGGAACCATTTTGTGGTGGTTGTTGATTGGTGCTTCGCGAGTTCTCATCCCTTCCCCTTCCCCCCTCTCCAAAACATTGCGCTGGACAAAAAAGTTGTTTTGGCCTCGCCAGATGACTAGGCGCATAGTCCCAGCCCGCCCAGGAACGTGTGGTTGCGCAATCTTGGGCGCACCGCCGATCTATCGGCGATGCATTGCCGTTCCAAGCTCAATGTCCCTCGCCCCGGAGCAAGTTCGGCGGGAGATATCCAGAAATCAGAGAAGGGTTTGAACAGCATTCAGGTCGGCCCTGTCCCTTCAGATGATGCCTGGGAGGCCCGAGGTCTGACTTGACTCACTGTGGCTTTGTAGTGACAATTCCGCAGCTGCGTGGTCAGGTCAGTGCTCGGGCGGCCCCGGTGGCATTCACACAGCTCTTGGAGCCCAGCGCTGGCCTGACTGTGTTTCTGATCCCTACTTGGATGACCGCGTTGGTTGCTGAGGGGTGTTAAGGAGGTTTTAAGTGGATGCGAAGGTCAGATGTATCTGGCCGGTCTAGCTTATAAGCTGGCTGCAAGTGCCCTGAGCGGCTTGCTTACGAGGGCAGATCTGTGTGCTACATGAGCGGAGACCACTTCCCGGAATTAGCCGAATTTGTGGAAGTAGCGAAGGGCATGTGTAACCCATTGGTATGTGTCAGCGGGTTTGGGCCAGATTACCCGACCCTCACATCCATTTAACACCCCCTACCCCCTTAGCGGCCACCACGGGCATCCAAGTGGGATAGGCGGACAGCCCACCCCGCCCAGGAACGTTCGGATTCGCTATCGGGGGCCCATCGCGGATCTATCGGCTGGGGACGGAGGGTCGAGCCGCATCGGCTAGATCGGCGATGCAGCTCGACTCGGGGGCCGCATTCCTCCTTCCCGATGTCGCCAGTGCATTTGCGATGAGGTGTTGCTGTGCGCGTCACTCCTTCGCTTTTCTCCGCAAGCAAACTGACACTGCCATGTGTTTCGACGTTGCGAAAAATGCAGGATCGGTAGACATTGATTCAAAACTGGGCGAGAACGCCCAGAAAGAGAACATTGCAACGCTCGTGACACTGATACTGATTCTGAAACTTGGTTGAGAGAACCAGACTTCCGATGCAGTTTTTTTTGAGTGTGGGGTCCCCGGAGGAACTTTGGACAACTTTCTGGGGACCGTGTCTTCGTTGCGGGAATATTTGTGCGACGGTCCTGGGGCACGACCCCAAGACGCCCAAAACGACGAAACGCTGCAGCTTGTTCAATACGGTGGTGGTCTCGGAGCAATCAAGCCAAGGACGAGGCTTCCGAAAAGCAAGGCCGAGAGGAAAGGGGCCCTGGCGGCCCGCGCGATGAGGTGCTGCGGCTTCTGCGGCTGGCGCGGCTGCTGCGGCTGGCCAAGGTGCAGAAGCTGGTGGTGCGGTGGCAGAGCGCCACGGGCATCAGGCGGGTGTGTTGTTGCTTGCTTCTCACTCGTAGGAGGAAAAAGGTACCGATGTCGCTACCCTTGCCTCCTGTTCGCCTTTCTGGGCCTCCTGGGAGGCCTCTTCGTCGCCACGGCTGGATTATCTTCGCCATGTTTGTCAGAACGCACCCTGGGAGAGGGCGGAGGAGGAGCGGTTTCCACACATGCGGGTGTGTTTGTTGTCTGTGCTTGTGCCACACAACGTTTATGCATATACAAAAGCGCTCATATCTCTCCCCTGGGGGGAGGCGGGAGGTCCAGGGGAAGGGTCGGTGAATCCCTTTGTCTGGGCACCTCGTATTCTCCTGGCTCCTTTTGGGGGGGGCCAAACGGTGCAAAACGGTGCGGCGACATACCACCGTGGCAAGGTCAGGAATTGCGAGGTCGCCGCGCGATTCTGGGACCCCAATCCGCGTGCTCTTCCTCCCCCTCGATTCCTGGTGCTCATCCCCTCGCGTCATGATCTGGCCACGAGCTGTATTTCGCCACGAGCTGCCCGTAGCGAAAGCCGCTGCCAGCGGGGGTGTTTCGTCTCCCTCCCCGTCCTCCCCATCGCCCTCCTCCATCCCTCCATCCATTCACCGTGCTAGTCCATGTGCTCCTTCTTCTCTTCCTGCACCCGCTCCCAGCTTCCTCCATCCGCTGCCTCCAGAGATTCCGCTGCCTTCGCCGTCGCTGCCATCCTCCTCCTCCTCCTCCTCCTCCTCCTCCTCCTCCTCCTCCTTTTCCTCGCCATCCTCCTCTTCCCCGTCTTCTTCCTCCTTCTCCTTCTCCTCTTCCCCTTACTCCTTCTCTTCTGCCCCAGTCCGCGCCCGCCTGCCAAAATGCGGCATCAGCTTCGCGGCGCAGTCGCTGCTCCAATTCCTGGTCATGATAGCGATCGTGAGCCACTGGAGGGGGGGTGGGGGTCAGGGGGGGCAGGGGAGGAGGGGGGGTGGAACATGCCGGGAAGATGGATGAGGTGGTCGTTTTCGTATTCATTATTTTGCCCATCGGCGCGGGCCCCCGCCCCCCCACCCCCTCCCCCCCCCCGATGGAGTAGATATTGGCTGTTTGGGGCACATTGTTCGAGCAAGGGGAGGCTCCCCCATGGGACGCACTGCTGCAAACAGTTGCACTAAGCAGAGGTCCAGCGCCAGACCCCCTCCTCCCCCTTTCCGCCCAATGTCGAGACGCCGAATGAGAACACGCTTGCGAGAGGCGGTGGAGAAGACGGGATGGGGAGAAGGGGGAGCAGCAGGGACCGGCGAGGAGAGTGGGGTGGGGTGGGGGGAGGGAGGGAGGCTTGGGCACGCGAGCCGTGGAGGGGAGGGGCACCGACAGGGGAGGAGAGGGAGGGGCGACGGGAGGCGCGAGGGGTGTGGAGAGGGAGCAGGAGAGCGGCGGTGGGGATGACAGTGGGCGAGGGGGGAAGGGCGCGAAGGAGCGCCACGTGCACTGACGAGCGCGGCGGCCCTGGAATATGGAGGGTGCAAGAGAGAGAGAGAGAGAGAGAGAGAGAGAGAACGAGAGAAGGGTAGAGCGAAATGCATATAGCGAAAACGACATATATATATATATAGATTGAGAGAGAGAGAGAGAGAGAGAGAGAGAGAGAGAGAGCGAGAAAGAGAGCGATAGAGTCCGTAGCCATTTTGGCTCATGCCTGCTTGGGCGCCAGGCGGGCGGCAGCGTTGGGTCTCTGCCGCGGCGCGATGGCTCCCCAGGGGATGGCTGCGGGCGGGAGCAGGGCGGCCGATGGATGCGGCGGCGGAGCTCCCAGAGGCTACAGCGGCTGCGCCGTCGCCGTGGCCGACGCGGCGTGCCAGGCAGGGCGCTGCCCGTGGGGCGGCGGCTGGGCGCCTGGCGGCGGCGGTGCGGCGCGTGCTCGACCTCGAGGCGCTCGTGGAGGGCTTGCAAGCCGACCTGCGCCACGCGGTAGCGGCGGGCGAGGCCGCGGTCTTGGCTGCCTCCTGCGCCGCCTCTGCCCTTGCGAGCGGCGGGGCCGCGGCCGATGGCGTGGGGGCCGCAGGCGGTGCTCCCGAGCAGAAATCCGTGGCGGCTGAGCTCGTTCAGCGCCTGGCGCTCGTCGCGCCCGTGCTGGAGGCGGACATCGCAGGTACGGGCGCGAGCATGGAGGTGGGCAGGCGCAATGTGGTCTCCCACCACCCCGCGCTCCCCGCCGCGGACGTGCGGGCGATGCCTCAACGGGAACTCAATCGAGTTCAGCGTGGGGCGAGGCGCGCACCCAGGCGGGGGAGGTGCAGCAGGGCGGCGGTGCAGCTGCGGAGGCCCAGACCGCCTTGAAGGTGGCTTTCGCTGCATCGGCGGCGGCCAGCGGCTCGCTCGGCGTACGACGCGGCGCCTACCACTTGGGAGGAGGTGGCGGCGAGGCGCGGCCGCGCTGCGCGCAGCGCACCGCCTCCCTCTGCAGGCGCCGCGTGCCGCGACGCCTCTGCACCGCCGCCCAGGGTGCCTGCGGCGCCGCGCGGGCAGGTGAGCCCCCCCCCGGCGCTGTCGCCGCCACCGGTGATGAGCAGGGCGCGCTGGTGGGCGTGGGAGGCCGAGACGCTCGGCAGGAGCGACACCATCCTGGAGTCCGATGCCACCCCTGCTGGTCCGCATGGCGGGGCTGTGCAGGACGTAGGGGAGGGTGGACACCTTGCTCCTGGAGCTGCTGGGCGGGAGTCTGGCGGCTTGAGCGTGGAGAGCGGCATCGGCGACGAGGACGACCTGCCCTTCTTCGATCCTGAGGGCGACGTCTCGGGAGGCGCCTGCGACGACTTCGAGGACGCACTGGAGTGCGAGGGGGAAGGTCTTGGCGGTCGTCATGCTGCTGCGGATGCGCTGGAGGTTGAGGCGGAATACCACGACGATCTTCACGGTGCCCCTCATGGGGGGCATGTTGGGGATCGTGCTCGCCGTGTCGACGAGGGCCGAGCTCGAGATGGTCATCGTGCAGTCGGCGCGGCCTGCGCTGCCGACTCGGTCGATTTTGGCAGCAGGGGTGGCACGGTCAAGGAGCTGCAGACCGACGCCGTGCCCGACGCGGAGTGCCTGGTGCAGTCCGCCGCCCTGCCGGGGGGCGACGCGCCTGCTGGGGGGTAGCTCGTCGTCTCGCCTGCCCGCCGTCTCATGGTCCTCCGTGGGCACGTCGAGGTGGCCACGCGCGTGGACGTGAGCAGGAGGCTGGCTGCCGCCAGGTGCATCCAGTGGCACTGGCTGGACTGGCGCGCCTCTGTGGCCTGCCTGAGGTACACACTGGCCTGCACTGCTCAGCTCAAGGCGGAGCTGCAGCAGTCTCGCGCTGAGCGACGCCCTGGCCTGTTGGCGTAGCTCAAGAAGGCCAAGCGCGGCAGGTAGTGTGAGTGGGAGTGCGCTTAGGTGCCTGGCCATTTTGGAGCGGCACTCTGAGGCGCCGCCGGCCCTGCTGGATGCGGCTCGTGTTTCTCGGCCGTTTCGGGGCCGTCCTGTGGGCACTCGGGCAACCCCTCCGGGGTTCCCTGAGTGCGTTTTGGGGTCTCTGGTTTGGGCTCCTGGTTGGGTCGGGCCGTCCCCGCGGGGTGGGGTGTGTGGCTTCTGCGACCCGTGCGGGTCTCGGATGGCGCTCGCTCCTGTCGGTGCCCTGTCTTGGGTCCTCGTCGCCACTTGGGCTCGCCGTGGGTTACTCGCCCAAAGGATGAGTGCTTGGCGACTTGACTTGAGAGCAAGTCGTCAGGACGCGCGGGCTGGTGGCGAGAGGCTGCCGTGCCCCCGCGTGCATCCTGCGGCGCGGGCTGGCGGCGTGAGGCTGCCGCGCCCCCGCGGACTGAACGCTGCGCCCCAGCGGCGGGGCCTCGTCCCTCCCGTTGTGGCGCCGAGGGTGGTGCGAGAGAGAGAGAGAGATAGAGATAGAGAGAGAGAGAGAGTGAGAGACAGAGACGAAGGGGCAGAGAGGGAAAGAGAGAGAGAGAGACAGAGTGAGAGAGGTGTACTGGTGGAGTTGGAGTGTCTGCCGCTGCTTTATCTCGGCGAGGGCACCTGGGGGCACTTCAGGACGCCCCTCTGGCGCGATCACCCTCGGGGAGAGGATCGCAGACGCAAGCTGGCGTGGATGCAAGCCCCGGACGTCCCAGCACCGCCCCGCCAGCGGCACGGGCGGCTGCGCCAAGGGGAACCCCAAGCGGGCGCGTTTTCACTCGTACCCCTCCGCCCACTCGCTCCTTTTCGTCCCTCCCTGGCTCGTCCTTTCTCGCGTTACGTCGTCTATGCCAGTTACACGGTTTCCTCTCTCCCCGTCTCCTGCCGCTGGCACCAGTGATCTGGTAGTCTGGGTGGTCCTAGTATGTGGGGCTCGCTCGTCTGCGCTGCACGATCCCAGGTAGGCGGACGCCGGCAACCCACTTGCTCGAACTTACGCGTAACCCTACTGCAGTCCAAAAGCCAATCCCTCCCTGGCCCCTTCTCCCCTCCTGAATGAGAAACCCTGTTCCGGGGCTAATACGCGGACTCGCAAGGGTCGGCTGGCGCGTGCGCGGGAGAGGCGCAATCACAAATTCTGCAATGTGCCAGTTTTCCTTCGTTGGATGCCAGCGGCGGGAGCTCCACGCCGAGTACAGATCATCCAGAACCATCACCTGTTCTCCCAATCGAAGCCATCCTCCGCCGCCCATATCTCTCTCATTCTCTCTCTTTCTCTCCCTCGCCGAGCAGGAAGGGGCGACAGTACCGCCACCCTTCGGTTTGTCTCTTGTTGCAGCGCGAAGCGCGCATGATGTCTTGGCTTGCCAGAAGTCTGGATGGGCACGGGTCTTCTGCAAACACAGACGGGGCAGGAAGATGAGGACAAGCTGAAAAGCTAGCTGCTCGCGTGCGATACGTCTGACATCCAGCACCTCCCACCCATCTTTTCTCATTGTGACGATCTCTCCTTTATCCCGCCGATGGCTGTCCTGGCGGACCTGGATCCCCCGAGTGACCCAACCAGAATTTGGAGCTGTGTTCAATGGAGGAGATGGCGGCGGATGAGGACGAGGATGGACGGGAGGATGAGCGGTAACAGGATAACAATGAAGAGGGATGAGGAGCAGCAGCAGCAGGATACGAAGGAGCGGGACGCGCAGAAGGACCAGGGGAAGGCGGCGAATGGGAGGAAAGGAGGAATACGACAACAATGAAGGAGTCGCATCCAGAAGTGTGGCCCGCGCGGGGGCCAGAGCGAATCTGAACGACGGAAGCACACATTTCTTGTCATGATGCCAACACCACAGTTAAAACACCATGTCGAACAACAGCCAACAGCATGTGCCGATCGGAAACGAACATACAAGATTTCAGGACATGCAATCCGGCGTGTGAGAAAATCAGTATGCGGGAGACACCGCGCCTCGCTCGGAACGTATCCAGGGAGAGGATAGTGATAGTCATCGTGAGCGGTTGTTGAGGATAGTTGGGAGGAGAGAAATGACGAGGAGAGAGTGCGACGGGGATTAGCAGGAGGAGGGGGAATGAAGATGAGGAAGGGCGAGGTGGATGAGCATAATGAGGAGGAGGAAAGAGATGAATGAGGGGCAGGTCCAGGAGGAGGAGGAGGAGGAGGAGGACGAGGAGGAGGAGGAGAAGAACGAGGGGAAAAGAAGCGGCACGAGGTCTCTGAGAGAGAAAGAAGAGGGAGAGAGCGAAAGAAAAAGAGAGAGAGAGAGAGAGGGACGACACTTTTTTGAAGACGCGCGGCTGTGGAGGATGGCGTGCCTCTGGGCATCCCTCGCCTGGTCCTCCGACGGCGACGACAACTGGATCTCCAAACTCGAGGTAGGGCGGGGAGGCCTGCCCGGAGCGTCTGTGGGGCTGGTTTGGCCTCGGGCCGAAGGATCGCTCCGCATTGCCGAGGCATCCGGCGGTGCGGCTCGATGCGGAGCCCGATCTTCTCCACGCTGACGTCGCCGATGCATCGCCGATGCATCGGTAATGCATCGGCGATGCGGTGCGATCCCCCGACCCCATCCAGCTCCAACCCCATCTGCGAGGCCTCTAGCTCAGGAAGAAAGAGGCGGAGCACGGGTGCCCTTACTGGTGGTGTGGGGCTGGCCGGCCATGGTCCGTGTTGGCCGTCGCCGGTTCGCGAGGATGTTCTACGAATCGGCGCTGACCAAGATGGACTGTGACCAGGGACGGCACGACGTTTCCGCGTTCAGTCTTGGTCATGGCCCCAGTTTTCGTCCCCTCACACAGGTGTTGAGATTTCGGTAAGTGGCATGCCACCATCCCCCTCTCTCTCTTACTCGTCGTTCTCCTCCTCGTCCTGCCTCCTCGCATGCCCCCGTGATTCGACGCAGATCTGCCACCTCCCGCTGCCCTCCTCCCCTGCGCGAGGAGGGACTGCACGCGTCCCGCTGTCATTGTGCCCCGGGACTGGGGCGCAAGAGCGTCCGTCCCAGGGGGTCATCCCCCAGCTCCCCCTTCCCCTTTTCCCTCGTCCCGCCCCCCCCCCCTCCTGTCCTTTTTCCCTCCTGTCCTTCTGGTGCAGATCCCTGCCCTTTTTGTTCCTCGTTCTGTCCTTCCTTTGCAGTTCTCACCCTGCTCCCCTACTGCCCGCGTTCTCCCTCCTCCTGTTCCCCCTTGTGTCAGTTACGTTGCAAGAGATCTAGCACCCTTGTGGGCTCTAGCGTCTTAGCCGACTGTGTCTCATGCGCATCATGCTGCTGCTGCTGCTGCTGCTACTGCTGCTGGTCCGCCTCCTCCTTCCCCGCCCCCCTCTCTCTCCTCTTGCTACGACCGACAGACTAGCGTACATATTCAAGTGCCGAGCAGGCCTGTTCAAGTTCCGAGACCGGCGAGGAATAATGGGGAGGAGGACGCGGGAGGACAGATTGAGAGGATATGCGTTGCTTGGGATCACGCCGCCACTTTGCTGGCCACGCTGATGCTGATCACGGTTGATGGCAAAAATTGTGACAGACTGGAGGACAGCTGAAATGTCAGAGACGCGCGAGTCTCTTCCCGAATACTGACGTGACCGCATATTGACAAGGGCTCGGATCGATGTGAACACTCTCTACTGCTAGCCTCGGCCAGAATTGACGTGGTGCCAGGCTGTGTGCGGCTAGTCTCCTTGGGCCGAGTGGCTTCGGAGTAGGACAACACCAAGCGGCTGTTGACCGACTGCTTGGACCAAGTGGCTTCTACGTCGAGCAACACAGCAATGGACATGAGGTGGTGACCACACCGTGTGGTGACCCAGTTGTTATTCGGGGTGGCCGCACGGTTTTGAGACTTGGGTCGTTCTCCCAGGATGTCCGAGGCGATTGGGATCTCGGAGGTCCAGAAAGCATGCGTTGACGGACCGTGCGGTGAGGCTCAGTTCCTTGGGCATTTCGAGGTCACCACACGCATTGTCACCGCACCGTTTTGGGAACCCCAAGATAGCACGTTTTCGGGGCCGCCAAGCTTCGTGCAAAACGGCGTGGCGTCCGCAATTGAAGGTGTCCACAACGCCATCGGTTAGCTTATTACAAGGGGGTGCAGTGTGAGCGGTGGCGGTGAAGGAGGAGTTGGTGGAGGAGGTTGAAGACGAGGAGGAAGAGGGGGGGAATAGGGAGGAAGAGCAGGAAGAGGAGAGATTCGGCACCCGTCCTCTGCCAGCGACCCAGCTAGGCGGCGTAGACATCACTTCCAACGCCTTCTACGTCTATTGCGTCAGCCTGTATTGGGCAGTCATGACTCTCACGAGCATCGGCGACCCCTCGCGATAAGACTGATGACTCATGGAAGGGAAGTGTGATAGCTAAGCGTGTGTGCAGCTCGTTGATTTCCGCCAGTGACGCTGGAGCAGATTGCGGCCCTCAGCGCACCCCGCTCCAGGTTTATGATGTTCCAACCTACTTCAGCCTTGATCACCAGAAGGAATATTTCGAGCACCAGGAAAGTACCGACATTTGATGGTTTTCTCGTGTCAGACGCTCGTCCGACACTGTCTCGACACTGTTTCGACACTTTTCCGGGTGCTCGAAATTATTGTAGTGGCCTCCGGCCAGTGCCGCCGATCTTGGGCGCTTTTGATACTATTGTTAGGTCTCTCGGGGGCCTCATGGGTACATTTTTGAGGCATCCCGGGGGCCGTTGTGGGGACCCTCGGGGCCTCTTTTGGCCTCTTGGGGGCCTCTTCTGGGCCCCTTGGGTCCTGCTAGGGGCCTCTTGGGGGCCTCTTGGGACCTCTTGGGGCCCTCTTGGGGGCCTCTTGGGGGCCTCTTGGGGCCTCTTGGGGGCTTCTGGAGGCCGAGGGCTCGAACTTTCCGTTCGGGTTCCCCGTCTGGCTCCCCTCTTGGAGCCGTCTTGAGAGCCTCTGGGGCCGGTCTTGGGGGTTTCTTGGTCAGTCTTGGGGCTCTCTTGGGCCGTCTTGGGCCCATGTTTGGAGCCTCTTGGGTCGTCTTGGGGCGATCTTGGGGGCCTCCGGGGCCGTCTTGGAGCGTCGGGAACCCAACAAGCGGGAGGGCCAGAATCTGTCCAAAACCATAGTACAATGTATGGTGTTGGCCTCTAAGGGTCCTCTTCTGAGGGCTCTTGGGGGTTTCTTGGAGCGTCTCGGCGGCCTCTTGGGCCGTCTGGAGATCATCTTCGGCGTTTTGTAGCGCTCTTTGGGCGTCTCGGGGGCTTCTGGGGCCGTCTTGGGGGGTCTAAGGGCCCTGTTGGCCCGTCTTGGGGCCCTCGCGGGCCCGGCAAAGCCCCCCCCGGGGAAAGCGGACCACAACTCGTCCCCCCCCCCCCTCTGCAATGGACACGCTAGAACCACTGCCCTCTGCTGAATCCTTGAATACTGCTCTTCCCTGCTCTCCTGTCGATGTGCACTCTCGTCGATGATGTCGGGGAAATACGGGCAGTGGGAAGTGCGAGGCTGCTCGCACGATGGTGATAGAAGGAAGCTGTTTAATGTACCGGGCCAGTTCGCAATCATGCGCCTCGGAAGCGCACACTAGAAGTCCAGCGACTTGTGTCGCTGCAAGGTTTGAGCCAAGACGGTTTCGGCAGAAACGTCTTGGAAACGTGTGAAAAGCTTATAATAAGCCTTTGGGGCTTGGGGCTCTTCAGGAACCCTTGTGGAGACCATTAAGCATGGCGATGCTGCAAACAGAGAATAGGAAACACGATACGCCGTGAAACACTGACATAACGGGGGCTCCTGTGGAGCCTGAGTGTACATGTTAGCTCACACTCGGCCTCGAGAGGCCATCAGTCTTAAGCAGGCTCTGGTCAGACAGGACAGGCTCTGGGCTGCGAGCTGCATGCCCAAAAATGAAAGATCGATGTGTCGGCATCGAGGCCTGCTGACGACTCCTGGAATCACAGAAAGCACAGAGCGTGGGAGCGGTCTCACCGTGCCCCATAGGGCTATATCTCCAGCAGGGTAGTGCTGCTCGTTGGGATTGTCGCGGGCGAAGTAGATCAAAGCCTCCAGGACTGCATCTTCATCTTCGTCGGATAGTGGCTTGCCATGATCGAGCTTGTCGATGCCTGCGGTCTTGCGCTTCCAGGCACTGCGATGGAGGGGGTCGTCCACCAATCTCCAATGTTGTCCTGGTCTGAAAAACTCTAGCAAGACCTTGGCAGCTCGATCCTTCGTCAGTCCATCCGCTAGCATAGCATCGCTGTGCACCCAGCGTATCTGAAGGGCCGTCTGCTCCTTCTGCTGTCGAATACCAAGACGGTCGATGCTTGTACGTTTGTCACGTAGTCCGAAGCCAGCTGACTCACTCTTCTCGATTGCGTCATATCCCGACATCCCGTCTGTGACAAGGACGCCAAGGCAGGCTGAGATGGCGTCGTTCACGTGCTGCTTTGAGGTGTAGTCCACCGGCCCGCACTCTAGCTCGTAGATGAAAAGTCGGACGCACCTAATTTCGTCGAGGGTCTCGGTCATCATCTCACTTCCGCACTGGTGTTGCTTCTGGCCACGCGTGGCAGCTTACAAGATCTCCATGATGTAGGTGCCACCGTCTTTGTAGAACCGCTGAGGAATGACAGCTGGGCCAGCACCCCGATCTCACCGCCCTGGGATTCGCCAGTAACTCGGGCTGCCCAGGCTGCGTCACCCCAGCCGACCACGGCAATATGGTCGATAGCTGGGATGAGCATGACCACATCGGTGGTGTCGTTCATTGTGCGGATGAGCTTGTTGATCTTCTGGATGGTCGAGACCGTGGCCGTGGGAATTTCGGCCTGGAGTAAGGATACTTCTGCACTGAGCCATGGGGCCGATTGTTGTGCACGCCATCCTACGGTACCAAGTCGGCCACATAGGTCAATTCGCTCTTTGTCCGAAACTCCTGTAGGTTTCCGGCCACGTCTTATCTTGATGGGCTCCACGTTCAAATTGTAGTTGTCCTGAGCAAGGTTGCAAGTAAAATCGTCATTCTGTCTGATGCCGATGCCACATTGCGCGAAGGCTCGGCTCTCCCAGGGCGTCCACTCGAACGCCTTCCGGATGTCCGCACGCTTCTTAACGAAGGCCGGGTTCGTGTGGTCACCAGCGATCATCATGTCATCCACGTGTAGGATCACCATGCCGACCAGCTTGAGGCCGTCGCGGATGACCCAGACACAGGGCTCGCACTGGACAACCTCCAGCTCGAGCTTCTTGAGTGTGTCCTTGAAGTGGAGCCACCATTTGCGAGGAGCATGTACGAAGCCGTACATCGGCTTAAAGAACTGTAGGACCTGGTTGTCGCTCATGCCGAAGGCCTGGCGGACGTCTTTCGGCGGGTCCGCATAGATCTTCCTCTTCTCCTCGTCGGTCTCTCCCTGGAGGAAGGCTGTCACTGCGTCTGCCTTCTCCAGCTTCTACTTGCGTCTAGCTGCCATGGCCAGTAGAAGTTGACGTGCCCGTCGGGAGGCGACGGGAGACTCCGTCCGTAAGTGTAGTATGTCGGGGTCGCTGAAGCCAAGCACAACCAGGCGCGCCTTACCCCTGAGGACGTTGCCCTGCTCATCCTTCTTCCAGGTCAGCACGAAGCGGCAAAGTAGGAGACGTGCTAGGTCGATTCCCCGTCTGCTCAGGATCTTGACCGCCTTTGTGCTGAGAGCTGATGAACATTCCTTCTGCTGGACCTCGAGGAGCAGCTTCTTCTCGTCGGTGGTCGCTTTCTTGAAGGATACCTCAACTCGGCCCTTCCGGGCCTTGGATGCAACGTAGTTGCTGGGGTCGTCTATGTAGGCCATAAACAATGCTCGTTGATGATGGGGATGCCCAGCACGATGAGCTCGTCGTCCTCCTTGGCCTCGTCGTACTGCTGGACGCTGTGTAGGCAGTAGGAGAAGGCCTATTGAGTGGCAATGGCGAGCGCATCGAGCCAAGGATTTCCATTTTGTCGCATCCTCCGTGAAGGTCTCGATCCAGATACAGGAGGTCCCCCAAGCCCAGGTGGCGCTGAAGGTAGTGCGCTGCCTCCGCCACCTCCTGGTCCGAGGCTCCGTGGTGCTCCCTGGGGAACGGGTAGATCGTCGTCCTCGTCGATTGCCCAGGGTCCGCTTGGATTCTCTTCGAAGGTGCGGGCGCTGACCGACTCGGCGTTGTCCGCTGCAAGGTCCTCGCCTGTAGGCGGGGACTCGTTAGAAAGGTCGATCACCTCGTTGGTGTCGAGCTGCTTCTGAACTTCGCCGAAGGTCCCTGTCCCAGGTTGCTCGCGACGCGAGCGTAGCGGCGTAGTGACTCCATCGATTCCTCGGACGGGGTGGCAGACCGTAGCTGTTCAGGAGCCACTCGATAGAGACGACCAGCCAGCGCGATGTTGACGACTGTCTCGGGCAGGCCATGTCGGTGTCCAGAGCTCGCCGGTTCATGACACAGCACTCGTCCAGGTCCGTACCAACGACCGCGTCTTGGCATGGAGCGGGGCTGTCCTTTCTTCCGCCCGGCTCCAGGTGGAAGCCGCGGGTATACGAAGACCAGGTCGCTTGTCTCGTATTTCTTGAAGGACCTGAACCTCGCAGCCTCCGCTCGCTAGACCAGGTCGGAGTTCTCCGTCTGGATGTGGGCCAGCCTCGAAAGTCGTCGCACCTGGGCGTCTCGGCTGAAGGTACCGTCCTTAAGTGCAGCACTGATGAGAGGCAAGGTGCGTGGCTCGTCGGACAGGTTGACGGTGGTCCCAGTCGGGGTCCGTCCCGCATAACGTTGAAGTGGGCTGAAACCGTCGATCTTGATCAGGTCGTTCCTCGCGGCCACCTGTAAGCCAATCATCTTGGTAGTGGGCATGTCGGCGGACACCATCTCGTCGAACGCGTCCAGTGCTTCCTTGAAGGCTTCAATAGCACGTTAGATCTTGCCGATCTGCCAGTGGGCGTCAGCCGCACAGGGCAGACAGTAGATACCCAGGCGTTCGACCCACTCCGTGAACTCGTCGGATGTAGCGCTTCCTGCAGGGTAGTAGCGCGTGACCTTTGGGCATCCCATCCATGGAAACCATTTCTTAGTGAAAATATGACGTGGATCTCTGGCACGTACTTGTCGAGTCGATCCAGGAATCTCTTTCTCATTGATCAACCTCACGTAGAGCATGTCGGAGCAGGCGTCAAGGATCGCCAGCGCCATTACATTCGTGTTCGTGCCACGTCGGATCCATGAGAAGGCGTCAACGAGTACTTCGTGACCGTTTTGAGGCTGCTCTGCTGATGACGCAGGGGGCCGCTTCGTTGAAGGTCGGTGAGCATCACAGATGTCGCACTTGAAATCCCTTGCCAACCGTAGCACCTCTGGTCGCGCGTCTCGGTCTCGAGGATAGCGTAGTAGATGAGCTCTCGGCAAATGTCCAAGGTTGGCGTGTACCAGCCTGACGTAGCTCTCGAGCTTCTGGATCGTATCCTTGGTGAGGTCGTGGCTATCTTTGCCGTCTTGTGGAGTTAGATCGGGCTCGTCTTCCACCAGCGTCGGCTCCGTAGGTGGCTGCTGAGTTGCGGCCAGGCAGTGATAGCGCACAACCTCGTCCTCGAAGTTGTTGGGATTCTGGCTCTTGGTCAGAACTCGGAGGATCCTGCGACACAGCATCTTGGGATAATCGCCAGACGCTTCGGTGCGCAGGCTGCTCTAGATCTCCTCGTGATAGTGGCCTCCACAGCACTGCAAGGGCTGGAGAGCAACCCAGATCATCTTGTCGTTCGTGAGGAACTTCCAGCGCTTCTTCATGAGCTCCCCAGTGTCTGGAGCTCGCAGGCCACACGCACAGCCGTCCACGATGACCCCGTAGGGCAGTATCTTGTGTAGTTCCTTCCAGCAGGTCTTCTCCACGAGCGACTCTTGTGGGGCTGTTCAGCGAGGCTGAGCCATGCAAGTTGAGGTTCTCCTTCTGCTGCTCGTCGCGCTAGTTGATGTTCTGCATGATCGACCACGGTCCGCAGGGCGGAGTACTGACGAGGATCTTTGGTCGCTTCTCGTGGAGCAAGAACTTCGCCTTGTGGTGGCCCTGCGGCTTGCTGAGGTCGTAGACTTTAAACGGAGAAGGTTAAAGGCGAGGTATAAATCGAGCATGTACCGCTGCCGTGCCTGGCTCAAGCCGGGCCCGGCCAAATATGTGACTGTGCCTCACCGAGGCGCACTACTTGCATCTGAGATCGGAAAACATCCTTTCCATTGACGATGCCCATCTTACTCTTTACTCCAGATCCCATGCTTCGTCTCGCTCTCTTGCTCATGCGCTATGAGCCTAAGCCTGGGATATGGAAGCGCCTAAGGCGGACTGTATACCTAAGCTTACCAGCTTGTTTTCGACTTGGTAGCGGAGCTGGCTACACTCTCGTGTGGCTGGCTCTCGCTCTGATTCCTGTAATCCACGGCACAACTTGGTGGACTACTACTACGGTGGAATACCATGTTGCGCCGGCTCTGCGAGGAGCGGAGCCAGTCCGCGATCGAGCTAGCGGGGCAACCCGCGAACTCGAGACGCTTTCTCCTACTTCACTGCGCTACTTCACTCCTGACTTCCACCAGATGCCAATCGGCAACTCGATCGAGAACGTGGTCACCCTGCGGGGCTACCCGCAGCGGGGCCACCTGCATCCCGTGCCGGTCAGGCGCCTCACGGCTACCACGCCAGAGCCTGACAAACCACAGCCTAAACCAATCACCGAAGCCGAAATGCATATGCACTGGATCAAGATAACTATCTTCGGCATTCTATGGGTGATAATGGGATGTGCTGTGGGATACATGCGGCAGGGGATGGACGACACGCGTACTACTGGCCCTACATGGGACCCTGCCGGTACTACGCCTTTCCGCGAATATGTTCGCGAAGTACATGCATGGTTAAACGTAACGAGCGGCAATATGACACCACCACAACAAGCTGCAGCACTACAACGAGGCCTTCAGGGTCTGGCTCGTCGTATCGCCATGCAGGTCCCCTCCCAGATCATCAATTATGGTGTAACTGTCAATGGACAGCCAACGGATGCAGTAACCTACATACTGTACTTACTGAGCACCAAATTTGAAAATCTGGAAGATGAGCGCCAGCTCAACTCTGGCACGGCCCTTATCGACTTCCGCGTCGAAAGGGGCGAGCGAATCGACTCAGTATTAGCTCGATTCGAGATGGCCCGTGACGAGGCTAACTCTGTTGGCTTTGTCATCCCCAACTTTCAGATCCTAACGCTGATTCTCTTCAGAGCGTTAGGCGTTGGCGCGTCACGAGCCCAACACCTGCTTGAGCCCTTCAATCATCAGATGCCCCGAACACAAGCAGACTATGACAGGCTGCTGACCAGGATGAGGAACTACGGACATGTTGCCGAGCGCTCTCCTGGCAACATAGCGGGTATCTTCACAGGGCACCACTCACATGCAGGTGTCTACGCCACGACTGCGGGGTCACCCGCTGGTCCTGGCGAGCCAAATCCCTGGGCTGACCCAGCCGATATGCCCAACGAGGCCACTGCCCTTCTAGGGCAGACCGGCCAGGCATCGGCAGAGGCAGCTGAGGCGAACGCCTGGTCGAACTACTCGCCAGGCGCCGCCTACACTGCAAGCCCGCCCTCGGGCACAACCCTCTGGGGCCAAGCGGAGTCATCCGCTCAATGGTCTCAGCCACCCTCACCGTTTGAATCTGGCACTGACACAGATACCTCATCTGACGATGAGCACAATGGAATAGTCTCTGCTGGTAATGACTATCCAGCGGACGACACTCACCTTTCTGAACAGCAAAGGGCGGAAGCCGCCTTTATGGCTTATCGCAAATCAAAACGCCGTTGGAGGCGCTTTATGAAGAAACCAGTCAGAAAGGTGAGACGTGCAGTACGCCGACATTTCAAACAATTTGGAAAGGGTCGTGGTAAAGGGGGTCGCAGACGCCGTATGCATGGAAGGGGTATTACTGCTTTCCTCACGTCCTTAACTGACATAGTTTTTGAAGAAGTTCTTATCGGAGGCAAAGGTCGGGGTCACAGGCGGACCTCCGGTAAGGGAAAGGGGCGGAGGGGCAACCCTAGGGACGCTTCTGGTAATACTATGAAGTGTCATACATGCGGTAGCACAGAGCATTTGCGCGATCAATGCCCGAAGGGGAAAGGAAAGGGATCCGTACACTTGGCTCAAAATTCTTTTATGGATGACATAGATTACATTGACTACGAGTTTTACGTCAATCCAGAAGCGGCTCCCGCTGCGGGCTCCTCCACGTATTACGTGATGGCCCGCTATGCTGAAGCAACTGTGGCCCTGGAAGACTACGCAGTGACCCTCTTCGACGAGTTCCACGGCTGGGACGAGGTCGATGAGATTGCGTACAATGCTTGGTTCGGTCTTCCAGCGGGGCCACCCGCCGGTGACGAGGTCTCCGAAGCCGAGACTGTCCCGGCAACAGAGGAAGAACTCACCGCCGCGCTGGCCCCACAAGTGATTGGCATGCCGTTGCTGCCAAATCCGTCGTGGGCTGGCTCGGAGATGGGAGACGCCGATGACGAAATGCGGGGCCATCCCGCGTATTCCGACTCCGAAGAATCCGAAGAAGATTATAACGACATGCTCCAAGAGCAGGTTTCAGAAGCAATCCGACTCTTGAGTGCGCCAGCACAGCAGCAGATGACGATGAGCGAACTGCTGTCGCACCCAGGAGTTGCCCGTCTACGTCCATACTTGGATTCGAACATGTCAGCATCTCAGATGCTTAACAGCACTCCAAGCTCTAGCGGGGTCACCCGCCGAAGAGATGCTAGACACAACAGCGGGGCCACCCGCTTGGTCTATGGATGTATTCATGCAAGGTTGCGATCAAATGAACATTAACGACCTCTCGATGGAGCAGTTAAATGACATCGGATACTTCAGAAGCCCGTATCAAAACGTGTTCATGGTCCAGGACAGCTCAGAGGACTCGGAGGACATGCGGTACGCCAAGAGGGACAGGCGACCGTCGCCTCCCCGAGACTCAGAGCATGACGATCAAAGGCCAGTGACACGTGGTAGTGCGTCAGCGGGGCCAGCCCGCGGAAGGAGCCGCTCAGCTCCTAGACGCCCTACGCATGATGAATCGGGCTATCCATACAGCACTGAGCACTCCGTTGGAGTATCTGCTCAGCAGGTGCCGGATTGGTACATCAGATGGTACCCCGGCTACTCTATGGATACTCTTCGGCACTGGTATTCTAAGGAATACTGTACCAAAAGGGACGAGACTGGCGCGATAATCCGTACCAAGGGCGGCAAGACCAAGACGCCAGAGGCCTGGGACAAAAGGGCGAAGAAGCAGGAGATCATCACTGACCGCAAAACGTACAGAAAGCAAGTATGTCAGTGTGAGCCCTTTAAAGGCCACATGCGCAGGTGTCCGATGGACCGCCCCTCCAGGAGCCCTCACCACGGAGAGACCCCGTGGAATTGGTCTCACGGAGACGACGCTGGCAACGTCCATGATCCAAACAAAGAGGTTCCTGGAGGGGGCAAGCGCATCACTGAGGCCGATCGCGTCCCTATGACCGAAGAGGTGGCCAACACCGTCAAGGAAAATTGGGCAAAGCTTCCCAATGACCACCGCCTCAAGGAATGGAACCGCCGATTCCGAATCCAGTGTCACCCGCAGAATCCAGTAAGGAAGCGGGGTCACCCGCAGAATCCAGTAAGGAAGCGGGGTCACCCGCAGAATCCAGCAAGGAAGCGGGGTCACCCGCAGAAGCAGCACCAGCCGCTGGATCTGCGGACGAGTGGATAGACGTTGTCTCTGCTGCCGGGTCCGCCGCCGGCACTGACCGCACCGAGCTAAATGAAGAGTGGGCGGCGGAAGACGGTTCAGAGAATCCATTCCCTGACGGAAGCGCCTGCTGGTACTACAGTTCTTCGGCGCAGAAGTGGTTCTGCACGAGGGTACTCTACCGCCATGAAAATGGCAAGTACAAGCTGGCCATAAAGGGTACTGCCGACATCGACCAGATGAGGCAGGTCATCCATGATCATGGCCAGCCAGAAGGCCCTCCTAGAGACCCTCCTGGTCCACGACCAGGCAAGAGCAGCAGACCACCGCCAAGACCTAAAGCCGACTCCTCGTCTTCACCGACTCCTGCGAAAAGGCAACCGTCCAAGAGCCCCGAAGGCACACATGAGCGGGCGAAGGCCAGAGGGACTGCCAAGACGGACGATCCTAAGCCGGCAGCTCCTCCCGGTCCGTCCGTGACAGAGAGGAAGAAGGTTTTTGCTGGACCATCGACCCCGATGCCGCCGGTGACCCAAGGCGATGTCAAGGACGAAGCTCGCGACAAGCCTAAGGCAGCGTTCCGAGGTGACTGGACTCCAACACTGCATCAGCCACGCCTTGCACCACGACCAGGTTCGGCACGAATGAAAGCGCAGCCGAAGCCCGAAGCTGGGATGAGGTCGGTGCGGGCAGAAGCGGCCGCCAAGGCTAAGGAGGACAAGGGCTCTGCGGGGCCACCCGCTAAAGCGGCGCCAGCCGTAACAGCGGGGACACCCGCAGAAGGCACTCTCTCCAGAGAAGAACGCTTCAGAGTCCTCAAAGAGTTTGGCGACCAACAGAAACTAACCGATGATGCAGCTGCTGACAAAGGTCACCCGAACCCTGGCGCGGAGTCATCCGCAGGAGCTGCCTCGTCAGCCGCAGGTTCTGCAGGGCCACCCATTAAAGCGGCGCCAGCTGCATTAGCGGGGCCACCCGTCAAGGCGCCGCCGGCTGCATTAGCGGGGCCACCCGCACCATGGCAGCCAATAATGTCTGTTCTGAGGGTCATTCCTTTGGCATGCAAGTTGTATTGGCAAGGCATTGTAGACAAAGGCCCGAGGCAGCCCATCAACCCACGAGTCACTCCAGACGACACGGACCGATATGACGTCATTAATTGTCCGGTTCGTCGTAATTTCAAGTGCCATAACGACTGGGAGCGCGAACAACAGAAAGTGGGAAACATGCTGCGAGACAGGCCGCCACTACGCGCTGCGCAGCATAAAGAAGCACTCCTGAAGGTCATGACACAGAACGGCATGGATCCAACCTTGCCGAGTAAAGAGCAGATGACCAAGGTGTCGATGTGGTTTTCAACGGCTCTACGCCACAGTCCATACTATAAGGACAAACATAACCGATACTTCGAAAAGGTCAGCACCTTTGATCCATACGACGGCTGGGTTGTCGTTGATGATCTGCTGACAAACTGGACTGAAAATGATCAGTATAAGCACTATCGTGAAATGCACGAGGTGCTGATCAAAGGCAGGCCCCACCCGTCATTCGTGTATTGGGTGCTGCTAAACTGCTGTGAGATGGTTGACCATCACGGCATGCAGAAGGGCAGGCTCCAGATGAAGTGCGTTGATGACAGTATGCTGCTGCCTCCCAGGTTTCGACCAACGGCACGCAGGCCACAGTACTTCATCAGAGCCACGAACGGCCACAGCAGTCCAGGCATCCACTGTCCCGAGTCGCTGTACAAGCCGATCACAACATGGATGAAAGAACCAGACGACCCAGTATATTTCATCCACGGGACGCAGTGGGAGTATGTCAAGGACATTCTTGCTAATGGCCTGTCATGCCTCGCACAGGACAACCCGAAGAGGAAAGGGGGGCGCCAATTTGTGCATGGCTGCCCCTACCTCCCGGGCGACCCGAGGATACAATCGGGCATCCGTCCTGACTCGGAGGTGCTCATATTCTGCAGCATCAACAAGATGCTGTCCAGTGGCTTCTCTCTATGGAGATCAGCAAATGACATAGTCATGACACGGGGCCATGATGGGCGTATACCGCCCGATCATATCCTCCAGATAGTGAGCATTGCGAAATATCGGGTCGGCGAAGCCTGGACCAATCCGCTGTTTTATGACAAAACGCGGAGGCGGGGCCAACCCGCGGACAGGATTCGCACTGATGACTATCTGCCACTTAAAATGTGTGACAGAACTGTGGCGGTAATGGAAGACCACGCCATGTACCTCAAGGGCTGGGCTAAGACGGACGGTCGTCCATTCAATTTGGTCATGACCGAGCAAGATGTTGCTCCACGACCGTACGACACACAGACAGTCCTCATGATGAATGCCCAGGAGGACGAGGTCATGCCTGAGGCGGGGCCACCCGCAGGAGCGGGGACACCCGCGGTAGGCACCTCGGACGGTTCATGGCAGCAAGTAGTCACACCGGTGGCGACGGTAGCATCTCCTTGGAGGCCGGACCAGCAGTCCTGGGTCCAAGCTCTCAACAGCCATTTGACATCAGCCGACGTTTCTGGACTGACCGATCAGCTATACCGTGCTGACCCGTGGGCGGTGCATGCAGGTATCCAAGATGCACAGCAGAGGAACCTGCGCCCTCCTGCGGGGCCACCAGGCGTCCTAGGACCACAACCACAACGCCCTCCACAGCAAGCTGGAGTTGCGAGGTTTGCTCCTATGGGCGGCTCAGATGGTGGCTCGCCGTTTCGGACTCCGCCGTCTGAAACGAGCGAGAACAGCCTGTGGCAACGACTCCAGGCGATTCGCGGAAATCCGGCGCTCGCAGCAGCACTCCAGGCGACCACTCCCTTTGGCACTCCGAGGGGTAGTGAAGGAGGAGTGGCTGCGGGGACACCCGCCGAGCGAACGCCTGCGGAGTCATCCGCACACGCGGGGCCACCCGCTGACGGACAGCAAGGCTCAGACTACGAACGTCGGGCAGCCAATTTGAGAGCACAGGCTACCTTTTTGCAGCAACAAGCTGATAGAGTGCCCAGCCTGTTGCGGAACCGCAACATAGATGTTACGAACCATGGCGACTTTCGGCCTCTCTGGAGCTGGACTTCTGACGACGCTCCAAATGCTGATCCCACGAATCCATATCGACAGGTATTTATTCCAGGAATAGCATCACACCCGATATATGGATGGGATAATCATGGACCAGCAGAGGCACCGGCCATGGATGCGCCGATGTACCCGGAGTACTACGCGCAGGTGAATAACACTCCTATGATTGCGGGGCCACCTGCAAACGAATACACTCGAAATCTGGCCAATGAGATGTTTCGTTTGCAGTATACACGAGCAGTCGATGCGCAGTCTATGCCGCACTACGCCTACATGCCCACGCCGACGGACCCCGAGACCGTAGTTCAGCCAGCTGGTCTCGCGGTGCCAGCCGCTCTGGGCAGCATGCCAGACTACATTCGCGACGTGCACAACACGCAGCAAGCGATACTGGCATCTAGGCAGCAGGCTCGGGACAACGCTAGGCTGCGCCAACAGCGCGCGATCCAGAGAAGGATCGAGCGTGATAACCAAGCGGGGACACCCGCAGGCGCGGGGCCACCCGCTGAACAGACAGATAGACTGCCACCACCGACGCCATATCGGGAGGGTGAAACTACCTTCGAGCGTCAGGCTCGGACACGCCCCGACGTGCCCACGCCAGTCATTTCAGATTACAATTTCACACAGTGCCCGATCTGTATGGACCCCTACGAGATGGGCACCACGGTGTGGAGACTGGCATGTGGACATTTCTTCCACGATATATGCTGGGATCGTGTTGCACAGCAGCACGTCCGCAATCAGCGGCCAGGTACGCCAAACGAGGCACCTTGCGCTGTATGTCGTGGGCCGGGCATAATCACAGCACACTTTCCGTATGCTGGACAGCGCGACGCTGAGTCGGAACAGGCGCGCCAGCAGGAAAGGTATGTGGTGGATGCTCGGGAACTGCGCCGGCTGCGGGAAGCAGTGGAGGCACTAGAGGCTCGAGCCGCCTCGGCGGAGCCATCCGCACGTGCCCCAGCTGCACAGACACACCCATGGCCAGCGCCAGAGCAAGGCATCCAGATGCCAATCCTGCCTACGCTTCGAGCACAGGGGCCCCCAGCAGCGGGGCCACCCGCCGAAGCGGCTCCCGCCGCCAAAGCGGGGTCACCCGCAACGGGGCCTCCGAATCCAGGATTCCTGAGAGCAATGGAGGCCAATATCAGGCGGAGCGGCAGGAGCGGAGGTGTATCCAGAACCTCACGTGTAGAGAGCCCGGTGAGTGCTAGGAGCCGGGCCAGTGCGGAAAGCGCTGAAGCAGCCCAATTCCACAATACCTTCATGATCAACACGGAAGGGCTGACTTACACACGTGACATCACGGATACGCTTCCGCCAGGAGGTGAGTGGACCTCCACACTCTCCGCGAATTACTGGGTCCTTGAACAGGAACCAATCACCGTGGAGGAGCGCCGCCAATATGAGCAAATATGGTGCACCGAGCTAACAATGAGCCAGTGGGTGCTGGAACAACGCCTACTGAAAGGCACGCTCGGTTCACAGATTACGTACCATAGTGATGACCACGGTACGATGGCTCTGGCGGCGCGGACAGGGACATTCTTCCCCGACGAAGACGGAATGCCCTGCATATCGTTCATGCTAGACATTGGCTCCAACGTGAACATCATCGGAGCTAATACAGCACGAACCTTTCAGGAGGTTATGGCCAGGTACAATCACAGACCGGCCATATGCACACTGAGCAAAACCCTCTACATCAATGGTGTAGGTGAGGGTGCTGCGATCTGTCGGAAAATGGGCAACTTCAAGATCGGGGTGCAATACGCCAATGAGGCAAGCCCCCGCATCGAGGAGTATGCTTCCAACATCGCAGAGGGCTCAGGTGCAAACCTCCCAGCCATCTGGGGCCTGAGTGCCATGGAAGCACGTGACACAATTATCGTGCTAAAGCCAGGCTTCCAGAAGGTTATCTTCCCCAGCGGAGAGTATACTCTTAAGCTGGGGAAGGGCGCCAAGGTCCTGAGGGCAAAGAAGACCCCCTCAGGACACCTAGCCATTCCCTGCGGGTTGTATGACGGGGCTAAAAGCCAGACGGTCACCAACACCTTCACAATCCGCAGTAGTCATGACGGCTACACCGAGACGGAGAACGACGAGGACTCCGTCAATGCGGGGCCACCCGCCGGTGTAGGTGCGGGGTCACCCGCTGGGGTAACAGCGGGGCAACCCGCGATGGGACAGTCCATGACCGTTACGACTGATACGTTCATTGTCGAGCCGTATCTCGACAAGCAGCTCCTGAAGGACACGACCCGTGCGATCGTAGACAGGACGCTCGACAGCTGGTGGAAAGGCCAACAGTGTCCTGAAGGGACCTGGCCACACATGAAGGATGCCCTGAAGTCTAAGATTTTCTGGGCAGTCCAGGAGGCGGTGAATAATTGGTCGCCTGAGTACCAAGCGGGGCCACCCGCGACACCGCCACCACCACCAAGCTGCACGGGCGGAGGCTCGACGGACCTTGCGGGGCCAACCCGCGTGGAGATCGCGAGCGCAGCCGCACCAGTGACGCCTGCGGAGTCATCCGCTAACAGCATGCCCCTCTGACGGGGGCAGGCGGGCGCGCCGGCGGCGCTCGCTTGCGAAGAGAAGCCGAATACCGGCCTCCTCGCGACATACGTTGGCCGCGCTGAGGCCCGAGAAGAAAAATATCATTCAAAATGCCTCGTCATCGAAGATATTCGCACAGCTTGCGCTGAACTCCGAACCCGTGGATATATATGCGACCGGATTACCCATAATGAGGTAATGACTTCAACTGGAACACAGTATTTGGGAAATTTGTTGGCAGGAGACTACAATATGTTGTGGGTGGCCACACCCTCTGATTGGTACGTGCGTACTCCAGGAAAGAGGGCGGGACCACATTATCAACGTATACAAAATCTCCTGATCAAAGCGCGTGCTCTGAGAATGCAGATAGTTATCCTGGGGCCACCCGGGTATTTCTGGAAACAGGGTCCGATCAAAGATGTTATCGAAGATTTGAAGCTAAGCGTTATACGAATCAGACTCTGTCATTTCGGTATTAAGTTTGACCGATCCAGTAAACATCCCAGTGGTTCTTATATACAAGTTGCTACATCTTGTCCTCATATACCGATAAACTTATGGAAATGTACTTGTGGATCACACAGGGAGCATGATTTGGATTGGTATGGCCAAGATCAGCAACGTGCCGAGTTTCGGTATAAAACTTTGGCTATTATTATTGCACGCTTCCTTGATCAACTCGATAAAGCCAACATGATCAGGAATGAGCGGAGTGCGGTACACCTCAGTGTGTGTACACGCGTTGACAAAAAGGTCAGACACTACGTTCAATGTCCACAGAAGGGCCCTCAATGGGACCATGTGGTTCGTAGGGTCACGACCGACCTGGACACGAACAAGATTGTTCAAGACATTAGGATCCAGGATCAGCCAACTGGGTACAATTATGTAGCTCCATTACCTGATGGGGTTACAAACATCAGTACTCGGCTATACTGGGAGCCTCCGGCTCCAGTTCTTCATGGCAATGGTGAGTCGCGAAGGCCACGCCCAAAGCGTGTGACGATCGTCGATGACGATCGATCTCCTCCCCCTTCGATTGAGCGTTGCCAAACGCGACCCACCAACGACCTTCCTGAAATTCCGCCATTTCCTGATTTTACAGCGGATTCCTCCGCAGCGGATCTCTCCGCGGAAACTGCGTTGCCCACTGATGCCAGGATAAAACAGAAAGAAAAGCAGAAAGCTGACAAAGAAGCCGGCATCAAACCGAAGAAAGTCCCGAAGAAAGTGGAAGACGGTAACGACGACTGTGGAGAGGACCTCAAAGGGCTTGACTGCTCCACATATTTCAACGACGTTCCTCTTGACGACTCGGACTCGGACAGCGAATCAGAGGACATCTTCATGATGTTACCGGCGGGGCAACCCGCTGACTCACATGCTGATGTCTTCTCGATAGTCCAGTCGTTATGCTACGGCAGAAATAATCAAGTGGACATGCTTGAATTATGTGGGGGCAAGGGTGGTATATCCATATTAGCCTTCAAGAGGGGACTCTCGTCAGGCGGGAACCTTGACAAGATATCTATGGTTGACCTTGGAAACTCGGAAGTACAAAGAGCAGTCCTCCACTACCTCAAGACTTGCTTTGTCAAGATCACGATTCTGCAGCCAAGCTGCAGAACTACTGGACTCCCTTCCTACTTCAACGCACAGGTCAATCATGATACGTGGCTTAAACACCACAAAGAGGACCTGCCTCATATCACGTTCTGTGGAACAGTCGCTCTACTACAAGACGACTTAAGACGTTTCTTTCTCAGGGAACAACCAATGGGCACGTGGGTGGATGAGATCCAGCCATGGAAAAAACTGGCACAACGCAAGGTCACTTGCCAAACAATCATTGATCAGTGCACGACTGGTCTCAAAGATTCATTTGGACAATATATCCGCAAGCCAACACAGATAATGGCAAATAAAGAAGAGTTGTTGGCACCTTTCAAAGGCAAGCGTTGTCCAGGAAATCATGTGCACGCCAATGCTTGTAACAAAGAGTTAGCAAGGGCGGCACAGTATACCTACAGAATGCAGTCATTGATCGTTGATGCGGTGCAAATCGCCAAAGACCTGTTTGCTTACGGTCGCGATCCATTCGCGAATCGTGAACGCAGCTATGCGTTCGTAACAAACAGTGCTGGCTACGACTTGGACGACCCAACAATCCGGAGACACCCAAACGGAGAAATCTGTCGACCACCACCTGGCGGTCTTGGGTGCCCTGGCTGTGTGGACAACAACTACAAGCAATCACCAAAGCACAGTAGGGATCCGAAGATGTGTCGGTGGTATGATGTTGAACCGTATTACTGGGACTGTCCAAGCTGTAAGAAGGAATATCAGAAGAGCAATCCTCACCACACCAAGATATCTGGCCAATGCAGATTTGCCGAAAAATGGAAACTGCCAGATAACTTTGGCCAGCCGCGTCCGGCGGGACAAGCCGCTCCTGCGGCGCCAGCCGCGGAAGCGGCTCCAGCCGCAGAAGCGGCGCCAGCCGCAAAAGCGGCGCCGGCCGCGAGAGCGCGCATACGTGCGCCTAGGCCGCCACGGCCTGGTGAGGGCGATCCAACCGCAGGCGCCAGCAGCCATGACATCACCAGAGCCGACGGGGCTAATGGTGGCAACAGTGGCGCTGGCAGCTCTGACGATCACCGTAGACTGCCACAAGTTGCAGCAAGGCGCGGACGCATGGAGGGAGGAGATCCTCCACCACCGCCGCAGCCTCAAGCAGAGCCGAGGCCAAGGCCAAGGCTCCCTGATTGGACTCGCTTCGACGTTCAGCTCAGCCTCCAAAACCTGCGCAGCTTCGACCCAGCTGTAGTGCAGCGAGAACTCCGCAAACTCCACCTGAGATGGTTTCATGCCAAGGAGCCAAAAATGCGGATGATTCTAACCAAGGTTGGTCTGGGTGAAACCCGTTTGAGTCTGATCAAAGGCATTTGCGACTCGTGTAGAGAATGTCGAGCCTGGGACAAACCAGGCAACACGGTGATGCCTTCCGTGTCACTGCCAGGACGTTTCAACGAAGAAGTCGAATGTGATCTCTTCTTTTATAAACAGGAACATATTGTTTTTCACATCATCGACCGTTGTATTCGCTGGGCAGCTGGCACAGAGATTCCTGATAAAGCTATGCATACTGTTCTCGATGCCTATCATACGACTTGGATGCAGCATGGCCCTGCTAAAATTCTATACTCCGATGGGGAAGGAGCACTGAATAATGATACAGCAAAGGCCATCCTTAAGGCTAAGGGAACAGAGCTTCGTATTCGAGCGCGTGGCCAACACGCTACAACTATCGAAGCTAGGAACGGCATCCTTCGACACCTCCTACACGTGATGGGAGAAGAATTGAATAGATTACATATCCCTCTCAATTTCACTCGTCTCTTACATGAAGCCTTGTTTGCCAGCAACGCATTTACCTTCTACAATGAAGTGTCTCCGTACAATGCGCTGTATGGTAGACAGCCAGCTATGCTTCCTGATTTCCCTGTCTTGGATCATGATCAGCCCACTGAATCATCAGATCACTCAAGGGAGGAAACAATCAGGAGGGTTAGTCTGGAGGCAATCACGCAGGCCACTGCGGTTGCCAAGACGAACAGGGCTCTCCGTACAAAGACTACTGCTACGGGTGAATTTCACTATAAAGAAGGAGATCTCGTGGACTATCACCGTCCGACCACCACGAAAGACGACTGGGGTGGATGGAGTGGTCCATACCCGGTCATCCGCAACGAACCTGACCGAGGCCAGGTCATCGTGAAGGTCGGCAATCGCGAAGTACGAGTACAGTATCCTGACACACGACACACACTGTACATCGAAGCACTTATGGTCCGCGAGATAGGATCGGACAATACGGCCCTTCGAACAGTATTGGCCTTTATTGCCGGTCTGCCAGCGGGGAAACCCGCCATGACTTTCGGATATCTACCAACGAAACAGGGTCGGCTGCAGATGACTGCTGCGAGCCGACTTCCACCTAAGGTGCACTTGGCTCTTCAGTACCTCATACGCAACTACTTTCGTATTGAAAGCGTTGTTGCTGTACGACTCGCCAAGAGTTTGACGAAGCTGCCTGCCGCACCCTATGCAGACAGCTGTACACTAGTGCACTATGATAACGATGTGACCCCTGGGTTTCATTACTATGAAGCTGATGGCACTGCCTTGAACATCTGTGACATCACAGGATCTACACACTCACGCATCATCCAGTGTCTTAAATCCAGGAAGCCGTCTGCTGGGTTTGACCAAGATCTCACTAAGTTTGAGGAACTCGCTGATGGTCCACCACCAAGCGAATCACCTCCAGCAGCTGCTCCTGAGGAGCCTCCTACGGACAACGATGGTCGGCTCCCGACCATCATAGAGGAGACAGAAGAGGATCTGGATGCTTTTGTCTTGAAGTCGTGGTATGCTGAACTGATGGATGACAGAACACTCCTTGAAGCTGACACAGAGGAAGTCATGCATACAGTTCCTACATACATGACAGACACACAGTGTGTATTAGTCTCTACGACCTGTGAAGATGTGCAAGGCCACTTGCCGGAGCGGGGTCACCCGCCAGGATACGACATGGACACTTCTTACTACGTTCCTTTATGCTCCACGGAACCGGATAGCAAATATGATCTGGACTCCGATGAGCACGGGAAGTATATCGAGCTCTGCTTCACAGCAGACATGTCCAAAGTCGTCCTGTCCGAGCAGCAACACCGACTGTTGGATGACAGCAGCGTCACAACTATGCGAGTATACGTTAGCGCTGCCTCCAAACGTGCCGTGGTCGTCAAGGAAGACGATCTACTCACGAAGGCCGACATCCAAGCAAATCCGGTCAAAGTTTCCAAAGCCCTCTACACAGAGCTGAAGACTTGGCTTGACAACAAATGCTTCCAGATGACTGACTTAAGCAAGGCGTCTAACATCATGACGTCACGCTACGTATACAAATGGAAGTTTGTCAAGAACGAAAAGGGCGAAATGGAAAGGACGATCCGGTTACGCTTGGTACTCCGTGGCTTCATGGACCTCGAAGCCTTTGATGTCGAAACCTTCTCTGGCACGGCAAGGAGGTCAAGCCAGAGACTGCTCGCAAGTTCTGCTGCATGCAACAAAGCTTGGATCATCGCTTCCCTGGACATCAACATGGCTTTCTTGAAGGGACTGACCTATGGCGAGCTCGCCGCGGCAACGGGCGAGAAAGAACGTGTGGTGTGTTTCACACTACCACCTGGATCTGCAGCTGTCCTTCGCACACTGCCAGGCTTTGAGTCATATGACGAATCAAAGCATTGTCTCCGGTGTCTGAAACCGGGGACAGGCACGAAGGATGCTCCCAGGGCATTCTCGCTGAAGCTCAGGTCCATCACTAGGAGCTTTGGGCTACAGCCTACTTCATACGACGAAGAATTCGAGATGAGCCCAAACCTCTTGACAGCCAAGCACGTTGATGACATCAATATGACTGGGAAGGAAGAGGCTATCGACAAGTATGTCAAGTGTGTTGAAGATACGTTTGGGAAGTGCAAACTGAACAAGCACACATACACGAACTGTGCTGTCCGGTACAACAAGACCGATGATGGGAGCGTCACTCTCGACCAGGACGAATACATCAAACAGCTTCGTCCTATCACACATCCAGAACTCACAGGAGCTGATCCTGAAAGCAAGGCGACGAAGACGATTTCTGATATGTTCGTCAGTCTTCGTGGCGCTCTAGCCTATGCGTTGATCACGCAGGTATGGCTAATGGTCTATGTTGTCTCACTACAACGTATCCAAGAACCGACAAACATCCAGGTACGACGACTAAACGCGGTTACCAGAAAATTGCAGGCAGGCCCGAAGAAGATCGTGTATCATGCTATGACTCCAACAGGAGAAGTCGACCTGCATAGCGATTCTGGCTATCGTCGTCTCAACGGAGATGAAGACGACGAAGTCAAAGGCTATGGTATCCGCGGGGCTAACCTGCTGAGGCGTGGCCACACGCAAGCGGGGAAACCCGTCGTGCACCTGGTGGACGCATACTGCAAGTCTCATCGACTGCAAGTGCGTTCGAGCTACTCTGCGGAAACACTGGCAGCAGCCCACAACTTGGAAGACTGCTACCCGACCATTGTAACGCTCCACGAGCTACACTCGGGACCATTGACCCCCACACAGTTGAAGAACATATTGGAAATGGGTGGTCTATGTATCAAAGTCACTCTGACTATTGATGCCGAGTCTGTCTTCAAATCTTTGTCTAGCAAGGATCTGAAGAAGCCCACAGAGTGTACTCTGCTTGGGCACATCAGCTGGATTCGCCAGATGATGGAACGTGGAATCGTGGAAAGCGTCCAATGGTGTGACACGCGGGATATGACTGCCGATGGTCATACCAAAGGTAGCATTGACCGCGCGTTGCTCCTACAAGTAATGGCCGGCCAGCAATCCTTCAAGCACGAGCTGAAGAAACATACGCCGTATAGGGCGGGCAGGTCGTCTCAGGACGGCCCTGCCTCCCGAGCCAGCGGGGAAACCCGCGGGCAGGTGCGCTTTAGCAGCGAGGAAACTCGCCGGTAGCGAGGCTACTCGCGCGCCCTTTCCTTGTAGGCAGCCGCTGCTGCTTAGCACTGTTTTTCCGCATAATAGAAGTGCGGTACCTGCTCGTCTCCTCCCCCTCCGACTTTAAACGGAGAAGGTTAAAGGCGAGGTATAAATCGAGCATGTACCGCTGCCGTGCCTGGCTCAAGCCGGGCCCGGCCAAATATGTGACTGTGCCTCACCGAGGCGCACTACTTGCATCTGAGATCGGAAAACATCCTTTCCATTGACGATGCCCATCTTACTCTTTACTCCAGATCCCATGCTTCGTCTCGCTCTCTTGCTCATGCGCTATGAGCCTAAGCCTGGGATATGGAAGCGCCTAAGGCGGACTGTATACCTAAGCTTACCAGCTTGTTTTCGACTCGTAGTCGTTGAACAGGCCGAGCCGCTCGTAGTGGTAGCCTTTCTCGTCGCACACCTGACCCAGGTTCGAGTCCTCGCGAGTGCAGGCCTCTCGTCAAGTGGCCGAAGGCTGCCAAAGAGCACATGGCTCCGAACAGAGCCGACCTGGTCGAGTGGGTGGCCGCCCGAATGGCCTGACGCTGATGGCCCTTGAGAGGGCGGCTCTCGGCACTAAACCAGCGTGCTCGCTCGTCCCGGATGTCGATCAGGCTTTCGTGGTCGCACATGTCTTGTGGCACTATCCATACGGCTTCATCTTCACAATCGGCTCGTTCTTCGCAATACCCCTCTTCAGCTGGCAGCGCGGATGCTGACAGTCCTGAGTGTAGTGGGCGGCGATGGTTGGCCCCACGATGGTGGGGGCCGTCTCCATCTTCTTGATCTCCACCTCCTTCTTGATCTTGGTCGTTGGGGCTGCCGTCCCGCGCACCTCCTGCTTCCCCGCCTGGACCAGTCCCCAGCTCTTGCACAGGGGCCGCAGGTGGTTGAGCACCGTGACCATGCTGAGCTGCTCGTGGATCTGTTCCGAGCTGAGCGTCGCAAAGACACCTCCGCATACTGGGTCAAGAAATCGGACTTTGCGCTCTCGATGGTGTCGCGCAGCGCTCTGTTCTGCTGGATCTCCGCTGCTGAGGCTGATGACTTCTTTGACTCTCGGCACGGGCGGCGCATCTCGAGCTTCTCGTGATGTCCAAGCTCCGCTGGCCAGGTCGGGAACTTGGTGGACAGCAGCTGCACCGGTAGGCCGTGGCTGTCCAGCTTCCACTTCTCGTGATGGACTGTCCTCAGGAACGTCCTCAGCACTAGTCGTGTCCAGCGGCGGTACGTAGTCCATGATAGCAGCTTCTTGCATACCCACATCTCCCAGAGAGGCAGGTGCTCCAGTAGGAAGGTCTCCGTCAGCTGCTTCATGTCCTTGTCCTTCTTCGAGCCCGCTGGTGGTAGCTTCTCCCACGCCCACTGCTCCATCTCTTCGTTCTCCATCTTGACGTGCTGGCTCTCTGCTTTGCGGCATTTCGCCTCGCGGTTGAGGCTCATGCGAATATGGAAGATATGGAAGCCGCTGAGGATTGGGCTCCTCGCTGGAATCGTTCGCGCCAAAATTGGCTATGGATGATGATGGTGCAGGGCCCTGGAGCACAGGGAACGTGGGGATCTCGGGGAGGACCTCAGGGGTATGACCAGATGATTTCATATGGGATGAAGTCGGAGTACGTGTTAGGTATGCCTCTGACGTAGGAATAGGCGTAGGTGGTGATAATGTACCCTTGGCTGTGAGTAATGATGATGTCCCCGCTGCGGTAGGTAATGATGTCCCCGTTGCAGTAGGTAATAATGATGTCCCCGTTGCAGTAGGTAATGATGATGTCCTTGGGCCCTGCGGGGCTTCTCTGGTAGGGGCCTCATCAGAAAGTTTCTGGGAGTCATCTGCAGGGGCATCTGGGAGTTCGCAATCGATCGGCTGCTCGTTATCACCTTTTCCCGCCGGCACCGTAGCAGTCTCGGGTGTCGAGGGCGCGCACCCCTAGCTCAGGGTGGCCACGAAGCCAAAATCGGCTTGCGATACAAGGGGCAGCGCAAGGTGTCCGCTCGGAAGTGCGAGTAGCTTGGCTCGGCGTCCGAGCTTCTTAAAGAAAGCAGTGTGTGCCTCGCAATCGATCACAGCTCCCAGGCGGCTCAAGACATCAACTCCAATGCGTAGTGGTGCATCCGCGTCGAATAGATTGATCTCGAGCTCGCCCTCCACACTGGCAATCTTCAGGGGGAAAAGTCGCACGGCCGGTGCAGGTCTTGGAGTTACCCTCGCCAAAGATGGAGGTCGACTTCTGGCTGGCGTTCATCTTGATAATGTTGTTGCCCGTCTGTTCGTAGATAATGTCCCGTAGCTTCTCGGCAGCCTCAATGCCCATGATGCTGGAGGTGGCGCTGATGTCCAGGATGCCGAAACCCTTGGAGGCGGACTGCTTCACACTCATCAACATCCACTCCTCGCCCACTCCGAGGTCGCCCAGATGGGCGCGGTCACCTGACGAGGCACCAGCTCCTGCTCGTGGGTCGGCTCGTCGGGCTGCATCTCCGCGTCTGGGTAGGTGCCGAAGAAGATGAAGTTGCTGAAACCCTTCTTCGAACGGTCTCGATCTCCGCGACTGCCATTTGATGAAGCTCGGTCCTTATGGTCCTTCGTCTCATGATTGGCACCACATTTCAGACATGGGCCCTTCCTGGTTGGACGGGGGGGGACGGTCACTGTTTCTCGAGCTTGGCCGATCACGTCACTGTCCGTCACCTCGTCCCCTTCCTTTGGAAGACCCCGAGCTTCTTGATGCTGTCCGAGGTCCGTGAGACTTCTTGTCATGTGGCGTGCGCTTCTTTTCCTCATCCACTGGGTAGAAATTCGTGCTGTCTTCACTCGTCGTATGAGGTCCCGAGCCTCCTCGAAGCTTCTCTGCTGCGCGGCGAAGGCAGTCTCCGCCTCTTCGATCTCCTGGGCGCTGTAGAGGGGCTCCTCGGGATCCTCGGTGTCCTCCTCAGGCTGGGTGTCGTAGGAGGCTTCCGACTCGTCGTAGTATCCGTAGCCGTCTTCGATCTCGTCATCGTCTTCGTCCTGGTCCCAGCCGGCATGGATCCTGCCACGCTCTCGGTGACGGTGATCCTTGCCCTGCTTCTTGTCGCGATTCGTCAGCTCAAATCTGGCCAGGATGCTCGCAGCTGCTCTCGGATGCTGTCGTAGTCGAAGTTGCCTTCCTTTCACCGCGCTGATCACCGCTGCTCGCTCCGTCGGGGACAGTCGGGATCTTTGCAGTAGCAACCATCCTCGCAGCTGGTCCAGATGGATCGCCTGATTGATATCGGTTCCGAAATCAGGATGCTCTGGGATCTCCTCAAGACCAGTCTTGACAAACTCCCAGAGCTTGTAGTTCAGCTCCCTGGCCTTCTCGGCTGCATCCTCGGGGCCTTCGAGCTTGATCTTGTAGAGGAACCAGTTCAGATCTGTGTAGAGTGAGTTCCAGTTTTTGGCCCTCTGGGAGGGCCGCTGATGTCTCTGATTCTTGAAATATTCGGTGTCAAAACCCTTGACCACGTCGTGATGGCTTCATCGTCTCTGCTAGTGAAGCTTGGCATCGGCTCCCTGGTGTCGCGTCGAAGGTCGAAGATCCATCTGGCCAGGTACTTGCAGGCGTCCTGGATGGGCTGAGCACCGAGTTTAGCACGAACGTGTCTTAGCAAGTCCGTGGCACCGCCGTCTCTCTCAATGCGGTCCCAGTCCACGTCCTTGGCGGCCTGTCTAGCTCTTCCATGAAGTCGTCGCCATAATCTGGGTCCGCACACATATCTTTCACGACGGGTCCCTCTGATATAGGCCTTGACGTCTCTCTCGCAGTCGTCTACCGTGGTGAGGTCTCCATTCCATTTGGGTACGATGTCGTCGCCATGGTTAGCTTTCGCCATGGCTCCGTAGTACACTGTGGTCCGTGAATCCGTCGTCCGTGGAGCTTACTGCCCCGCTACCATGCAATGGTCCCGCTAGAACCACTGCCCTCCGCTGAATCCTTGGATATTGCTCTTCTCTGCTCTCCTGTCGATGTGGACTCTCGTCGATGATGTCGGTGAAATACGGGCAGTGGGAAGTGCGAGGCTGCTCGCACGATGGTGATAGAAGGGAACTGTTTATTTTTGTGGGCCAGCTCGCAATCTTGCTCCTCGGAGGCACACACCAGAAGTCCAGCGACCTGTGTCGCTGCAAGGCTTGAGCCAAGACGGTTTCGGCAGAAACATCTTGGAAACGTGTGAAAAGCTTATAATGAGCCGCTTGGGCTTGGGGCTCTTCAGGGGCCCTTGGGGAGACCATTAAGCATGGCTAGGCTACAAGCAGAGAATAGGAAACACGATACGCCGTGCAACGCAGACTTACATAACGGGGGCTCCTGTGGAGCCTGAGTGTACATGTTAGCTCACACTCGGCCTCGAGAGGCCATCTGTCGTAAAAAGGCTCTGGTCAGGCAGGCTCTGGGCTGTGAATTGCACCCTCCCCCCCTTCCCCGGCAGAGCCACCCCGGCCCCGCTCAGGCTCTAGGCTGTAGGCTGTAGCTGAGACTTTTTCGAACTCACACGCCGGATCGGCGGATTTCTGGGATGTGATCCTTAAGTACGATGGGAACAACATAACTCCAGGTATGGAAGGGCTTCGTGTCAACCATTCTGGGTCGCTACAAGGGAGCAGTCGCACTGTTGCCGAGCCCCTCACCAGACTCGAGTCCTTCGAGTCGCGGCTGCGCATCCATGTCTCGGGCAGACCCCAGACAAGGCCAAATCGCCCCAGAAGAGTGGTCTTGAGCGTTCTCAGGGCGTTTCGGCTCTGGATTGGTTGCGGTGCCTGATGCATTCTCCTAGCCCGCCGGCTCTCAGAGATTCCTGGTTTGGTTGAGGTTCCACCTCTTGGGGAAAGACCTCCCAGCAGCTGCCTGGTAACACTAGCCGATGTATCATCATTTGGATGTGTTCTCATCCTGCCTTTGTCCCATGGTCCACGGCCGCCCCCAAGCCGAGACACCCGACGATGTGTTTTTGTTGCTCAATGCGCGGCCCAAGGGGTCCCAGCCCACTCCCAGAGGGGAGTTTTTTGTCGCGGATCCGTCTTTGATGGCCCTGGGGTCCGACACCGAGCCCTGGCAGCCCTGGAGTCCGACACCGAGTCGGAAAGATCTGGGGGCCCATGGGGGAGGGGCATTGGCGCGATTCCAGACGCCTGGCCGTGGGGGTCAGCGTAGGCCCTTCCCGTTCGCGTGGGACGGGAGGTCGGTGGTTTGGGTCGGCAGCCCCGGGGCACGCGGGTGGGCCCCATCGATTCCATTCGGTACCAATCTCACCAGGCTCGATCCGATTGTATTTCGATTTTCGATTCGATGGACCCGTTGTTTGGATGGCGTTCTTTCTCTCTCTTTCTTTCTTGTGTGGTCCTTCATGGGAGCTTCAGAGGGGGTGGAACATTTTGCGTTTTTTTGTTAGGCGAGTTCGTCCGGATTTCGTCGGATTTCGCCGACATTTGGACGGCATCTGAGCGAAATCACATTCATGATAGGGCCGTGGAAGTCCCCCCTGGCTCACATGCAGGCTTTCCCAGTCTCTCCGTCTCTCTTTCTCCCTCTCTTCCTCTCTGTGGTGAACAATTCTGGGCCACCCGCCTTGGGCTTGACTTCTGGATACGCGGGCGCACCTCTCTATGTTTCGTGTTTTGCTTCCTGTTGTTTTCGCTGACACGCGACAGGCCCGATGCGGTTGCTGGTGTGCAGGAGCTTGCTGCGCCACCGCCTGGCGGCGGCCCTATGCGCGAGCGTAACTGGCGCTAGCGGCGGTGCGCGCGCGCTCAATGGAAAACATATGGTTGTGTTGTTGTTTCCGCTCTCTCTCTCTCTCTCGTTCTCTCTCTCTCTCTCTCTCTATCTCTCTCCCTCCGTCTCCTCCTCTTTTCGGGGGTTGCTAAAGGTGCCCCTGGTCCACGCTGCCCCCAGAGTGTCGCTCAGTTTTGAAGCCCATGGGTCCCCTGGTCCTCGTGAGGGGTGCCCTGGAGGCCGTGAGGAACATCTTGGAAGTCCTGGGGGCACCTTGGGCCATGAGCACCTCTAGCAACACCCCTGGCCCTGACAGTCGTCACGCAGCGAGCGACTGAGGGTCGGGGCGTATGGCGGAGTGCCAGACGCACGGGCATCACGTAGCGCGCACAAAAGCATCCCTCCCCACACAGAGACCCACGTTGGGGAGAGTGGGATGCGCGCGCGCACTCCACTACGCTGTGGCACGCGCCAGGGAGCCTGGCTCGTGGCCGCCAGGCCAAAGCCATCATCATTGTCTTTCTCCCGTCCTCGTCTCCTCCTCTCTCTCCCTTCCTCTGTTTTAGTGCATGCGTGACAGCACGTAACCTCTCTCTCTCTCTCTCTGTCACTCTCTGCGCACGTGCGTGCGCCGACCGACGGCCAGAGCCGAG
Source organism: Prorocentrum cordatum (assembly GCA_963575745.1). NCBI lineage: Eukaryota > Dinophyceae > Prorocentrales > Prorocentraceae > Prorocentrum > Prorocentrum cordatum. Next base: position 487,904 of record CAUYUJ010004347.1, read on the forward strand.
GGGCGGCACTCTCCGTCGTGGCCGCGCTCGAACGCGCCCCTCGCGCCCCGCACCGTCCTCTCAGCGCATGGCGGGCTGGCTCTCTGTTTTTTTTTGTTGTTGTTGTTGTTGTTGTTGCTGTTGTTGTTGTTGTAACTGTTGTTGCTGTTGTTTGTAATGTTGTTGGTGTTGTTGTTGGTGTTGGTGTTGTTGTTGTTGGTGTTGGTGTTGTTGTTGTTGTTGGTGTTGATGTTGTTGTTGTCGTTATTGTTGCTGTTGATGGTGTTGTTGTTGTTGCTGCTATTGTTGTTGTTGTTGGTGTTGCTGTTGCTGTTGTTGTTGTTGTTGTTGTTGTTGTTGTTATTGTTGTTGTTGTTGTGTTTGTTGTTGTTGTTGTTGCTGTTGTTTGTAATGCTGTTGTTGTTGTTGTTGTTGTTGTTGAATATTATTACTTCTAAAGAAATATTATTGTTGAGACCCCTGGTGCGCGACCCCCCTCCAAAACCTAGGCCGCAGCCTCATTTCCTTCATTTTCTAGCGAAAGCTTCAGAAAAGTGGATTGTGTCCGGATCCGGTTGTTTTGTTGTAATCCGTTTTCCCTTGCAAAAAACACTATAAAATGAAAATTCTTGTTCTTACTTGATCAAATTGCAAGAATCCCTTGCAAAAAATAAGGTAAAGTGGACATTCGTGCGCGCAAGACGAAATCCTTCCAAAACCTTAGGTTTCGTACGATTTTAACATAAAAACATCAAAAACCCAATGGTTTTTTAAGAAAAAATTGTCAAAATGTCCTTCCGCGCGCGCTGTCCGAATCCCACAAAACCAATGGTTTTTCAACATTTATGTTACATGAGCTCGCGCGAGCTACTTTTTCTTGTTCTAACATAATCAAATTTCAATAATCCCTTGCAAAAAATAAGGTAAAGTGGACATTCGCGCGCGCAAGACGAAATCCTTCCAGAACCTTAGGTTTCGTAACGATTTCAACATAAAAACATCAAAAACCCAATGGTTTTTCAAAAAAAAATGTCCAAATTTCATCCCGCGCGCGCTGTCCGACTCCCACAAAACCAATGGTTTTTCAACATTTATGTTACATGAGCTCGCGCGAGCTACTTTTTCTTGTTCTAACATAATCAAATTTCAATACTCCCTTGCAAAAAAAAGTAAAGTGGACATTCGCGCGCGCAAGACCAACAAAAAACACGACGATCTCAGGAACTTGCCCCAAAAATGTGACCAACTCCGCTCTCTCTGTCTCTCTCTCTGTCTGCTCTCTGTCTCTCTCTCTGTCTGTCTGTGTCATGTATTGTATGTCACAATTGCAGGATGCTGGGCACACGCGCGCCCCGAATAAGTGACCAAGTTCTGTGGGTGTGTACCCCACGCCAGTGTAGTAGCCACGGTCGTCCGCACGCCACGAAGTGAAGTGTCCCAACGTCATAGGGCGGGAAGCTGGGTTTGGGTGGTCGCGAAGAGTCGTTTGGATATTTGGTAGAGCTTGAACTGCCCCCCCACGAAGTGGGGGTATTGTCTCGCGTCGCATGAAAACCCTGGCACTGGTGAGAACACTGAGCGTTCGGGTAAAATGATTGTTGTTGTTGTTGTTGTTGTTGTTGTTGTTGTTGTTGTTGTTGTTGTTGTTGTTGTTTCTCTCTCTCTCTCTCTATATATATCTCCCTTTCTCTCTCTCTCTGTCCCTCTCTCTGTCTGTCTCTCTCTCTTTCTCTCTTTTTCTCAGTCTCAGGAATCGCCATAGGGGAGGCCGGTCCTGACGGAAACGGGTCCTAAGGCCCTCGGGGCCCTCCACGGGCCCTCGGGCTGTCAGAAAGCGACTCAGGGTGAAGAGCTCGTCCTTTGGGGAGGCTCTGGGATCTCACAGAGGCAGCTCTCTCCAGCGTCCGTCGGATCGAGGCCCGTCGCGGGACCCACCTCCGAGGAGTGACGTGGGAAGGGTTAGGGGGTCGGCTACGTCACCTGTAGCGTTCCGAGAACCCTGTGGAGCCGATCGGGTGTCTGATGTGGCCAAGCACTGGCTCTGGCCTGCAGAAGGGGCGTGCGAGGCTCGAGGTTCTGGGTTCGGGGAGGGTTGTTGCTTTCTCGTCCTCCGGGGCCGCTTTCGGACCCTGGAGCCGTCAAGAACTAATCCGGGGTGGAAACTGCATTGGATGGACCCCAGGACGGGTCCGGGGACCGATGTTGGGTGGATTTGGCCTCATCTCCCCTCCTGACCGATTTGCTTGGGCCCCAACCAACACCACCCACCAAACCACCCCAACCCAACCCGAAGGCCCCGATTTGCCGTCCATTTCTAGTGGGGAGGGGGTCGGGGAACATTGAAAAAGCACGTATGCAACCCGATCCCCGACATCCGGGCGAAATGCGGGCGAAAGTCGGGTCTTCGGGGGTTGGCTTGGGTTGGGGTTCATCTCCCCTCTTGACCGGCTTTCTTGGGCCCCAACCGGTTCAGGCCCCCTGGCCGCCTCCAAGTCTCCTGTCTCTTGTCTCTGTCCCTTCTCCTGCTTCTCCTCTTCCCCCTCCTCCTTCTCCTTCTTCTTCTTCTTCTCCTCATCATCATCATCATCCCCTCATGCTACCTCTTCGTGGGGTATTGAGGCAGCCTGGCCCACATCAGGTTCGGTTTCAGATAGGTACAGCCTGCCATGTAAAATTACTCGCATTTGGATTTTCTGATTTTGCCGAGTTGATGGCTCCTTTCATCCTAAGGCTACGGAGATATCGTTGCGACGACTCATCTGGAGTACGTGGTCGCCACACTGCGCACACCTCAGACTTGCCAACGTATTCGCGGTCGCTGTTGTGCCAAAGATCTCTGGATGGCGGCCATACTCTTTGCTATGCTAGATTACGCACGTAATCGAACCACGTAACAACAGTCTGTGCTATCTGCCATACTGATTGGATGGAGGGTGAGATTCACGCACGGCATGAAGAAGGCATGATGTGAGTCTTTTATTACCAAACGCGTCCAGAGGGAGACAGAGAGAGGCAGAGAGGATGGACGGAAAAGGATCATGACGATATGGAGGGCCACAAGGCTCGGACCGGGTGAAGACGAGCTACAGGATTTCATCCAGTGTCCGCGGCCCACTCTCCTCCGGCTCCCCTTCGAGTGTTGGTGGGGGTCGGCGGGGGGTCAGGTCTGCCTGGGACGAGGATGAGTCGTTCAAGAGCGTTCCGACCGGAACGTTCTCAGAGCCTTCCGGAGCGTTCTGGAACGGCCACGGCGCCTGATATTAGTTTGCCACGTTGCTGAGATTGAGATCCCCGATGTATTCCCTTTCGGATGCATTTTCACCCCGCCTTCGTCATAGGGGGAAGGGGCAGAATAGCATGGCAGATGCACAGGTGCTCGGCCCCCGCACTTCGGAAACGGAAGGCGGCCGCATTGGCGGACCAGGGGAGGGGGGGGGCGGCTTGGGTCAACAGCTGACGGAGGAATAGAGAGAGGGAGAGAGAGAGAGAGAGAGAGAGCAGGGGAGAGAAAGAGACTGAGATAGAGAGAGGGAGAGACACACAGAGAATGAAGGGCGAGAGAGAGAGAGAGAGAAAGAGAGCATGATGCTGAGTGGAAGGGCGAGGGGCAAAAACAGGTTGCGGTTCGCCGTGGGGGGCGTGCCACGGCCCGCTCGAAGCCGAGGTGCATGCTCTTCATGGCCGGAATCTGGGCCTACACCATCGGAGCCGTCTGCGGCATCGTGGGCAATTTGCACCCGCACGAGGCCCTTGAAGCTAAGTCGGGCATGTCCCTCTACACGAGGAGCTTTTATAAGAATGAGAGAAAAGTCAGGGGACGATGTTTCGATTCTGTTTCGTTGATTAAAACTTATGATTTGAGTATGTTTGACTTTTCGTTCCAAATTCGCCTGTTTGGGGACATGCCCGACCTGAACGTAAAGCCTGCTCCATCTCGGCCGGCCCCAAATGCTCTCCCAGCTGTTCCGAGGCAGGGATTCACCCATCACGACCACCTGGGGGATCGATCTTTGGGCACCTCGGTAGGCGGTAGATCCGAATCTATATGTGTGTGTATATATATATATATATGTATAGTCGGATCTATTCGGGAATATCCATTGCCTGTCGAGGTCCCCGAAGATCGATCCCCCATGCGGCGACTACGGGTACATCCCCGTATCGCACAGACACCTGCTCTTTCTCTAAAGTCAAGACGCGGAACAGTCCAGACCACTGTGGGCTCAGGGGGGCGACCTTGTTTTGGGGTGCAGTGGGGGCTTATGCCAAGAGGCAACCTGCATGTCTCCAGGGTGCTCTCTGGGTTCCTTGGGTTTCGATGGCTTCTCTGTGGGAAGCGTGACGCTCCCACGCCAAAAGTCAATGGACGTCCTGGGATCTCAGAATGGGTTTCTTGTGGAAGGTTTATCGTGGACTGGCCTCCACTGTACTTCTTTCCTTGAGTCCAGGTCGGGGGACCTGCTCGTGGTCGAGAGGCGCCCCGTGGCCGGAGCAGCCCTTCATCTTTCCTTCCGCAGCGCTCCCATGTTAGCACGATGGCTGCATCGACAAGTAAAGCATCGGCATCAAGAACTCGGAAGCTGATCGATCTCCTACCCTGGCACGTCGATTAGCAAATTGGCCGTTTCCGGTTCACGAGAGGGCGTCGCGGCCGTCGTTTTTGCGGGTCCAGGTCCGTCGGTTTCGGCCCTAGGCCGTTGTCACTAAAGGGTGGTTTATTAAATGGAGGTTTGTCTACCGCCGAATAACCTGAACTGTCGGTGGCCCGCGCGCATTTACTGGATTGGTGCTGGAATACCCTGGCGGCGCCTCCAGCGCCGCCCCTTGCGTGCCTGGCGCGCCAGGCAGGATGGGGTCAAGCGCCGGTCCAAGAAATCCGCATGGACCACCGACGGTTTGACTATGTCCATGCCGTTTTTTCATTGGTCCATCCTGCCTGACCGCTCCCTTCTTAACTCGCGCCGCACTCCGCCTCACCCTTGACCTCTCCCCCTGCAATTCCTCATGATTCCTCTTCCCCCTCTGCACCGTGTCAGTTCTGCTCCCTCCTGGCCCCGCGACTGCCGCCAGACCTCGGCGCCGCGGTGCTCTCAACCCGCAGGGCTCTGGAGCGCCCGACCTCACCCGTCGCACGGGTCGCCCGCAATGAGCAATTTGCGTGTGGGTCCCGGGGCTTGGAGACATCAGAGTCGAGGAAGCAGCAGGCGCGTAAGCCCAACAACGTTCGGTGGTCCGCGCGAGTTTCTCAGATTTGGATCGGCGCTGGGCCTCTTTCCCAAGGGCTCCCGCGAGGGCGCGAAGTTATTCGCGCTTCGCGCTTCGCGGTCCTCGTTCCTTCTCCCCCTCCTCCTCGTCCTCCTTTTCTCCCTTTGGGGGAGCGGCGCGAGAGCGCGAAGTTATTCGCGCTTCGCGCTTCGCGCAGCGCGAAGCGCGAAGTTGGGAGCCCTAGCTTTCCCCGGCGGGGGCGCAGCGCCGACCCGAACAGAAACGCGCGGACCTCGGAAAAGGGCATGTTTAGGCAGTCTCCCCACTATCGGGGGCGGAAAAGAGGGGGGTGATGACTAGGGGGGGGTGGATATCATGGCGGGGGCCATGATTTTTCCTCAGATTTCATGGCGCCTCTTCTTATTTCATTACGTCCCAGGCCCCCCCGCTGGGCCGCGCACATGCCGCCGGTCATGATTTGCACCCCCCCCTCTTGGACCCCCCTCTCTTGGCCGCTCCCGACACTATTGTTAGGACGCCAGCCACTTGGATCTCTTCTGTCTGCTGAGTTCTGCAGTTCCCTTGCTCCCTCCTTCCCATTGCCTCCTCCTTGGAGCCTCCCTGACCTCCTTCCCCGTCTCTCTCCCTCCTTCTGCTTGCTTGTGTCCTCTCTGCCCTCCCGCTTCCCCCACCGTGCAGCCTGCCACTGCCGCGCAGGTCGCCTTCAAGCGGATGATGGACACCCTCAACAATATGATGGCCGACAACGGCATGCCCAAAGACGTCAGGACACGGCTGCGGAAGTGCCTGGCCTTCTGGGAGGAAAGGAGGGGGGGAGGGAAGAGGAGAGGGAGGCATGGAGGAGGCAGCAAGAGGGAGCACAGAATGGAGGATCGGGCCGGAAGAAAGAGGAGGGCGAGCTGTAACGAGAAGAGAGAGTGTGAGAGAGAGAGAGAGAGCGTGAAAGAGAAAGAGACAGTGAGAGAGAGAGAGAGAGCGAGCGAGCGAACACCGAAGAGGAGATATTCAGAGAGAACGAGAGAGAGAGAGAGAGAGAAAAAAAAATAACAACAGAGAGACAGAGAGAGAGAGGGTGACACATCAGAGAACAGACATTCGCTGTCCCCTCGATCGGTTCTTCATGTATCCAGCTGTTTCTAGCTTCGACTCGATCGGCTTCGGTGGTGTCCCGCCATCTGGCGTGGAGCAGCAGAGAAAGAGAGACAGACAGACAGACAGACAGACAGACAGGCAGGCAGGCAGGCAGGCAGGCAGGCAGACAGAGCACGGTCCGCAGGTACGTCTACGCGTCGCGATCGGTGAACCGGAGGAAGGTGCTGGCGGCAAGCAAGGAGGCCCAGGCTCAGGGACTCAGCCGTCTGATGGGGCAGGAGGCTTCTCCTACGGGACCTGGTTTGCCACAAGCACGTGCTTGGCGCGACTCTAACGGAAACTGAGCGGCCGAGACCCCCTGGGCGACGCGACCGCTCTATGAACGGCCGAGATCCCTGGGCGACCGCTCCGACTGACCCCCCCCTGGGCGAGCCGGCCAGTTCCAGAACCCCCCTCAGCGATCCAGAACCCCCCACAACCCTTGGGCGAGTGAAGCGATGCACGCAGGGGCGGCCATCGAACCTCGGTAACAGGGGGGAACTCTACTGGGAGGCAAAGCGCATGTACGGAGGGGGATCGAAGATTGCAGGACGGTGGCCCTCGTGGGGCCCTGGACGGCTCCTAAACTGCCACCGCAGGCCCTGAAGGTGCTGGCAAGATTCAGGAGGGAAAAAAGCACACAGACACAAGTAATCTTCGATCCCCAGAAAAATGTGGGAAAATACTGGAAGTGGGGGGGAAGACGAACACCCAGAAACTATAAAACTAAATGGGGAAGCCTGGGATTTGAGTGTATTTATTTGTGCGCCCCTGAGCCACATTCAAAGATGCGCGTGCCTCTGTTAGCAAACGCCCGCTGCGCCCAAATTGGCTCGAAGCTGCAGCGGAAAGCAGAGACTGGCCCCTGAAAACCTACGCCCACACACTATCTGAGAGGCGGTCGACTTTTTCAGAAGGACGACCCCGAGTCCTGCCCTCCCCGCCATCCCCCCCCCATCATGCCCATCCCACAACATGTCTGCTTGAAAGCTATCTGGAGACATCGGGAATGAACACCATTTTTCCGATGACTTCCCCGTTCCCTTCCCTCATCTTGTGGCCCACCGTCGAAGGTGGAAGCCCACGTCATGAACTCCCTATCGCCGACGCTGCAGGGTGAGGTCCTGCTGTACGGGAGCAAGGATTTCCTGATGGCGGCGCCACTCCCGTGGGCCGGGGGCGGACTTGCCCATGCTCCTTCTTATCGTTCGCCTCTTCTTCCTCCAGGCTTTCACGGCGCTCCTCGCAAGATCCCAATGCCGCTCCTCTTCGTGTCCCCCCATCCCCCCTCCGCTCTTCACGATGATGCTCTTGCTGAGTACCCTCTCCTCTATGTGCCTCATCCGTCTTTGCATCATCACACTCATCTTCCTCCTGCTCGTGCCCTTGCTCATCGTCTTCCTGCTTTTGCTCGCTATTCTCCGTTCGCTTCCTCCGTTTCTCCGCCCATCCCTTCTTTCTATGTGTGGAGGCCGTCGGCGTCAAGACTTCAGCGATTCCTGAAGCATGTCTCTTCCCCACCTCCCCCCTCCTGCTTCGCTTGCCCCTCGCAGCGCTTGTCCGATCCGTCGGCACGTCTTGCCCCTGAGGTCCAGCGCTTGGCCTGGCGGGGCCCAGCGCCAGGTTCATCCGAGTGATGAAGGACCTACGATTTCCACATTCATTCGGCCGTCCAGGGACGCGTGCCGCTTGAGCCCGCAGGCGCTCCCCATCGTGAGCACTGCGAGCCTCAGCGGCGCGTCAATCTGTCATCCACCTTCCACAGCGGAGAGGCGGACGCGCGGCCACCGACACGCCGTTGCTTTGTGCACAGCTGAAGGGGACTCTCGCCGCGGTCGGAGCCACGTTGGGCCGTGCCGTGGCGAAGTGAGCCACGGCACGCACGGAGATTGAGGCGAGGCGGCCGCGGAGGGAGGAAGAGTCGGGGCGTCCAGGAGGGGGCGGGGGGATCACTATGGGCCACGGGGGGGTGCTTGGCGGGGGCCATAATACCTCCCGGGATCTCGTGGCCCTCTCTGCTTCCAACGCGTCCCCCAGTACCCCCCTGTGGAGGGTTTATCCGAAGGGTTTAGGCGACCCCTCCTCCCTCCTCCTCCTCCTCCTCCTCCTCCTCCTCCTCCTCCTCCTCCTCCTCCTCCTCCTCCTCGTTCCCCGTAGCCTTTTTGGCTCAAGACACATGCTGTCGCGGGCTGACCCCGCATTGGCAGGACTGGATACCGCTAGCCCGCGGCGAGCAAGACACCTGTGCCTGGCATCCATCTTCGGCCTCTACTGCAGGAGTTTGGCCCCTGCACATCCAGTGTTCGCTCCGCTCAGGCCTCCCAGCGTAGCAGATGGTCCTTCGGGGACAGTGATCCCGCCCGCTCTGCTGGAGAGTCGACCTCGCCCCGACCGTTCCGTCCCAGGAGCCCGTCGGCCGCGGCAATGGTGGCAAAGGCGCTGGTTTTGCCCCGCCCCGCAAACCTGCTGCGCAGGTTCTCTCTGGTGTTGATGGTGAGCACGCTGATGATGATGCATGGACCAGTGACGACTACCTTCGCCAATTGTGCATCGTCGAGTTCGCGGGCATGCGGTAGGCACTCACCGCCTCGGTCGCGGAGTCTGTCGGCACGACGGCCGCCGCCAATCACGCTGTCCTTCTCAACTCTATCGATGCGTTGCGGGCCCAGGTCTCTGGTCAGTCCGAGTCGACCGATCAGCAGGTTCAGAGCGCCGTGCGCCCCCAGGTGGACGCCCTCGCGCGCAGGCTGCAGCCCGAGATCGATGAACACTCCGCGAAGCTTGTCGCTTGCGAGCGGCGCCTGGCTTCACGTGATCATGATATCTCTCAGTTTCGTGCACAGCTTGAGGAGCCCAGGCGAAATCTTGCAGTTGCTGTGAAGCGACCCCGGCCTTCCCCGCAGGTGCCGCAGGGCTTCGACAGGCACCCCGATGGCACGCTCCTCATTACGGTCGCGCAGCGACCGACCTCCCTCGAGGTCATGTCCAAGTGCCTGGTTTCATATCTCCTGGAGGTTGGGTTTGATGAGAACGAGTATGATATCGACGCGAAGGGTGATCTCCCGTGCAAGCGCTTCGCCGTCCACTTCACCGGCCTGGTCGCCTCCGCTAGCTGCAAGGTCTTGCGGGCCCTCGCGGGCCTCAAGAATGGTCGTGACCGGGAAGAATTCCACGCGGACGCCCCTGGCAGCGACGCGCAGACCGGGGCCCGCACCGGCCCCGACAAGTCCCCGCGCCAGATCCAGACCGAGATCTCCTTGCGACGGTGCCGCGCTGCGATCTCAGAGGCATTCCCTCACCTTCGTCTGCTCTCCGACAGGGAGCGCGGCACGGTCTCCATCGGCTGGGGCACAGTGTTCAAAGTGGAAGCGACTGCTGGCGAGGCCCCTCCTGTCCTTTACTGGGGCGCCGCCGAGCTCGGGAAGCATGGGCTCTCGAAGGAGCAGATGCTGCGTGCCACCTCGGCCATTTCCGAGCCCCCCGAGGCTTCCGCGCGGTGTCTCTGACGCCGCGCGCCTGCCCTCATGCTGTCAACGTTCACTTTCTGGGGAGGCCACTGCTCAGCGAGTGGCCGCGTGGAACTGCAGGGCTCTCCTGCAGCACGCTGGGGCGAAAGCGTCGTTGAAGATACAGTGCCTGTCTAAGATCGCCCGATCCAAAACCATCATCTCGCTTCGGGAGATCCACCAGGGCGCCCTGGAGCTGGGAGAATGCATGCATTCTGTCGCTCCGCGCGCCGCCGTGGTCTGCTGCTTCTGCGGCAACGCGCGGGCGGATCGTGCTCGCGGTGGCGTCGCTGTTCTTCTTCCTCCTCTTGCCCACCCCCCTGGCGGCCCTGCTCTGGTTCGCCGCGTTCCTTTGGCCCCTGGCCGCGCGCCCCGCGTTGCCCTCGAGGCGGCGCGCGGTCGTCTGCACATCTTCAATTCCGCAGCCACGAGTTGAGGGCAAAGGAGATCCAGTTGGCGCGCGCCACCGTTCGGCGCGCGCTGGGGGAGGCGCGCGAGGGCTCGTCCAAGTCGTCAACGGCGACTTCAACGTCGACGACGATGGGCGCTCTCGTCCCGCGCGCTCTTGGCCCTGCCATTCGGCGGGGTGGTCGTCGCCATCGCGCAGGTGCCCCCGCTTGGCGGTCGGCCTTCGCGGACGCGCTGGAGATCGGGGGCGGCGAGCCCGCGCGTTTCGAGGCTGCCTCTGGCAAGGCCCGCGTGCTGGACCGCATCTTCGTTTCGCTGCAGGGCTGGCAGGTGCGCCCGCTGCAGATTCCCTCTGCCGCTGCGGGGTCGGCGGCCGCGGTCTCTAGCGCACAAGTCTCTGACCGTGCAGCAGTCGTTGCGTCCAGCGTCTAGCGTTCAGCCCGTCCTGCCCCTGCTCGTCCGGCCCCCATCACATGCCGTGACCCTCTCTTCGCTCGGCGATTGCGCGGTCTAGTGGAGGCTGCCCAGCGGGGTCGGGCGCCCCCTCCATGTCAGTTAGAACATTACAAGCACCCGACGCGGATCGCTGCCGCTGAAGTTCGCGACATGTCGTTCCGAGAGAAGCCTGGCTGTGTTCGCGCGTTTTTGCAGGTTTCCCGCATGATTGCCCGCGTGGCATGGGGGCAAGATGCTAGACTGGCTCGGGGCACGCTCGAAGCCCATCCTGCTGCGTCTGACCACGTCGTCGTCTCTGGCGCCGAGGTCTGCCTGATACATCCTCCTTCGTTTGCCGAGTGGCCGCCCAAGGTCCAGCGCGAAGCTCTCAATGCCCGGCGGAAGCCTGTGGAGGCCAGGCTGAACGGTTCCGTCTCTGCCCGCGGTGCCCGTTTGCAAATGCGAGCGCTCGAACGTGAAGCACGCGTCTGGTCTCCGCTGTCGCGTCGGATATCACTGGCGTCGATTCGCGCTCCTGACTCCGACGTGATTGTAGACCCTGGCGAGCGCCTGGCTGCCCCGGCTAAGCACTGGAAGCCCGCGTTCTCGAAGAAATCTCGGGGCGTGGAAGCGGCCGAGGAATATGTGCCGCAGTGGATCTCCGAGACCGACTTTTCGGACCTCCCGCCGCCTTCCCTGCGTTTATTGCGTCGGGCATTGCATGTGGCCCAGGACTCTGCTCTGGGCATGGATGGGCGAATTCGCTCTACCTGGAAAGCCCTGCCGCTCAGTTTGCATATTCTGATGTCGGCGCTAGACTGGGCGGGAGAGGGTCAAGCCTCATTCGACAGCGCATCTGTGACGACACAGGCCGTGACCAGCGATGGGCTGAGAGATGGTGAGTGCACCCGCTCGCCTGACAAAGTTTGAGTGCTGGGCCTACGCAACACCGGTATTAAATTGTTGTCGGCGGTGATGAATCGGGCCGTCCAAGTTGCAGTTCAGCGAGCTGCCCCCCCGCGCCAGCGCGGCTTCGTGCGCGGCCGAAGCTGCGGGATCAACATCCTGGAACTTGACTCGCATGCTCATGAGTTGTCGCTCCTGCACCCGCAGTCCCTCGACATTCCCGCTCTGTGCTCGCTCGACTTCGGCCAGGCCATCCCGTCGTTGAATCAGCAGCTTTTGGAGTGCATCCTTCAGTCCCTGGTCCTCCCTGGGTTCTTCCTCGCTTTCGTCTTCTTCCTCTACTCTGCGGTGGAGGGGGTGGCCTCGTCGCTCGGGCACTTCGCGTGGATCTTCTGGCTGCGCAGTGGCATCATTCAAGGGTGTGCTCTCTCGGGATCGTTGTTTGCCCTATCGACGGCGGTCTTCTAAATAGACCCCGCGCGCGATCTGGAAGGGGATGGGCGCGGCCTTGTTCGGGCCTGTGCCGAAGATATCGGTGGCGCGTTGTGGTCCGCGAGGGATCTGGCTCTGGTGCACCGCGCGATGAACGCGGCGGCCTTGCTGGCCAACCTGTACCTCATAGTCCCCAAGTGCCTCCTGGCTCCCCTACCTGGGCCCTTCTCGGTGGAGCTTGCGGCCGAGGTTGCCGTTCAACTACGCAAGTGGATCCCCCCGTGGGCCAAGTTCGGAGTCGTTGCTGAGCTCCAGAACTTAGGCCTGTGGCCGGGCCCTGCCGTGGCGGTTGACCGCCAATGGCGTGACCCTGTTGCCAAAGTGCGCGCTCGGGCTCAAGTCGTCGGCTACGGGGCCACCCCTCCCAGCATCTCGGCCATTCTATATTGTGCGCGGGTTGTGCCCACACTCTGCTATGTCGCGCAGTTCTGTGACGTGCCGTTCTCTGGCGCAGTCCTTCCGCGTCGCCCTTGGCGCCTTCCCGCTCTCGCGCTGGTTATTGTTCCAATATTGGGGCGTACCTCGCGTGACCAGATGGGCGTTCCTGGGTTTCGCGAGCCTGGCGCGCGCGGCGTTGGCGACGTTTCAGGTCCACGCCGACATCCTGAAGCGTCTTCGGGACGCGGTGCGCTTCAATGACACGCGGCGCACCCTGGAGATGCAAGCATCGGCGCGACCATACCCTGGTCTTTGGAAGTCGGAGGCCTTCGTGGGAATGCTGGAGCGGGCGGCTGCTGGGCGCTCGCCTTCGCCGTCTTCTCCCTCGCGGTCTGCGACCTGGCCCGCGGTCGCTGCCGCGGCCGCCCGCGAGGAGCTGGCGCCCCCCGCCGGCGCCCGCCACCGCCCTCAGCGCGCTGCGC
>CAUYUJ010004347.1:505846-524171 GCA_963575745.1 Prorocentrum cordatum
CGCGGCCGAAACTTCGGGATCGACATCCCGGAAGTTGACTCGCACGCTCGTGAGTTGTCGCCCCTGCCCCCACAGTCCCTCGACATTCCCCTCTTGTGCTCGCTCCACTTCGGTCGGGCCTTCCCGTCGTTGAATCAGCTGTTTTCGAACTGCATCCTTCAGTCCCTGGGCCTTTCCTGGGTTCTTCCTCGCATTCGTTTTCTTCCTCCTACTCTGCGGTGGAGGGGGTGGCCTCGTCGCTTGAGCACTTCGTGTCGATCTTCTGGCTGCGCAAAGGCATCATCCAGGGGCGTGCTCTCTCGGGATCGTTGTTTGCCTTATCGTCGGCGGTCTTCGACGTGGACCTCGCGCGCGATCTGGAAGGGGGCGGGCGCGGCCATGTTCGGGCCTGTGCCGGCGATATCGGTGGCGCGGAGCGGCCCGTGAGGGATCTGGCCCCAGTGCACCGCGCGATGAACGTGACGGCCTTGCTGGCCCACCTGTACCCCATGGCCCCCAAGTGCCTCCTGGCCCCTCTATCTGGGCCCTTCTCGGCGGAGCTCGCGGCCGAGGTCGCTTCTTCAACTGCGCAGGTGGATCCCCCCGCGGGCCAAGTTTGGAGTCGTTGCTGAGCTCCAGTACCTAGGCCTCTGGCTGGGCCCTGCTGTGACGATTGACTGCCAATGGCGTGACCCTGCTACCAAATTGCGCGCTCGGGCTAAAGTCATCGGCCACGGGGCCGCCCCTCCCAGCATCTCGGCCATTTTATATTGTACGCGGGCTGCACCCACACTCTTATGTCGCGCAGTCCTGTGACATGCCGTTCCCTGTTCGGAAGCAGGAGCTCACGACGCTGGCGCAGACCTTCCGCGTCGCTCTCGGCGCCCCCCCGCTCTCGCGCTAGTTATTGCTCCGATCTTGGGGCGGACCTCGCGTGACCAAACGGGCGTTCCTGGGTCGCGCGAGCCTGGCGCGCGCGGCTGGCGAAGTTCCAGGTCCACGCCGACATCCTGAAGCGTCTTCGGGACGCGGTGAGCTTCAATGACGCGTGGCGCACCCTGGAGATGCAAGCATCGTCGCGACCATACCTGGTTTTTGGAAGTCGGAGGCATTCGTGGAAATGCTGGAGCGGGCGGCTGCTGAGCGCAAGCCTTCGCCGTCTTCTCCCTCGCGGTCTGCGACCTGGCCCGCGATCGCTGCCGCGGCTGCCCGCGAGGAGCTGGCTTCCCCCACCGGCGCCCGCCCCTGCCCTCAGCGCGCTGCGCATGCTGCGCTCCGTTCTCTGGCCCCCGCGCCGTCGCCGCTGGTGTCGCTGCTGGTTCTCCGCCGGGCGAATTGCTTCCCCGCCGCGCCACCGCGCTGCCTGGTCCCCCCCTGGGACCGCGTCGCTGCCTCGCTGGCTTCCAGCCCGCGCCCTTGCGCGTGGGCGACGGCCCGCGCGCGGGCTGACGGCTGGCCCACCCCCCACCGCATCTAGCACCCCTTGGGAAAGAAGGCCTGCGCATTCGGGTGTCAGGCTGATGGTGACCCACGCCACTACGCTCGCTGCATGCCTGTGCACGTTGCTGTTTAGCGCGCTCTCGCCAGACCAGCCCCGCTTCCTGCGCTGCTGCGCTGGGGCCTCGCCAACCCCAACATTGCGGCGTTCCACTACCTCGCGGCAGCGCACAGCACCTACCGCACTGCCCGTCGCCTGGAGGTCTGGCCGCTTTTCGCCGAAGAGCTGGCCCCCTGCGTTCTTGCGGGGGGGCGGTCCGCGAACGCGGCTCGGCCGCGGCGCATGTCCGTTCGTGGGCGCTCTTCTCCTACCTTGTCTCCCGCGCAGCTCATCATTCTCGTCGCCCTCTTCCTCGACGGCGTCTGCGACTACGCTGGCCCCTTCGCCATCGGCCCCAGCGCGCGCCGCGCCGAGCCGTTCGCGGAGCCCGAGTCCTGGGATCACGCCTGCTGCGTCCCCAACCTCGACGGCCCCGACAGAGATTGCCGCTGACGTTGAAGTGATCGACGACGACGACCCCAGTGTCACCCCTGTGGTCAGCGTCGCGCATGTGGAGGATCTGGTCGCGAGTGATGGAGACCATCCTGCCTGTTGTTCTTCCCGTTTCTCATCGTTCCCAACCTCTACTTGCTCAGTTAGAACGCAAGGCCAGCCGTGGGTGTCGGGCTTGCCGTTGCCGCCTGCTGGATGCAAGTCGCTTTCTTCGTCGAGCGCATGCAGTGGCGTTAGATCGCAAGTCCCGTTGTCGCGCTCGCGCTCGGCGTCGCCACCTGCCAATGGATCCGCCGTGGTGTCACCCGCCGAGGGCGCTAGAGCGCAAGTCCCGTTGTCGTTCGGGCTCGCCGTCGCCGCGCTGCGGATGCCTCGTCAATGGCCTGCTGTCCGCGGGCGTTAGATCGCAAGTCCAGTTGTCGCGTTCGGGCTCAGCGCCGTCACGTCCTGGATGCGTCGTGGCGGTCGACCCTGGCAATGCCGTTAGATCGCAAGTCCCGTCGTCGCGCTCGGGCTTCGCGTCGCCACTTGCCGGTTTATCTGGCGTCAGTCCGTCGACCCTGGTGACTGCGAGTGGACCAATTGAGTTGCCGACGTCAGCTGCCGCGAGTCGGCCCATTGACTTGCGTGCTTTAGTGGCGCTCTCGACCCCAGCCTCCAGCCTCTGCGACCGAATGCCCCCTCGTCGCCAGCCTCCACATGTGGATCAATGAGGCGGGCGACTCCCTGGGGAGTAGTGCGCCCACCCGCCACCTCGCCTCTTCTCACGCCTGCCCTACCCCTTCCCTGTGTTGTCTCACCCTACTTCCCGCGCTTTTTCGCCTACTCAGATCATGTATGTTCCTTCCCGCGCGTCGCTATCACGTCAAAACTCCCCCGCGTGCCCAGCGCTTCGCGTGCCCACATTTTCTCTTTTAGTAGTTTGGGAGTTCTGCAGCCCCGAACCCTCGTCACAGCGCTTGGCGGCCCCCCCCCGCGCGCCGCCGCCTTTTCGAACCTCGAGTGCAAACCGCTCCTGTGGAGTGCAGCAAAGGCATCCGCCCCGCTGCAAATACAATCTCTCTTATGCCATTTACTCTCACATCTTATTTCCCCATTATTGTTACACGCCCCCTTCTTCCTCAAGATATTCCTAGAGATCTTCTCCCAGAAGCGCCCGCTGGCGTTCCCGCTCTGGTAGCGGAGCGCTTCGGCGCTCTGCGGCCAGGCTGGGCATTGAAAAGTGCCCGGCACAACGTCTACCACTGCGCGAACTTGGACTTCTACCACTTGCGGGGGGCCGCAAGGCCCCAAGAAGCGCCGGCGCCGCCACTCGCGCTCTGTCGACGCAGAGGCGCGGCGGGCAGCTCGACGCCTGGAGGTGGAACGCGAGCGCGCGGGCGCCACGGCTGTGCCCTGTCTGTAGTGGTGAGGCGCCGCGCCGAAGATGTGAGGCCGCCGCCTCTCGCTCCCGGCGCGCGCGGCCCGGGCGCCCCCTGACTCTGCTGCCCTGCTGGCCCTGGGGGCGGCGTCCGGCTGCGCCGCGGCGGCGGCGTCAAGGTGCGCCTCGGCGGCGGCCCAAGCTCCGCCTGTAGCTCGTCGTCCGGCTTCTCGTCCGGCGGTCAGTCTAGCTCCTCCTCAGCCGGCCCCTCCCCCACCTCGGCCTTGGAGACCAAGGGGGAAATGCCGCGAAGTCGCGCTGGCCCGCGGCAGGCCTCGCTGCGAGGCTCCCAAGGCAGACGCGAGCACGTGCGCGTGGAGCCCAGAGCTAGAGCACGACGCGGCGCATCCGCGCACCATCGCCGAGTGGGCGCGGGACGTGCGACGGTGGACGGCGGCCGCCAAGCTCAGCGTGGAGCGCCAAGGGCCCATGCTGAGCCTCGCCCTCGGCGCGACGGCGCGGACCATCGCAGACGAGTTCTCGGTGGAGATCCTGCAGCACGGCGCGGTGCTCGACCTCGGTGACGGGCGGGCCGCTGCGGCGAGGACGCGGGTGGATGCTCTCCTGGCGGTGCTGCTCGCCAAGTTCCCTCCTGGCCCAGAAGCGCGGACGCCCTGCGCAGGGCTGGATTTGTTCAAGTTCACGCCGAGCCGCGGCGAGGACCTGCGGGGCATGTTCCTGAGGTTCGACCTCCTGTTGGACCGTGCGAACCAGCGCGCTGAGCTACGGATTTCGGTCCCTTGCCGGACGTGGATGCTCCTCTCGCTCCTGCGCCTGCCAGCGCGCAAATTGGCAGAGATCCTGCGCGAGTGTGACCGCAACCTGCCCAGGGCGGAGCAGGAGTGCCAGGTGGTCAAGGCAAGGCTTCTCCGAGACCGAGCGATCGAGGAGAACGTGTCGACCTTCCAGCCGGGCAGGGCTGGGGCGCCGGGCGTGTACTTCGCGGACGCCAACGAGGACCCGCTGCCGCTGTGCCTGACCATAGCGGCCGGCGGCGCCGACGGAACGGCAGCCCGCCCCGCCCAGCGCGCTGCGATCGGAAACGGTCACAGCAGCGCGGCGGGCCAGGACCTCTTCTTCGACCTCGGCCAAGCGGCGGGCGACGACGACGGCGAGACGTGCTGGAGCATCGACGCCAAGTGGTGGGAGCGGGAGGCCCCCGAGGACCCGTGGCCAGCCGACCGCCTGGAGGCGGAACAGAGCGCGGCCGCAGACGACCCCCTATACCTCACCCAGGTGTGGTGGGCTGCGCGGGCGGCAGAGCGCTGGCACCGTGCTGCGGCTGGCCGGTTCGCTCCCAAGCACAAGACCAAGCGGCGCCACGTAGGCGTGAAGCGCTGCGCCAAGCGCGGCCCTCCCCGCACCGCTGGCGGCCCTCCGAGGCGCGGGTTCTTCGTTGGCCAGACCTTCGCGAGCGTTGCCCACGTGCCGGAGCTGGACATCAAGGCCTCCTTCGAGGGCCCGTTCCGCGGCTACAACAAGGGCCGCGTCAAGCGCGGCACTCCCAAGGTCGTGAAGTGCTACCGATGCGGCAAGCCAGGCCGCATGCCTGCTGAGTGCAAGAGCCCAGACAACCTCTGCTACAGCTGCGGCCAGCCAGGGCACCTGGCCGGGGACTGCAAGCAGCCGCGCAAAACGTTCTTCACCACAGAGGACGAGGCGCACAAACACGAGGAGAAGGAGGAGAAGGAAGAGGAGGCACCCTTCACCCTGGGCACGGAGGAGCACTTCATGATCAGGGAGGAGCAGGACGTTGGAGGAGGAGGCGGAGGAGAGGCGTCAGGGGCGAGGAAGAAAACGGCGACGGACTACGACGAAAAGCATCACGAGCGAGCATTCGATGCTGCTGGTCGCAGAGAAGAGTCCGCCAGCGCAGCCCAGACCTCCGCTCAAAGCCCCAGCAGAACAGCCGCAGCCCGGCCAGC
This sequence comes from Prorocentrum cordatum, assembly GCA_963575745.1. Lineage (NCBI taxonomy): Eukaryota > Dinophyceae > Prorocentrales > Prorocentraceae > Prorocentrum > Prorocentrum cordatum. Next base: position 511,161 of record CAUYUJ010004347.1, read on the forward strand.
AGCCCGCAGCGCCGAGAAGACAGCCGCAGCCCTGCCAGCCACTCTCGCGCATGCAGACAGCTTGCAGCTCGCGCCAACGACGACGAGAATGTCTTGGACAGAGGAGGAGGAGAAGGAGGAGGAGGATGAGGACAGACACGGTGATGATGATGATGATGATGATGATGATGATGAGGATAATGGTGTTGTTGGTACACTTGTTGGGCAGGAGCATAGAAATCTGCCCCGCGGCCCCTTGGCGCAGGACAGTGCCGTCGCACAGGCGCTGCAAAAGAGGCTTACGCCCGCGCAGCCGCTGCAGCCCCAGCCGCCGCAGCAGCAGCAAGTTGCGCGGCCCTTCTGGGTGCCAGCAGCCCCAGCAGCCTCCTCAGCAGCCACAGAGCTGCCCCCGGCGGGCAGCACGGTTCAGCGCGTGAGCCAGGGCGTCGTCATCGCGCACAGCGGAGACACGGTGCTGGTCCAAGACAGCATCCACGGGTGCGTGATCACCACGCCCCTGAGGAACTTGAGGCCTGATGGGAATAGAAATATTCCGCCCCAGGCACAGGTGCCTTCTGGAGGTGGCGCTGGGCATAGAAATGCGCCCGGGGCCAGCAGCGACATGCATAGAAATGCGCGTGCTGCAGCCTCCAACAGTAGCGCTGGCAGTCCCGTCGCAACATGGGCCTCGCATGCGCCCACTGCCAGCGCGCCGCCAGCAGCGACGACCACGAAACAGACCAAGACACCACCTAGGGGCGACAATGTTGAGTACGTGAAAAGCTTCTGGCCTCAGGTGTTCCATCGCTGCCAGGTTCCCCACCGACGACGGCGATCCCAGCGCCAACGCACGCGCGGCAGGGTCACGTGTTTGAGCAGGGACCACGACGCCCAACAACCGCGACGACGACCACGCAGCAGTGGCCCACAGCTGAAAAACGCGCACAGGCTGTTGTCAAACCAGCCCCCGAGACTTCAGCTGAGAGTGCGCAGCGTTTTTGCTTGACGCCGTCTGCCGCCTCTCACGCGGCCCCTTCACTTGCTGCCGCGTCTTCAGTGGCAGCGCCTCCGCCGCTCCCAGGAGCAGGACGGCCTGACCGGAGAACGCCCGCTATAGTGGGCAAGCAGCGAGGAGGAGTGGCACGTGCACTCCGTGCCCGAACGTCCAGTTGTGTTTTTTTTGTTTGCCACCGCCAAGCAGCGCCTCATCGGCCGAGCCCGCGGCAACTGCTCACCTTCTCTTCTCAGGCGAGCAGTTCTGCTCCGAGAGCCCCTGCCGTGCCCCCGCGGTGGCAGGACAGGGCCGAGGTAGACCCGCTGGTAGCAAACGACCCTTGGAAGCAGACCGACAACATACTACCCAGTGTTCTAGCGGGGCGAAGACGCACAGAGAGACATTGAGCGCCAGAGCGTGCACAACAACACCGAGGCCAAGATCAGCGATGAGGAGGACGGACTGCTGGTGGACACCGGAGCCCGCAGGAACCTGACAGGCAGGAGCCTTGTAGACCGGCAGTCGCACGCGGCACAGCGGCGCGGCTGCGAGACCACCTGGGCGACGCTGGACCAGCCGAGGCGGATGAGCGGCGCGGGCAAGGGTGCTCAGATAGCACACCGCGCGGCCACCATTCACTGAGTGGTGGGCGAAAGTGATATGATATCCTACTCGGCGCCCGTCCTGGAAGATGAAGGTGCCGACGTCCCCGCCCTCTACGGCCTGGGCCCCATGGCAGCGCGCAACGCGTGCGCGGGCACCCGTGCAGGGCGATTGCACATGATTCCCGAGGGCACAGACGACCAGATCATCTGGCCGAAAGGAACGCGGGTGATCGAGTGCAAGAAAGCGCGCTCCGGCCACTGGATGATTCCAATCTCCCGGTGGCACAAGCTGAAGAAGAAAGGCGACGTCGTCGCCGTGGCCTACGCCGTCTCGACTGACAAGGGGGTCGCCGACTCCTGACAAGCCCCTCAGACGCCGAGAACTTCGGACCGTTGCTCGGGCGCTTCAACCTCAAGGCCGCCAGCAGCCAAGCGCGTCGGTTCCCCGGCATTGCGTTTGGCACCGCAGCCCACGCCCAAGCCCCCTACCCCGCTACCACCAGCAGCCAACGCCAGCCGTAAACATGAACGCAAGTGTCCGATGATGTTCCTTGTGGGAGAAAGGTTGGCGACAATCAAAATGACCCTTGGCAAGTGCGAGCTTCAGCCGCATCGATCATGCCCAATGCTGAACTTCCAGCGTCGCCAGACTTCACCTGATGCCTGCGCTATGCTTCAAGCTATCCACCTTGACCGGCCGACCCTGGTTTGGATCCAGTGGCCACGCCTGCTTCATAAGCCTGGCAGGCGACCGCACGTCCGCACAGCCTTGGATTTATTCGCCGGCATGGCACAGGAGCAGCTAAAACAAGGAGGAGACGCTGTTCTGGAATGGAAAGCCTGCGACGTGCCAGTACGAGACGAGCTCTTCGCAGGAGCCGGGCGCATCGGCGGCCTCTTGGGGCACTCTTCTCGCGCGCAGTGGCGCGCGTTGGGCAGCGCAGGAGGCAAAGACGACAAGACGGTGATATGCGGCGAGCACTTGGTGATGTCGAATCAGCCCTGGCCAGACGTGCCTTGTGTCTGTCAGCGCCAGAGTTCCAGCTGCGCGGCGAACGATGGCATTGCACACGAGCAGCTCGCGGAGAAGATCATGACCCACTTCAACATACTCACAACCAGCGACATAACACCTCCCAGCCGCGACTGGCACCACACCCAACGACTGCTTCGAGACAAAGCAGGCGCCAGAGACTACGTGAAGTAACAACACAACACAGAGCAGCCACAACCGCCACAACGCAAGCGCGTGACCTTCACGGGCGCAGATGTCCAGACCTACCGCGCTGAAGCACCCCACTCACAGCCAAGGGGCGCAGTTGCACCGCAGGCAATGGCAACGTTGCTAGCGACGCAACCTCCGCCGAACACCAGCACAGTCGACAAAGCAACATCCGCCGACGACCTGGACCCACCCTCACGAGCAGCCTGCCCGACAGACTCGCACGTCAGAGCCAAGAGCAAACGCGCGCAACTAGAACGCAACAAAACGCCTGAGGAGGCGAAGACCATGCGTAAGAAGAAACCTACGACACAAGAGCAGCACTTCGACGATTGTGGCAGCGACGCTGCACCCCTCGTGGCGGTGGTTGTGTCGAGGGAAACTTCGGTGCGCATCCTGCTTTCAGGAAGTGGCCAGAGGGCGCAGTCTTTGATTGCGACGGGTGCCGGGGGCGCAAAGTTTGGCACCACCCCTTGCGCGCCCGCAGATCTGAGCCTCCAGGTCTGCGTCGTTACCACGACCGGCCCACTGACGCCATCAAGTGCCCCGCTTGCTTGGCCGGGAAGGGCTCCTTAGACCCTGGCCGCGCCGAAGTGGCTGGAGAGCGCCTTGCCCCCGAGACTCGCTATCGGGATGGACGCAAGCGCCGGGGCGGACTAGTCAGAGATCCGGGCGGCCGAGCGGCGGGGGGGGGCAGAGCGGCGGAAACGCTTGACCGACGACGAGCAGCTTGACGACCCAGGACCTCTTGGAGAAAACCTCGCCGGCCCTCCTGCCATTGCAGCGGGTGGTTGCGATGCGGAAGATGGCCGCCCAGACTCTTCCGCGGGAGGTGGCGCCGGGCATAGAAATGTGCCTGGGGCCAGCGGCGACATGCATAGAAATGCGCATGCTGTAGCCTCCGGCAGTGCTTCCGGACCTGTGCTCGCGCCTGTTGGCGAACCACTTCTCGACGCCCCCGAGCAGCCGCCTGAGGTCGGCCCTCCCTCTGCAAAGGAGGAGGAGTTGATGCTCGGCGAGCTGGGCGAGCCGCTGGGCCCGAAAATTCGCAAAACTCGGTCCGACGCTGGGATTGCGCGCCCAGGCAAAGCTGACGCCGAGACGCAAGAAGGTGTAGGAGGCAATGAAGACTGGCGAACCGATGACGTTTCGCGCGTGATGGCCAGACTCGTCTGACGACGAGGAGTTGGGGAAGCTAGCCATTCAACGACTACACATCAGATGGTACCACCTTGCACCTACGCCTACGCGCATGCAAGCAATCCTGCGAGCAGCCGGCGCGCAAGCGGCAGGAGAAGCCCCTGGAGTGGTGCGAGGTCGCGATGTATGCAGAAACTGGCAAGTTCCTACAACAGCCACGGTCACGGCCACACGCCTCATCACGGAGTTCAACTACGAAGTCCAGATGGGCGTGCGGTTCCTTCACAGCCTCATTGACAGGCCACAACTCCAGCGAATCGTCATGCACCGCATTGACGCCTGCACGCGGTGGTCGGCGAACGGCGTCCTCAACGACAAGGGGGAGATCACGCTGTACACCCGCATCAGTGAGTTATGGGTTACCATGCACGGGCCTATGAGGATCTTGGTCCAAGACGGAGAATCTGGCATGAAGGGCAGAGCAGTGGCGGATTGGGCGGAGGCGAACCGTATCCAGCTCAAGCGCCGGCCTCCCGGTTCGAAAGCTTGGATTGCAGAGCGGCGCCAACAGATCCAACGCAAAACCTTCCACTCCACTGAAGGCCAGATGCAGAAAGAGGGCATTGATGCCCCTGTAGAAAAGACGCTGGCGACCGTCACGTTCGCGCACAATGCCTTGGCGAACGCCGATGGGAGCGCGGCGTGCAAAGCCTTGCACGGCAGGGCGCCCACTGTCCTCATCACCTTCGGCGGCGCGACGGAGGCGGAGCGTGGTCATCGATTTCCTCGCGGCGAGGCGCCGGCTCGCAGTCGAGCGCGAATCAGAGAGATCGCCGTGGCCAAGATCGCGGAGCGCACAGCAAAAGACCGCCTACGGCGAGCAGACCACCACAGGACGAGACCTGCTCTGGAACTCACGAAGTTGAAGGTCGGACAACAGGTCGACATCTGGTTCGAGCCGTCGTCTGAAGACGTGAGCGGCTGGCGGGGGCCAGCGGGGGCCAAGACGATCCAGCATGACGAGAACGCTGTGGCGGTGCGCTACCAGGGCAGGACCCTTGACCGACGTGGCCAAGAGGTGCGGGAGCACGTGGCCTACCTAATCTTCCTGATCAGCCAGAAACAGCACCACCACGCACAATGGACTACATTGCGCGACGCGTGCGAGAACCTGCGCATCAAGGCGGTGAAAGTGCACGGACTTGTGTACCACGGCGACACACGCAACCCCGGTTGGCATCTGACGAAGACCAGCCAGACGAAATCAGGACACCAGGTTTTGGAAGCAGGCCTCTTTGTGGCATCCACGGTGGTTCGCATTGCAGAGTGCACCACTGTGAGACTTCGGGGGGTGTCCTCCTTGCAGCTGCTCCTGAACTTCAGTTGCATTGAACTGTGGATCTGGCACTCTACGCTCCAAGGCGGGGGCGAAGACAATCCTCCCATGGTGTTTGACAGTGCGGGCGGCGACCTCGACAAGAGCATCGATATCAAGAACTTTGTCGGCAACGACCCGGCCATCCATTCCAGGGGGGCCTCTTGGAGGGATTATTGCGTCGCCCAAGGCCTGATCAGACGGTATCCTGGCATACGCTTGATGGCTGGAAACGGCCAGGTAAGTAGAAAGCCCCCATTCCCATTCCCTCCAACTGCAGCTCCCCCGAGCGGTTCGCCAGGGCCGCCTGGTGCGCCGACGCCCACAGCACCGGGGGCGTCGATGCCAGCGCCACGAGCCTCGACACCAGCACCGCGAGCACCGACGCCAGCACCGCGAGCATCGACGCCAGCACCACGACCACCGACACCAACACCACGAGTACCGACGTCGACGCAGAGGGCACCGATGCCGATACCTAGAGCGCCGACGCCAGCGCCGGAGGCACCGGCGCCTGCGCCGACTGGACCTCCTCTTCTTTCCACCTCCACCACCTCCAACGTTTGATACTAGCAGGTCTCGGTCGCGAACGACGGACACGCAAGATGAGAGTTCCATACTGGATGTTGTGATCAAATCAAGAGCAGCTGCTGCAGAACAGTCTCAGCAGCATCAGGCTGTGCTTCCGACGGCGGAGAACGCGGCACTCCAGCCTGACCCAGCCCAGGCGGCGGTCAGGGTGGAGGAGGAGGGAGACGACGATCGCGACGAAAAGGGCCTGCAGACGTGGTTAGTGGAGATCAACGAGGCCGACAGCCATCTGCGAATCTGCTTCCAGACGTGCCCTGCGAAGAGGATTCGGGAACAGAAAGGAGCTCGTTCCTGGCCGCCGACGAGCCTCTCAGCACGATTTCGACAGCACTCACCGACCTGAATGTACATGACATGGCGAAACATGCCGTCGACATCATCCAGGCCAAGAAACAGGAACTCACGAGTGTCCATGACCTTGGATGTTTCCGAAGGCACTAGACGAGTTTGGCAAATAACGTCGTGGACACCAGGTGGGTCTTGAAGTGGAAGTACAAGGACAGCAGGCACTTCATCACGGCCCGACTCACGATGCGCGGGTTCAAAGACCACGACGAAAACTTGGCCATTTTCGCCGGCCCGAGATCTCGATGGGGCCAGCGTATTGCGAACGCCATCACAGCGCAGCAGGACGATTGGGCACTGTTCAGCTTCGACGTCAGCGCCGCTTTCGCGAAGGGCCTGACTTTCCAAGAGCTTTCTGAGTTGACAGGGGAGCCTTTTCGCGTGGTGCAGTTCGAGTTGCATCATGATGGTATCAAGCTGCTGAGAGAGATTCCTGGCTACGAGGACTTCAACCCAGCGCAGAAGTCATCTTGATGGTCAAGGCAGTGCACGGCCTGAAAGACGCACCACGAGCATGGCGGAAGAAATTGCATTTGATCCTCGAAAGCTTCGGCCTGCAAACCTTGCACGCAGATCCACAACTGTACTTACTGCGCGACATGCGCGCCAAGTTGAACATGGTTCTCAGTGCTCGCGTAGACGACTTGAAGGGAGGAGCCTCGGGAACGCTAGCTATGGAGCTCCTCAAGCACTTGGAGAAACACGTGGGCACTTGTACACAGGAGTGGGCCAACTTCACACACGTTGGCGTCGAGCATGTGACCAGAGCAGACGGCATTTACACGCGCCAGGAGAAGTACGCGGCTTCCCTCAGGGAGAAGTACGCTGATTTGGAAGACGAGCAGAACGTCAGCGTTGAGGCGAAGAGCCACTACTCCACGCTCCGTGGCGGCGTCGCCTGGCTTGCCTCACAATGCCGGCCATCGCGGTGCACGTGCAGGCACTTCAGCGACGCGGAGCCGAACCGAGAGCACAGGACCTTAAGCGTCTGAACCTTGACTTGCGCTGGGTCCGCTAGCACAAGGTCCGCATCCTGTTCAGGAAGCTGCAAGGTCATCTCCGACTTGTTGGGGTCACGGATGCAGCCTTCAAAGGGCTTCCAGACGAGCCATCTGGACTTACACTCCGCGGATGCGTCATCATCCTCCACGCGGATTGCGATTCGACGCCGGCACCTCCGGATGGGGCTTGCAACATCTTGGAGTTTCAATGCCGACGGCAATGCCGAGTAGTTCGTTCGACCTTCAGTGGCGAGCTGAATGGGCTGGTTGACACCCTGGAGATTCTCTTGGCTATCCAGATCTGCTTCCACCAGATCTACCACGGTTGTGCGGCCACAGCCAAGAGCCTGGCGGACGACTTGGACAACGGACGACTCCAACCTCCAGTTGATGCAGCACTTGACACCAGGAGCGCGGTCGATTGCTGGGCCGCCACCGACGTGGGCAAGCTCGTCGAGGGCAGTCTGAAGCTGCACGTTCTCACTCTTAGGGAACGCCTGCAGTCTGGCACCCTGCGACGCCTCTTCTGGACAGACACATGGGATATGTTGGCGGACGGCCTCACCAAAGGGTCAGTTCCTCGTGACCAGCTGATTGCCGTCAGCAACAGAGGCGAATACCGCGCAGCGCGCGCCGCGGCCAGCACGACCGCGTCGAACGGCCGCAAGCAGACCACCGGCAGCCAGTAGTCCGAAACACCTGAGGCAATTGAAAAGTTGTCTCTGCACCACCACTGGCAATTGCAAAGTTGCCTCACAGAGAGCCGCGCCTGCGTCAGGGGAGCTCTGGCGAGTACGGCGGCCCTGCAGTGAAGACGCGCAGGGCTCCGGGCAAAGAAATGCGCCTGTAGCAAAGACCTGTCTAGGTCACCCCCTGCATGGAAACATGTAGGGTTAGACACGAAACGGCGTCTACTGATGGGCGTAATTCGTAGGAGCTGACAGTCGCGATATGGGCTGTCTGTGTAAAGCAAACAGGCAGCCGGCAGTCATGAAATAGACTGCCTCGCCTTCCTCTCGCTTCCTCGTTCCTCCCCGTCCCCTCTGTCTGTCGCGAGTAAGATGTCACGAAGCAGGCAATACTGATGAGGTACCATGTGATAGGTATCAGATGTGCGCAGTAATCTCGATAGCAGCAGTGTGGGAGTTATCCTAGGTAGCTGCGAGAGAACGGCTAGGCGGGGCAAGAGATAGCCTGCCACGAGCAGGAGCGTGGGCATTGAAAAGTGCTCGCGTTCCCCACATAAGGCATCGCGGTATAGATGTCGGTTTCACCGATGAGGTTTTCGACCGGTCCTCTTTCGCAGTTTTCCGGAGCGCGGAAGCCAGGCGCCAAGCAGGAGGAGAGTTGTTTGGGAGTTCTGCAGCCCCACCCCCTCGTTACAGCGCTTGGCACCCCCTCCCGCGCGCCGCCGCCTTTTCGAGCCTCGGGTGCCAGCCGCTCCTGTGGAGCGTAGCAGAGGCGTCCGCCCCGCTGCAAATGCAATATCTCTTGCCCCATCTACTCTCACATCTTACTCCCCCACTCTTGTTCTACATCCCCTTCTGCTTCAAGGTCTTCCTGGAGATCTTCTCACAGAAGCGCACGCTGGCGTTTCCACTTAATTGATCTGTGCCATTCGCCCCCGTTGTCGAACGCTCCTGACTTCTCTGGCCGTGCCCTTGCCGGCGGCGCGGACCCCCCCCCCCCTCGCCCCTCGCCCGCGAGTCCTGCTCGTGCCGGCGCGTGCTCCCCGCCTGCTCATCCCCCTTGCGTGTATTTCAATTCGTCTGGCGTTCCCGACATTTTCCACTGTTCCCCCTCCTGTCGAGCCCTCCTGCTCTGCCCGCTGCCTGCCCCCCGCTCGCTCCCCATCCCTCCGCCCTGGCCGCCGCTGCTCCTGTCGCCCGCTGGCGCCTTGCCAGCCCCTTTTTTTGTTTGTCGTCGTCGTCTCTCGGCTACCAAAGTGAAACAGCGGCTACCGCGCCGCCCATCGGGCTCGGCGACTTCGCCGCCCAGGCGCTGGAGGAGACCAGGCGTGCCTTCCCACCGCGCCTGGGGCAGAGTGGTTGGAGTGACCCCCGCCCCTGCGCTCGTCTCCTCCTCCTCCTCCTCCTCCACCTTCTCCTCCTCCGCCTCCTCCTCCTCCTTCACGTCGTCCTCCTCCTCCCCCCCCTCTCCCCCCATCCCCCCCCCCCCCCCCTCCCTCCCCCCTTCGACGGCCCCTGGGGCCCCGAGTCCGAGAGGGCCCCCGGGCCAAGCGGACGACGCGCGCCCGCGCCCGCGCTCGCGCCCGCCCGCGCGCGCGACCGCCGCGGCCGACGGCCGATCGGGGCCGGCGCCGGGCAGCTGCGGGGCCAGCGGCGGGGCCCGCGGCGGGGCCGGGCGGGGATTGCGGCAGGGCCGGAGGCGCCAGGGGCGGCGCTCCTCGGCCTTTGGTTCCTAGAGCCTCCGCCTCCTCCTCGTCGTCCTCCTCCTCCCCCTCCTCCTCCTCCTCCTCCTCCTCCTCCTCCTCCTCTTCCTCCTCCCCCTCCTCCTCCTCCTCCTCCTCCTCCTCGTCCTCGTCCTCCTCCTCCCCCTCCTCGTCCTCCTCCTCCTCCTCCTCCACCTCCTCCCTCCTCCCTCCTCCCTCCTCCCTCCTCCCTGCTCCCTCCTCCCTCCTCCCTCTTCCTCTTCCTCCTTCTCCTCTTCCCCCTCCTCCTCGCTCCGGGGCGGGCCTCCGCCGCGGTCTGCCGCCTGCCAGCTGCGCCCCCACCTCCTCCTCGCCCTCTTCCTCTTCGGCGCCGCCGTCGTCGCCCCCCTCCTCCACGCCCTCCTCCTCCACCTCCTTCCCCCCCTCAGCGCAGGCCCGCCGCGTGGCGCTGGGCGGCGCCAGGTGGCGCCAAACAGCGCAGCTAACCGCGCTACTGGCGCGGGACATCTCGGCGCGCTGCTCCCCTTCTGGCAGCTCGCGCGCGCGGTCGACCAGCCACTGGCGCGCCTCCGCGCCGAGCCGCCCCGCGGCCTCCACGGCGAAGGCCGTCAGCCGTTCGCCGGGGTAGCATTCGTGCGTCTTGCGTTCTGCTCGGCGCGAGGCCTCGCCTGGCCTGGCCTCGCCTCTGCTCGCCCTTCCTCTTCCTCCTCCTCCTCCCCCTCCTCCTCCTCCATCTCCTCCTCCCCCTCCGACCCGCCCCCTCCTCCTCCCCCTCCTCCTCCCCCCTCCGCCTCCTCCTCCTCCGCCTCCCCCTCTTTCTCTTTCTCCTCCTCCTCCTCCTCCTCGGGTCGCCCGTGGCCCGGGGGGGAACCGCGCGCCCCCGTCGGCCCGTGCGCGCGCGCCTCGGAGCGCTCCATTCTTAGACGCCCCCGCCCGAGAGAGGGGGGGCGGGCCCGCTCAGATGACGCGCGCCCTCCTGCACGGCGCCAAGCGGCCTCGGGCTCAAGACGAGGAGTCGCGCGGCCGCCGCGACGCGCGACAGAGAAAAAGGTCGGCCTCAGAAGCGGCCTCTGTTCCACCCCCTTGCCCCGACGGACGGCGCGCCCTGCGCGGTCGGCCGCCCAAGGGGGCGCCGTCAGAACTGGCCATGAGGACCAGTTCGGCTTCGACGCGCGGTTTCTCGTCGGCGGAATCCGAGCCCCGCCCATCGCCGATCATCGGATCAGGCAATTCGATGTGGGGATACGGGTGGGACTTCGTCGAGCGCGCAGCGAAAGCCCAGCCCTGTTCCCGCTTTTCACCGATTTAGGAAAATCGATGGTTGGCGGGGGCCTGGTTCTGATATCGCCACCCAGCGTTTGCGCGCAGTTCCCCCCCCCCCCCCCCCCCCGGCGCGGCGAGAGCTCCGCGGCGCGCGCGCAGACGACGATGTCATTGTCGATGTCGTCGTTCGGGAGGTTTCGGGGGCGCTTCCGTGCGACCTCGTCGTCGCGGCTGGACTCGGCCCGATGCGCTCGTCAGGATACGGTGAGTTACTCTCTTGCACAGGGTGTCTAGAGCTCCGACCACTTTATTTCGGCGTCGTCGTCGCTCCCCCCAGCTGCCTTGCGCCCTTCATGTGTCGCTATATGCGTCGCCGTGTGCCTTGTGCCCTTCATGTGCCGCTATATGTGTCGCTGTGTGTCGCTATGCGTTTCCATGTGTGCGTCGCTCTGTGTCGCTGTGTGTCGCTATGCGTCGATCTGTGTGTGTCGATATATGTTTCTATATGTCGATATGTGTCGCCACGTGTCGCTATGTGTCGCTCCCCAGCACCCCAGCGCACCGCCCCCTCCGCCCCGACGACTTTATTTCGGCGTCGTCGTCGCCCCCCCCCCCCCCTCTCCCTCTCCTCAGCAGCCCAGCGCGCTGCCCCCTCCGCCCCGACCACTTTATTTCGGCGTTGTGTCGACATGTGTCGCTATGTGTCGCTCCCCAGCACCCCAGCGCACCGCCCCCTCCGCCCCGACGACTTTATTTCGGCGTCGTCGTCGCCCCCCCCCCCCTCTCCCTCTCCTCAGCAGCCCAGCGCGCTGCCCCCTCCGCCCCGACCACTTTATTTCGGCGTTGTGTCGACATGTGTCGCTATGCGTCGCTCCCCAGCACCCCAGCGCACCGCCGCATGTGGGCCCAATCCCAACCCACTGGGCCCAATCCCAACCAACTGAGACCAATCCCAACCAATGCGAAAAGCAAACTGGGCCCAATCCCAACCATCTTGGGATAGGCCCACAATAGGATTTTGATTGTAGAGAAGCCCAAGACGAGTGCGAAGACCAAGTGACATTCCTTATGTCAACGCACAGGATCTGGAAGCCAACATGCATGCTCGAGTTGGAATTGGTCTCAGTTTTGGTTTGCACACGAGCACTACGTTAAGATGAGCAAGAGGGCACCGAAGCGTAAACATCGATTCTAAAATATGCAAATGGATCTTCCTGGTACTAGTAGTAGTAGTCGTAGTAGTTGTAGTAGTCGTAGTAGTAGTAGTAGTAGTAGTAGTAGTAGTAGTAGTAGTAGTAGTAGTAGTAGTAGTAGTAGTAGTAGTAGTAGTAGTAGTAGTAGTAGTAGTAGTAGTAGTAGTAGTAGTAGTAGTAGTAGTAGTAGTAGTAGTAGTAGTAGTAGTAGTAGTAGTAGTAGTAGTAGTAGTAGTAGTAGTAGTAGTAGTAGTAGTAGTAGTAGTAGTAGTAGTAGTAGTAGTAGTAGTAGTAGTAGTAGTAGTAGTCGTAGTAGTAGTAGTAGTAGTAGTAGTAGTAGTAGTAGTAGTAGTAGTAGTAGTAGTAGTAGTAGTAAGTAGTAGTCAGTAGTAGTAGTAGTAGTAGTACCAGTATAAAAAAAAAAAAGTTAAAAAAAAAAAAAAAAAAACAAAAAAAAAATAAATAAAAGTAGCTGTAGCAGTAGCAGTAGTAGTAGTAGTAGTAGTAGTATGGTGGTAGTCGTCCGGAGACGCAATCGTAGTCGTAGTAGTCTATAGTATTTGTAGCCGTAGTAGTAGTGGTCGTAATAGAGTAGTAGTAAGTAGTGTAGTCGTAGGTCGTATAGTATTAGTAGTCTAGTAGTAGTAGTTCTTTTAAGCCAGAAAAAGTTAATAGTAGTCGTAGTAGTAGTAGTAGTAGTAGTAGTAGTAGTAGTAGTAGTAGTAGTAGTAGTAGCAGTAGTGGTAGTAGTAATAGTCGTAGTAGTAGTGAAAAATGTAATAAGTAGCAATTGTAGTAGCAGCAGTAGTCGTAGTAGAAGTCGTAAAAGTTGAAGTAGTGGTGGTAGTAGCAGTAAGACAAATAGTAGTAGTAGTAGTAGTAGTAGTAGTAGAAGTAGTAGTCGTAGTAGT
>CAUYUJ010004347.1:524271-568399 GCA_963575745.1 Prorocentrum cordatum
CCGTGGTCAAGACCTTGTCTGGCGCGTGGACGACATCGCACCGCATGCACGTCAATCCCAACAAGAAGAACTGCCTGTTCGGCTGCGGCAAAGACCCGCAGATCAAGAACACGGACGACATCAGCCACTACATTACATGCCCGCGAATGTGGGCGCTACTGGCTCAACCTCGGGGACAACCTGCTGGTGATGTCCTCGCGCGGCTCGGACTCCACGAGAGCGACAACACCGACGACCACCCGAAGCACACCATCACGCGCATGGCTGTGGCCTTCCGCATGTACAGCATCATGCGGGCGCGCTCCGAGCTGGGCACGCCCGCCATCCACGACGAGCTCAAGTACCACAAGGACGTGGTCGCAGCCGCCCGCCGCGCCCTGAGGTTGCCACGGTGCCTCGTGGGAGGCGCGGGCCCGCTGCGCCTCTAACCCGCGGACACGCGCCCCCTTCAGCGCGTCGTTCGCTCCTCCTCCTCCTCCTCCCCCTCCTCCTCCTCCTCCTCCCCCTTCCTTTTTGTGCAAGGGCTATGGCGCACGTGCCACTTGTTTGCAAGAGGGTCCAGCTCGAATTCGGAAGTGGTTTGCTGGTTTGTCTGGGGTGCATGCGTCCCGCTGTTTGTTTGAAGGGCGAGCCCCATTACTATCCCATTGGATTTTACGGCAGTTTCTTCGGATTTCGCAACGGATTTTGGAAGAAGAGGGACTTCGTCCCAGATTGAGAACGTTTCGTACCCCAGCAGCGCAGCTGTAAACCATGGGAGCGGCCGAGCGCCCACAGTCTGAGCGGACTTGTGGCGGGCGCGCCGTGCCAGTTGCCCGTAAGTCGTGTTGAAAAGCCGCTGGACTCGCTTCCGTTTTCCTGCGTTTCTCCAGAGCCCTCGCCCCGCCAGCGCTGCTCCTCCCGTGCCGCCCCGATGTTCCCCATGTTCCGTGCGCCTCTTGTGGGCGGGCAGCGCTTGGGGCGGCCGTGGCATTAAGTCGGGCACGTCCCTCCGCAGAGCGAGTAGTCAAACATAGTTTAGAAATCGTATGGGGACGATATGTCTGATATGGTTTGCCTATGTATGCATGTTTTTGGACAGTGTTTCATTTGTCGCTCAGAATCCGCCTGTCGGAGGACATGCCCGACCTAACCCTGGCATCCCTTCCTTCCAACCCTCATCCACGAGAAGGAGGAGGAGGAGGAGGAGGAGGAGGAGGAGGAGGAGGAGGAGGAGGTGGTGGACGGGAGCGACTGCATGCAGTGGGAGCTCCCCCGAGCACCGCGCGGCCCGGAGCCACTTGGGGTTGGGAGCCCTCTGCCCCCGCACCCCCGCCTGGTGGATCGCGGGGTGAGGTCCCGTCGGCGGCGCGCCGAGGGCGGAGAAGGCCAAATTTCAGCTTGGCCTGTCCCTCTACAGGAGGAAAATTCAGAAAGTGGTCCAACAAGTAGTCTTGGGATGGTTTTTTTCCAGTATTTTGGGCTATGTTTGAAGATTCGTTTCGACTATATTTTCCAACTTTTCGTTCAAACTCTGCCTGTAGGGGGACATGCTCGACCTAAGGCCGAGGGGGCGGGCCTTCCCAGGAGGCTGAGAAGGCCTCTGACCTTCCAAGAAGTGTCGTAAGCCTTCTCCGAAGCCCCGTTGCCTTCTGAAAGGCATGTCGCTCTCGCAGAGCTCGTTTCGATTCCTCGAACTCGATTTGATTCCATGGCGACGGCTTCCGATTCCGATTCGATTCGACTTGGGATTCCGATTTGGATTCCTTCTTGGAGGCATGCTAGCCTGCCGATTTCCGCCGATGCGACTCCTCCCGAATTAGCTGCCGATCCGACTCATCGATTCGATTGTGGGCTCTCCTGCTCTCGCTCCCCCCCCTCTCGGCACGCCGCCGAGCCAGCCGTGGGCGCTGAGCATAGCAGGCACCGCGAGGAGGGGGAGGAGGGGGAGGAGGAGGGGGAGGAGGAGGAGGAGGAGGAGGAGGAGGAGGAGGAGGAGGAGGAGGAGGAGGAGGAGGAGGAGGAGGAGGAGGGGCCACTTGCGCAGGGCGGAGCGTAGGCCAGACGCGGGACGCGACTCCACGCCCAGGGCCTTGGGCTGTTCGGTTTGCCTCGCGGCGCCAGTGGCCGCCAGGGCTGGCGCGCCCGTGCCGAGCTCGAGCGGGCGATGCGTGCCTAGAGAACAACCATCACGGCATAAGCACACGTGTTCGGAAGTCGCCGCGGACGGATCTTTCGGGGCGACGCTGCCCCCCCCCCCCCCTGCGGCGCCTCCGACGCCGCCCCTGGCGCGCCCCGCGCGCCAGGGCGGGGGGCTCAGCGCCGACCCCAGAAATCCGTGCGGGCTTCTGCCGAAAGATTATGTTTACGCGACGATGTCTTCTCTAGTGCCGCTCAGTACCCCCCCAGGGCCCCAAGGGTGCTTTCAGGAGCGGAGTTGCTCAGAGGGCTCGCCCTTGCGAGTGGCTCGCAACGGGGGCGTCACATTGATGATGCGGCGGCTGATCAGACGAGACTGAGGGTTACGAGAGCCATGCCTGCGTGATAATAGGCAATAGGACATGACGGGCGGAGGGCGATTCAAGGAGACGATGATGCGCATGTCGATGTTTACAACGGCGGTCAGCATGGTGATGAGGATGACAGCGTGGCAGAGAGGACGACGATTCGGTGATTGTGGCGGGCAGCCATGATGGTGGCAAGGGTTGAAGTAGAGGAAGGGCATGACACAATGCCAGACAATGCGTCTAGCATGCGCCATCGGGACAACGCCATGCAGGCGTGACACCGACACACGAGGATTGGGCGGTGGGGAGCTGATCCGCCCGCAGCACAGACATGCTCAGGTGCCGTGCTTCATGTATTTCTCACACGAGGACGCCGCGGGTCGTGGTGGTGTCTGGGGGGCAGGGAGGACGAGAGTTCACACTCGGCGACGAACATGATGTCGGCACGTTGGGAACCAAGTTGCAACGATATGGCGAAAAGCAGCGCCCTGCGAAATTGCCTAACGATGTGTCGAACCCGATTCGCATGACGAAGATGTCGCTGCGGGGCAGCACGTGCTTCGCTTCAGCACTACATCGGATTGGGCGGGGCTTGGAAGGGGAGCATTGCTTGCTCGTCGTTCTCGCCCTCCACCCCCCTCCGCAGCGGGCTTCGGCGAGGCAGACGCGGCCCCCCGGGAGCCAGAATGAAGGCGATGAGATGAGCACGTCCTGTTCAGAGACTGTCCTGGCTTTCGTTCAGTACGTGTTCCTCGGATGTCTCGAACCTTTATCCAGGGCCGGTTCGTCATCCCGAGCCATTTTTCTGACGGTCCCGAGGCCCGATGAGGGCCCCCGCAGTGCGAAATTTGCCGAAGATCTCCCGTCCTGTTTTTTTTTTTTCTTGGCTCGAGCAGGTCTGGGGTCGCTGCCTCGCAAGAGGGGGCCGCGAGGGGGCTGATAGCCACGGATGACCGGTTGTGCCTCTGTGGCCCCGCAGAGGATCAGGCGATCGCAAACATGGATGAAGGGGGCGTGGATTAGCGACGGGTCCTGTTTCCATGGGCAATCGCGGATTTCCGCCGCCGAACGAGGCGGCACCGGCCGCATTTTGGGGAGGGCACCTCGCCCGATCCATGGATTTGGCGACCGCGCGCCAAACCCATGGACCGCTAATCCATGTTGGCGCGCCCCCGAGAGGAGGCGCCACCATGAGGGCCAGAGGCCATGGGCCTGGAGCCAGCGGCAGTGTTCCCACGACGGGGCCACAAGAAGCGCGTGCCACGAGCGGGCGGCGGCGCCACGTCCACTTTTCTGCGGCTCTGGGGCAACAACCGGTTTGTTCAAGAACTGGTTTTGCGTTCGAGGGTTCGAGAGGTTGACACCTCTCCCTCGGCAGAGCGTCGGCGGAAATAAGAGGGGGGCGACTCCGCCAGCGTAAGCGGGCGGATCTAACTCAAGAGGGGGAAAAACAAACAGACACAATTAATCGTTAACTCCCAGTAAAAATATGGGAAGTGGTGGGGAAGACGAAAATCCCCAAACATTGCCAAATATGGGGAATCCTGGGATTTGTGTGTATTCACGAATTTGTGTGTGTCCGTGGGCCCCTTGGAAAAAATGGAAAAATGTTTGTCGAGAGGTGCACGTTTCGTTGGATGCAGGGCCTCCTGATCGAAGCCCAGAAGGCAGTCGGGCTACTCGGGGGGGGGAGAGCCGCGCGGGGGGCCGTGGGGCCGCGGACCGCCGAAGAATTCTTGTTGGGTATCCCCAGGGGTCTTGTAGAGAGTTTCTCTAAAGGGCTTAGGCAACCCGTCCTCTTTGTCCTCCTCCCCCTTCTCCTCCTCCACCTCCTCCTCCTTCTCCTCCCCCTCCTCGCCCTCCCCTCCTCGGGTCGCCTACGACCCCGGGGGAAACCGTCCAGGGTCCTGATGCTGCAGAGCGGCCATGGGCACCCAGGGCCGCGACCAGGGCCAGCAGGAGCAGGACGCAGGGATTTGCGTTCGTTCGTGGCCAGGCGTGCGTTCCGGTTTCTGGGCCCCGAGTGCGCCATGACGCGGGCCTTGAGAATGGCCCCGTGTTTTCCAGCATGTCGATTATCCCATGAAGCTGTTCTCTCTCTCTCTCTTTCTCTCTGTCTCTCTCTCTCTCTCTGTCTCTTTCTCTCTCTCTCTCTCGTCCTCTCTCTCTCTCTCTCTGTCTCTCTCTGTCCCTCCTGATACGCGTCGAGATAAGCAGACTCACGCCATGTTTTGTTGGAGATGTCCCCCTATTTTTGCGGACCCCGACCGTCGAGAGGAGCTGGTATGCACCGCGCAGTGCCTGGAGGCCCGGGTGTACGCCCCCACGGAGTACATCCACCAGGAGAGGGGCGGTCGATGGCGGCTTCGCTCCTTCTTATCCTTCGCCTCCTCGATATCCGTATGTATCCGCGGCCTCGCGGGCTGGACCTCTGGGCCGCGACCCCGCGGATACGGGGCGTTTTTTAGTGGATGCCCGGCGCGGAACGTATCCGTGCGAACGCGTATCCACGGGATCACGTCTTGGAATCCAGGGCACGGATACGGATATGTTCGCAGCACGTGGCCTCCTCACCTGCCCTCCTCCCCCTTTTCGTTCTGCTGCAGGCATGGCGACCTCGTGAGGCAATCCCGTGCGTCAGGCAAGCGGCAAAGTCGCACCGCCAAGAGAAGCTTCACAAGTAGTAGAGACCAGGCGACAGGAGCAGGATTGTGCAGGAATGGGGAGAGGGAGCAGGCAGAGGGGGTGCCTCAGCGGAACCCTTTGGACTGCGCTAGGTCTTCTCGCACCGAATGGGTAATTGTTGCAAGGCTACTGCCAGGGGGTCCGAGCCTTCGGCCTGACGATCCAGACGAAGTGGACGACGGCCGAGGCGTTTTGCAAATATTCGCATTTCTGCGGGCTGAATCTAGGCCTCCCACATGAGGTCCGAGTAGATGGCGTCGACCGACCGCACCGCATCGCCGGTGCATCGCCGATGCGGCGCGATGTGGAGGCCGACTCTCTTCACGCCGACTTCGCCCCGATGTACCGCCGACGTCGACGATGCATCGGCGATACTTCGGCGATGCGGCGCGATCCTTTGACAACATCGGCTCGGAACCGACTGGCCTCTACTGTAGCAGATGGGAGCGTAATGCAGAGAGGTCCCCAGAGACCGCCTCTCCAGTACCACCGCGCTGGCCTTCTAGAACGATGGTGTTACGCACCGGGTGGCGCTACCCGCACTCCTTCGATGAAAGAATGCGCGTCGCCGACGGCCCAGAGTCGAAACTGTGCACAGTATTCGCTTGTGTTGCTGGAAAAAAAAGGTTCGCGGGAAGAGGCGGACCTTGCACGGCTTGGTTCGCTCAGCCGGCGGCCCTGGCCCGCCAAGTTGGGCCGTGGTGCGGGTCCCCTAGAGCTGCGCGTTCGGTGTCGCTACCTGCCGCTGCCACACCCTCGAAGGAGAAACAATTGCATGAGCATCAACTGTCGGAGCTCCGCGCGAACGGCGCGCTCCGCGCGCCAGGGAGGGGTGCCCAGCCCAGCCCCAAGAAATCCGCGCGGACCCCCGGAAGTTCAAGCTTAGGTATGTTGGTTTTTCTGAGGTGGGAGGACGCTGAGAAAAGATGAGTGTCGGAGGATACAAAATGGAGCGAGGACGCTGAGAACGGATGAGTTAGGGAGGGAGGGCGGCAAAGAGGGATGGGCCTGGCACGGTTTGGTGGCTCTGTATGGCCCGCGTCCTTTGTCCGGTGCCTGGCAATGCGCCCGGGGCTACGGGGGGCCTCGCCGCTGGCAGGGCATGCGGGTTCTGCGCCCTTCGCTCGCGTCTCCGGTGCCCTCGGATCCCCGCGGGTTGCAGCGACTATAGTTAGTCAGGGGGAGCGGGATGCCGACAGTCAAAGACAGGAGGCACGTCCAAATAAGAACTTGGCCTGTTAGCGGGTGCCCTACAGAAATGTCGTGTCCCCCTCTGGCCGCGGGGGTGTCCATGGAAGCCCTTGGGCTCTTGAGGAGGCTCAAAGCTCGACGAGAGGCCTTTACCCCAGACTTCCCTTGTAGCAAGATGCCTGATTGCATTCTTCTGCTGTAATGATCATGTGGATGTGAGGGCGAGGCGCAACGGCCAAGGCAACCTGGACACGTGGACGTGACTGGCCCTTTCAGTTCTGCTGGGCCCTGGCTAGTGCCCCTCAATTTTTCACCGCATCGGCCAACGTATCATTGCTGACTCGCTCTCGATCACCTCCCTGAAAATTGTGTCAATCGTTGCCCTGCCCCTGTTGCAGTTTACGACTTCTTGCTCGGCTTCTCTGCAGCATGTTTGTCTTTTCGGCGGGACGACATGGATGTTCATAGTTCGATATTGCGCATTTCTATGTGTCGACAAAGTGCCACCGAGGAGAAGACGCTGTTCATCGTGCAGCAGGGCATTTGCCTTCGGATGATGGCGGTCTTTTTGCCGAAAATGCATTGGGGCCAGGTCACCGGGTTGTCAAGCACTTCTATATGCTGGTGTTATCGGCTGTAGTTGTTGGAGGGACGAGCTTTAGGGTGTCATGCGGTCATCGTGCCTAGACATCTATTGTCGCAGTGATACGTGCGTGGGTGGGACAAGAGTGTCAGTTGAGCGTTGGAAGAAGGAAGGGTTGTTAAATGGCGTTCGGTGGTCATCGTGATATCCACTATGTTGGTCAGCACGGGGCCCATGCTGTGCTATACGACCAGTAGGGGGTACCCTGGGCCTACGTTGTGTTTTTGAAGTTTTGCACGGGTGTCCACCAGAGGTTCTGGAGCTGAGGTCGCATTGAGCAAATGCTGAGGAGTTCGTGTGTGGTGTGCGTGTGTGTGAATGTGTATGAATGTGTGTGTGTGTGTGATTTTGTGTGTGAATGTGTGTATAGGTTTGCGTGTGTGTGTGTGCGTGTGTGTGTGCGTGTGTGTGTGTGTCTGTGTGTGTGTGTGTCTGTGTCTGTGTCTGTGTCTGTGTCTGTGTCTGTGTCTGTGTCTGTGTCTGTGTCTGTGCCTGTGCCTGTGTCTGTGTCTGTGTCTGTGTGTCTGTGTGTGCGTGTGTGCCTGCGTGTGCACCGAGGAGCCGGGGGAGAGGGACGAGGAATACAGCAACCACGAGTACAGCGTGGAGGAGGACGAGGAGGAGGACGAGCTGGCTGGCGACGCCCGGCTGGCGGGCTGCTGGGAGACGCTACTGCGGCGTGACTTTGGCAACGACGCGAATGAGCTGCTTGGCCTGCCCAAGCGCCTGGGCGGCCTCGGGGCGCAGCTGGCCTGGTCGCAGCGGAACGCTGCTTTTCTTGCGTCCTGGTCGGGCGCGGCCGCCGAGGTTGCGAGAGACATGGACTGGGGCTCGCTGCACGACGCCCTCGAGCGCCTGCCAGCTGTCGCAAGCAAGCTGGAGGAAGCGAGGCAGGGCCTAGCCCGGCAGGGACTGTTACTGGCGGACGGCGGGACGCTGGCTGGCTTCTTGGCTCACGAGCTCAAGCAGGGCTTGGCTATGGAGAAGGTGCAAAAGACACACCACGCTGCGCTCCTGCAGCATTTGCCCTTTCTCCAACAGGCCACTCTGCGAGGGCAAGCGGGGCCGGGTGCGGCAGCCTTCCTGGGCTACCCCACCGAGGCGCTCTGCGCGCTCGAGGACGCGCGCTGGGAGACGGCAGTTCGCATACGGCTGCACCTCCGGCGGCCGGAGTGCGACCGGGGCCAGCTCGCGGCGGCGACGGCCCACTGCTGCCTGCGGAGCGCCAGCGGCGACGTTTGCGGGCGGCCACAGGAGGGCAACCTCGGCTACCACGGCGCCGCCTGCCAGAACGGAGGAGGGGTGGTGCGCAGGCGCGGCAGACTGGCCAGGCGGCTCGGCGGGCTGCTCCGGCGCTGGAGGCACGAGGAACCGCTCTACGAGCAGCGCGTCCCGCTCTGGGACAGGCCGCGGCCGGGCCACGCCGGGGAGACGGAACGCGCCGTTCTCGATCTGGAGTGCTAAGACGAGGACGGCCGCCGCTGGCTGGACGTGTCCGTGCGACACCCCGCTGCGGGCACCCCAGCGGAGCAGCGGGTCGCGGCCCGCCGCGACGGCGAGGCGAGCCGGCGCGGGGAGCGAGACAAGCACGCTCGCTACCCCGGAGAGCGCCTCACTCCGTTTGTCGTCGAGGCGGGGGGGCGACTGGGCGCTGAAGCGCGCCTTTGGCTGAAAGCCGAGGTGCGCCGCCTGCCCGACGCCGAGCAGGCCCGCGAGCCCGCGAGCTCGCGCGCGCCCACCGCGCGCTCGCCCGCGGCCTGCAGGGGAAGCTGGCGCGGCAGCTGCGCGCCGCCGCGGGCCTGCGCTGAGGCGCCGGCAGCGCGCAGCCTCGCGGGCAGCGCCAGCCGCGCGCCCCTGCGGGCCCGCGCTTGCCCCCCTGACTGCTGGCGACGGCGAAACAGCAGGCCGGCGCGCCGCGGCGACGCGGGGGGCCGCAGCGCCGCTCTGCTGCGAGCTTGCGCTGCCTGCGGGCCACCGAGCTGACGCTTGCTGCGGGCCAGGGCCCGACGCTGGAGCGGCCCACCGGCCTTGCGCCGCCGGCGGCGGCTTGGGCTGCGCCGCGGCCGCGGCCGGCGCGGGGCGGCGCTTCCGCCCTCTCCTCCTGCTCCTCCTCCTCCTCCTCCTCTTCCTCCTCCTCCTCCTCCTCCTCCTCCTCCTCCTCCTCTCCCCTAGATCCTCCTAAGCCCCTCCTCCTCCTCCTCCTCCTCCTCCTCCTCCTCCGCTCTCTCCTCCTCCTCCTCCTCCTCCTCCTCCTATCCTCTCCTCCTCCTCCCCTCCTCCTTCCCTCCCCTCCTCCTCCACCTCCTCCTCCTCCTCCTCCTCCTCCTCCTCCTCCTCTCCTCGCATGGGCGCTCGGCGGCGCGCCACTCTTCTCCGCGTCGCGCCCCTCGTTCCCCAGGCGCGGTGGGGCGCGCCCTCGAGGCGTGGCTGGGGGGCGCCCCGGCAACGTGGGAGGCCGAGCGTGTGCTGTGTCTGGGCCCGTGTCTGCGTCTGCGTCTGTGTCGTTCGCTTGCGCGCGCGTGCCCGCGCGCTGCCCCGAGGGGCGGGGGAGAGGGCGAGGACGCCCATCCGCGAGTACGCGAGGAGGAGGAGAGGAGGAGGAGGAGGAGGAGGAGGAGGAGGAGAGGAGGAGGAGGAGGAGGAGGAGGACAAGGAGGTGGCCGGCTCTCCGGCCCCCCCAGCGCCGGAGGGAGTGGGCGGCGATCCGGCTCCCCCAGCGCCCGAGGCGGCGCCTCCGGTGCTTCTGCGGAAGGCGCCGCAGGCAGCGCTTCTGGCGGCCGCGGCCCCCGCAGGCGGCGGCGCAGGCGAGACCACCGGGAGCGGCCGCAAGCGCGCAGAGCTGGTAGCGGCAGCTCTGCGGGTCGATGCCGGGACGAGGTGGTCCCAGAGGGAGTCCTCCTCAGGTGGGTTATGGGCCCCGCGATGGCGCGACGGCGCCCGGCGAGCTGCGGGGCACCAGCCCCGCGTGGCATGGTGTCGGGAGCGCCCGCCGCGCGTGGGCGGACACCAGCGATGACGATCGGGCGTCGCCGAGGGAGGTGCTGGCGCCGAGAGTGTTCGCGGCCGCTGCGGTAGCGACACCTCCCCGCCAGGTGTTGCCGCGCCCCCCGCCTTGCGATCATGGGGCAGACGGCGGGATGCTCTCGGAGTTCGGCTTCGAGCGGGCGCGGAGGCCGTGCCCGCCCAGGGCACGCGCGAAGTGGCGCCTGCCGTCTCCGAGGCGAGGGTGTCGAAGTTTGTATTGGCGCGGCGCTTCCTCCAGCAATTCAGGAGCGGCCAAGAAGGGGGTGAGGACGAGAGGCGCGTGCGTATCATGATCCTGTTCATGGTGAATGTCGAAGCTAAGCAACCAGAGCGTTTGTTTGCACCCGCCGTGTAAGATCGCTGCGCCCGCGCAATCGGCAGACACATTTCACCAGTGACGCAATGTGAACATACCGCGTTGCAGATGTTCGTTGTTATTGCGTTCCGTTGTGCCGTGGCTCTGAGCGCCCCGTGGTTCGCGGCTCCATGGCCCCGTGGCGGCCCGTGGTATCTCGGCACTCTGGTCCGTGACCTCAATGGCCGCGTGTTCCCGCGATGCCGCGGCCCGCGGCGCCGCGGCGCATGTGCGACGGGGCCGATCACGAAAGCCTTGCGGTGCCGAGTGGTGGCGCTCAATCCGCTCGGTGGCTTCAAGTTTCGAGAGACAGCATGACGCTGGCCATGATGGAATGCATGGCACAGACACGAGCTTGCCGGGCACACCTGGCCAAGGCCATGAGTTCTCAGAGAACGCATGACACTGGCCATGACATCCCCAGAAACCAAATAGGACGGACACGGATTAGCCGGGAACGCATGTCAACGACCATGGGTTCCGAGAGAACACATAACATTGGCCATGAAAGTCCCAAAGTGCACATGGCACGGACACGAGTTTGCCAGGAACACCTGGCACTGGCCAGGGGTTTTGCGAGAACGCAAGCCAAGGATCCAGAAATCCCCCTTGCGCCCCAAAGCCACAATCAACAACAAAATCAAAACCCCTATGGGATTCGCGTGGGCATGAGTTCTGTGAGAACACATGGCCAGGTCACGCGGTTCACCCACGCACATGCGCACTTTTCAGATTCCCCCTCCTCCTCGCCCCCATCCCGCCTTTCCCTCCTGCTTCCCCCCTCCCTGTCGTTCCACCCCCCTCCCGGGCTGCCTCCTCGTTCCCGTGGCCCCTGGGGCGCTTCGTGGCCTACGGCGTGCGGCCCGTTGCTCATGGCCCGTGGCCCCTGGCCCGTGTTTTGTCGCCAGTGGGTGCCCTGCGGCAGGTATCTGGCAACGCGCGTCGTCATGGCTACGAAATGCTGGGAATCTGAGGGCCCCAGGGGTTGCGAAAACACGATTAGTTCGGGTGGATGGCACGTTCAATCACGCCTCGTTGATCGACTTGTGCGCGCGCGTTTTGAATTCAGTTCGTAGCGACTGGCCTCTGGTTGTGTTGCGATCGGCACGTGCATTCGCGTAGCTTGCGACTGGGCCGCAATTTGGCTGGCTGGCTTTAGTTAGTTCTGAACCGATGATTCTGGCGGTCAGCGGTCTTCTATGATATCCGATTGCGTTCGCGCGTGCGTAGCCCTGCGAGCTGTGCGCAGCATTTGCTTCGAGCCATAATGCCTCTCCCCCTCTTCGTCCCCCCCCTCTTTGCCGCTCCCGAGCAATTGAGCGAGTGGATTCCTGCCGCCGCGAGGCCGGCACTGGCAGTTCCGCCCTCAGAGGCGGATCCAGTGGACGAGGCCAGCGGCGCACCGGGCTGCGAAGGCGCTGACGACGGCGCGGCGGCAGCGGCGCGGCTGCTGGCGCGCCTCGGGGCGCTAGCAGAGCGACAGGTTGCGGCGGCAGGAGGGCTCCCTGGAGCGCTGACGACGGCGCTCCTCCTGGATGCCGCCGGCGCACCGGGCTGCGCAGGCGCTGCCGACGGCGCGGCGGCGGCGGAACGGCTGCCGGGCGCTGCCAGCCAGCAGTCCGGAGGGCCGCTCCTGCCGGACGCCGCTGCGGCATGCCCCCTGGGCGCGGGCAAGCTCGACATCGATCTCGTGTACGATGGCCTCGGGCAACACCGCTTCCCTCGCGGGGCGCCCCCGGTGGAAGTTGATGACCCGAGTTCCCGGGGGCACCCCGCGGGCGGTCGAGGTGGAGGCTCTGGCGGGGCTCGACGCGGCTGCGGGCGAGTTCCACACCTGCAGGGACGCCATCGGCGTCGGCGAGCCGCGCTCCCCCCCGGGTCGCGCCCGGTGGAGGTTGATGCCCTGGGGCTCGATCCTGCGCCTTCGCCCGCAGTAGAGGTCGGAGGCCAGGGCGCTGTCCCTGCGGCGGCTGCGGCGGCGCGCGCGCACCACCTGGCCTTGGTGGGAGCGCTGCTGCGGTCCGGCGGCCGCGCGGGGGAGGAGGAGGTTGCCGCCTTCCTCCACGTCCTCATCAAGGGAAAGCGCCGGGCGCTGCAGCGCCCGCTGGCCGCCGCCGTCGGCGGCCTCGCTGACCCAGAGCTCGCGTAGCTGATGGGTCGGATGGCGGCCGGCATCGCCGCCCCTGCCGGCCAGCCGTAGGCCGGCGGGTGCTGGGCGGGCGCCTCCTGGCTCGCCGCGCGCTGCGCGGAGCGCTCGGCGGGCGCGCGCGCCTTTCCCCCCCCTTGCCCCCTTTCCCTCCTCTCCCCGCGCGTTCCTTTCCCTCTTCTTGCCACAGGGCTCCTCACGCACGTCGGTAACGAAAGAAACAGTGTGTGTGTGTGTATGTGTGTGTGCGTCTGTGCGCCTGTGCGTCTGTGCGTCTGTGCGTCTGTGCGTCTGTGCGTGTGTATTGTAGCGCATGTTGCGGGCATCCGACGAAACCAATGCAGGATGTGGTGCTATGTGTGCGGTTCGGCCGGCTTCCTGTCTATGTACGGAAGAGCTGCATCAACGCAGCCTTGATCGCAACCGTGCTCACCTATACCTGGAGTGGCAATACAATCTCAGGCCCCTCGGCTCAGCTCTCAGTGTGTGTTGATACCTAGCGAGAACGGAGATTCGCAAACATGCGGTTTTCAGACTGGTTTGTTTCCCACATTGCTTGCATCGCGTGGCATGGTCGTCGGGCCTGCTGGCCCTTGAGCGTTTCTTGTGACCTCGTCTGCGCAAGTATGATGATACAGACATCGTGCACCACATCCTTTTCTAGAATCCAGGCTGCCACCAGAAAGTATGATTAGTTTTGCCGTGCCACGCTGTAAAGGGCGAAGCTGGTCTCAAAGCTACTAATTAGGCTTGCCCGTTGGCCCGGACACCCTGCTCGCCGCCTGCCTCTTCGCTCGCGGCCGCGACCAAAAACGTACCCCAACCAGCCCATCCATAAACGATGCCCATGGGAGCTACCTTGATCAGTAATGTGGAAAAGCATGCAGTGAAACAAACGGCCTGGGAAGCCGTCGTACCCCAAGAGGGGGAGGATGGAGGAGGAATCGGCAGAGGAGGAGGAGGAGGAGGAGGGGGAGGAGAAGGGGGAGGGGGAGGAGGAGGAGGAGGTGGAATAGACGGATGAGTAAGAGGACTCCTCTTCCTCATTCGGAAGAGGAGGAGGTGGAGGAGGAAGAGGAGGAGTAGGAGGAGGAAGAGCAGGAGCAGGAGCAGGAGGATGAGGAGGGCAAGCATAAAAGGCAAGAGGCCTATTGGATGCCTCTTTCTTCGGATGTCTCTTTAGAGCTTCTTGGCTTACTCTTGGGGCGTCCTGGTGTCCTCTTGGCGGTCCCCCGGGGGCCTCGTGAAGCGTCTCGGGTGCCTCGGGGAAGCCTCTTGGGGGTCTCTTGGGAGCCTCTTGGGGATCTCCTGGGGGCCTCTTCGGGCCTCCTGGGCGCCTCTCGGGGCCATCTTGGGGCTCTCTTGGGAACCTTGGGGGCCATCTTGGAAGACATCGGTGTCCGCAATCAGCGCTGGAGCCCCAGGAGGCCCAAACTGGCACAACAAACTTAGGAACATCGATGATTGTTGCCGTCTCTCCGAGCCTACTTGTACCCTCCAATGGGTTGCTGGGCGCCCCGTCCAGGTCCAGGGGAAGGAGGCAGGGGAAGGGATAAACTCCTCCCCAGAGCGGAAGGGGGGGGAAGCGGAAGTTCACCAAACCACACGCCCAGAGGGCTGGTGGGAGTTGTTTGCGCGCGTGTCGTGTTGCAGTCTGTCGTGAGGTGCGCGTGTGCGTCCCAAATACGGCAAACAGAAATGTTGCCCAGCCCACCCTAGGCTGCCTTGCGTGTTCGCCTTGCCCGTGTTGTCCAGCCCGCCCTAGGGCAACCTGATCCTGAGCAATCCGTTGCTGTGGGACCCAGAGGGTGCTTATGCGCTAACCCACGTGCAGGTTCGGATCCCGGCTTAGCTTCACTTACAGAGGCCGATTGGCGTGAACGAGAAGGGAATTGTTGAATTCGCGTCTTACGTCGGGGATAGCTACCTTGTTGTAGCATGTGCTCGTGAACGTTATTCAAAGTTGCGTTGGGATCTCGTTGTTGCCCAGCGTCACTCTCTGTAAACACAGACTTTGTACCCGCCTCCTCCCCCCTCCTCCCTCCGTTCCTCCCACTGGCATGTGTGCATTGCTCAGAGGGCCAATCAGTGCGGTGTTACGCATTTTGGTGGCAATATGCCCGAAGGCTCCCACTTCAATCGTGAGCCCATATCGAGTGTTCGGTCGAGGGCTTCGCGAGAGACGCTCAAGCTACCCCATGAAAGTTCCCGGGCAGCCAACATCGACCACCAGCCTCAGGTTGTTCAACATGTTTTGATCATTTGGGCGTTCTCCTTCGGATAGCTTCGGGGGCGTGTCAGCGGGCTCGAAGACGGCCCTGTGATGCCCGAGGAAAGCTCCAATGCGTTAGCTGAGCGCCCCAAGATGACCCCAAGACGGCCCAGGAGGGCATGCGAAATGCATCAAGAGAGCCCCGGGGCGGTCCAGAGCGCCAAGCGCCAAGACGGCACAAAGGAGCCTTCAAATGTCCGCAAGTCACCAAGACAGCCCGAGAGGCCCCAAGAGGATACCTAGAACTTGCAGCGCGCGTGAAGCGCGCGCGACTCGAGTTCTTAACTAGAAAGACGTACCTGAATCATCAACTACAAAGCGGCCAGCTACTATACACACCTCTCCTCCTATCCGCGGGGCTACGGCATTCCCCATGCACCCCATCGGAGGCGTGAGTTGAGAATTGCCTGCGTGCGCTGCACCATGGGTGGTCAGGGGGCAACCATTTTGCATCCTCACGAGGCACGTAATATATGCTTCCCTCCATTTTGTAAGCTCTGCCAGCCCAGCTTCCATGCCTGCTAAGGTGCTGACCTTGCAGTCAAGCGAGTTGACGCTATTGATTGAACGGTGTGTGCCTCTCTTTCTCTCTGCCCGAGGCAGGATGTGTCGCAATTTTCCTTGGACGGAGTGAGGTTGATTGATGTCGGGCTGGATTGCATGTAGTGTCTTGACTCTCGCCTGGATGGCCGGGGTGGACAAAGGCATGTCTTCGAGATTGCGGACGAGCGTAGTCGAGCGTATCCGAGCGAACGTGTGTGTGTGTGGTCGAGCGTGTTGGTTCTGTGCAACGCCTCGGTATGTCGGGTTCAAGTTTGTGTTTCTGGGACCCCCCAGGTGTCTTGCGCAACCTCAGACTTGACACCACCCCTTCGGACGCAGACAATGACTGCCTGTGTGATGCGCTGTAGCGCGTGCTCCACTGGCATGGCCGTGTCAGCGTGCATGTGCGAGCACACTGGGCTGCAGGGTTTCTCCGAAGGGCTTAGACGACCCGTCCTCCTCCTCCTCCTCCTCCTCCTCCGCCTCCTCCTCCATCTCCCCCTCCCCTTCCTCCACCTCCTCCACCTCCTCCTCCTCCTTCCCCTCCTCGGGTCACCTACGGCCCAGGGGAAACCATGCACTGAGGGCAGCCCGGCCGCTTCTCTCCGTACGCGCCGTTCTCGTCGTCGTCCAGCGTCGCATGCTGTTTCTGGGACGGGCGCCGCTCTCGACAGCTGCAGGCCTGCGGCCCCCCGCGCACGAGCCACGCTCGGCAGGGGGAAGGGTCGATGGGGCAGGGAGGGAGATCGACCGATAGGGGCCCGATAGCCCCAACCTGCACAGGAACGTGCGGATTCACTGTCGGGGGCCTATCGCCGATCTATCGGCGATGCATCGCCGATTCCAGGTTGATGTTCCCCCCCCCTATGCCAGTCCCCCCCCGATCGTTGCCCCTCAGGACTGGTCGAGGGCGAGGGAGGAATGGTCGAGGGGTAGTGGGGGGAGGGGGCAGCACCGATCCAGCGCCGATCCAAGAGATCCGCGCGGACCCTCGAGCGTTCGTGTCTATGCCGTTGTTCGGACGGGGCTAGGACGAGGCTGTGCCATTGCTCCTTCTCTGCAGGAGGCGCGCAAACAGATACCATCTCCAGGTTTCCGTCCGCCAGAACTGCCATCAACGCAGCTAGGACCCCCCCTCTAGCAACGTGTCTGCATGCCTCCTGCAAGGGTCTCCGAGCCAGGGAAGCGCGCTGGTCGCATGCTGAGGACCTTGGTGGGTGTCGATCGTCTACCCCTCGCCTCATCCCCCGCTCCCTTCCTCCCTCTCTTTCCCCTCCCTCTTCCAACCTCCCCCTCACCCGCTTGCCCCCTCACTATTATCATCCCGTTCCTCCCACTCATCCTCATCATCCTTCTCCTCCACATCCTCCTCCTCATCATCATCATGATCATCAACATCATCATCCTCATCATCATTGTTTCGCCATCGTCATCGTCGCCATCATCGTCATCAGCTTCATTACCATCACCAGCATCGTCATCATCATCACCAGCCTCATCAGCATCATCAGCATCAGCATCATCAGCCTCATCGCTATCATCATCACCACCAGCAGCATCATCGTCATCAACGTCATCATCATCATGATCATCCTTATCAATAGCATCATCATCATCATCATCATCATCCTCATCGCCGTCATCATCATCATCATCATCATCATCATCATCATCATCATCATCATCATCAGCATCACCATCATCATCAGCATCAGCAGCATCATCATCATTATCATCGTTATCGTCAGCATCATCAGTGGCATCAGCACCGTCACCATCATCATCACGATCCCTCATGTTCCTCTTTCTCCTCCTCCTCCTCCTCCTCCTCCTTCCCCTTCTCTCCTTCCCGCCGCCGTTTCCAACATTCGTGTTCCATGGTCACCTCCCCCTCTCTCCCACTTCCTCGTCGTATTTTCTCCGTGCCAGGTGTCCCTTCGTCTCTCTTTCTCTCTGTGTCTACAAATATTCGTATGTACACATACATATGTATATGATGTTGTCCATGCCACTCTCTCTTTTCATATAAACATATCTGTATCCCTCGTGTTTTGTTGTTTCTCTCTCCCTCTCTCCCGCTATATCCATATATCTCTCTCTCTCTCTCGTTGTCTGTAGTTCCCTGCCTCTCGCTCTCTCTCTCTCTGTGTTCCTCTCTGTCTCTCTCTCTCTCTCTATTTCTCGCTCTCTC
Source organism: Prorocentrum cordatum (assembly GCA_963575745.1). Classification (NCBI taxonomy): domain Eukaryota; class Dinophyceae; order Prorocentrales; family Prorocentraceae; genus Prorocentrum; species Prorocentrum cordatum. The sequence goes on from CAUYUJ010004347.1 coordinate 541,808, forward strand.
TTTCTCTCGCTCTGACTTGTTCTTCTCCGTCCACGTAGAGATCGATTTCCGAATGGGTCCCAACACCCTGGGGAGGGATGATGGCTGTCGGAAGGGCGACGGGAGGGGAGGAGAGTTCGCACACATATCCCTCTACGAAGAGTGCGTGGATGGAGGCGTGAAGGAGGCAGGGATGCGAAATCGAGGGGAGGGAGCAGGAATCAGTTATGCGCGAGGGTTGCAGGGCAAGGGCAGGGACGGGAGATCGAGGAGGCTCGACGGGGGGAGGGGAGGAGAGGGGGGGGCGAGTCGGGCGGTGAAGAGGATGTTGGGGAGGAGGGTTCATGTTGGAAGGGAGGTGTCCCAATGGAGTGGGAGCCCGTGCTGACGTATGCGAATCTGCGGTGGGCACGTGTCGGGTTGCACCTTGCTTCCTCATTGTAGCGCCACGGCGCAGGGTGACGAAGATTCACATTGATACATCTGGGTGTGTATATATATATACATATATATACGTATGTATACACCTATAGCTATCGAATGGCCATCGGCCCACCCGGTCACCATGCTTGGGTTGTTGGTGAGAGGCATCTTGGATACTCGTTGGAATCTCGTGGGACACATCTCAGAGGCCTCCTGGAGGTAGTGTTGGGGCCTCTGGGGGGCTGCTTTGGGGCGGCATCTTGGGGCATGTTTGGGGCCTCTTGGGGCCACGCGGGGGCCTCTGGGGATCTCGTGGCGTCTCTTGGGGGCCTCTTGGGGACTCCTGGGGGCCTCCTGGGGATCTGTCGGGGCCGAGAGCTCGAAATGTCCGTTCGGGTCCCCCGTTGGATCTCTTGGAGGCCTCTTGGGCCGTCTTCGGGCCCTCTGGGGCGGTCTTGGGGCTCTCTTGGAGGCCTCTTGGGGCGTTCTTGGGGTGCTTCTGAAGCCGTTTTGGAGCGTCGGGAAGCCGAACAGGCAAAAACGCTAACATCCTTCAAAAGCCCCAGGAGCATCAATGATTTGTGCTCCTTGGAGTCCTCTCGGGAGGCGTCTTGGAGCCATCTTCGGGCGTCTTGGGGGCATCTGGGCCCATCTTGCGCGCCTTTGACCGATTGTTCGGCGATTCGGGGTCCTTATGGTGCCTTCGGTGGAACTCGAGACGTGTGAGGTTTGTTGCGCATCGTGTGCGGGAACGCATGCGAACACCGCCCCTGGAGCCTTCCCTGGAGCTTCCTATGGGGCACGTAACGTGTATGGAGTGTGCCGGATCGAGTGCGGAGACGCATTCGAACTCCGCCATTGGGGCCTTCGGTGGAGCTCCATTTGGGGCCACGAACCGTGTGAGGGGTGTCCCGACTCGGGTGCGGGGACGCATGCGATCACCGCCACTGGGGCCTTCGGTAGAGCTCCCTATGGGGCCACGAAAGGTGTGACGGGTGTCCCGACTCGGGTGCAGGGACGCATGCGAACACCGCCACTGGGGACTTCGGTGGAGTTCTTTATTGGGCCATGAAACGTGTAAGGGGTGTGTCGCCATGGTAGAGTGATGCGAAAAGCAGAGGCGCGCATGGGAGGAGGGAGGAGAGGGAGGAGGAAGGTGAGGTGAGGTGAGGTGAGGTGGAATGCGGGGTGCTGTCCTTTCAAGACAAGGACCCAACACCACAGGACGGATGGGAATAACTTCCCATCCATTTCTCAGAACATTTCCCTGGGACTGGTTTTCCATTCGACGCCAGGGTTCAGTCGGGTGTGTCCCTGTACAGGAGGATATTCAAAAATAATCCAAACATAGTCTGAGGTTTTGTTGTACACTCATATCGTCTGTTAAGAAACTCACTTTTTTGAGCTGGGTCTCAGAATTTCTTGAAATAAAATAGGAAATTCAAAAAAGCTGGGACCGATTTCTTAAGCTGGGACCGATTCCTTAAGTGCTGGAGAGGGGTTGTGCTGGGGGGCAGCACAACCCCTCAGCACAACCCCCCAGCACAACCCCCCAGCACAACCCCTCAGCACAACCCCCCAGCACAACCCCTCAGCACCACCCCACTGCACAACCCCTCAGCACAACCCCTCAGCACAACCCCTCAGCACAACCCCCAGCACCACCCCCCAGCCCAACCCCTCAGCACAACCCCTCAGCACAACCCCTCAGCACAACCCCACAGCACAACCCCTCAGCACAACCCCCCAGCACAACCCCTCAGCACAACCTCCCATCACAATCTCTCAGCACAACCCCTCAGCACAACCCCCCAGCACAACACCCCAGCACAACCCCCCAGCACAACAACCCAGACCAGCACAACCCCCCAGCACAACCCCTCAGCACAACCCCTCAGCACCACCCCAACGGCACAACCCCTCAGCACAACCCCTCAGCACAAACCCTCAGCACAACCCCCAGCACAACCCCCAGCACACAGCCCTCAGCACAACCCCTCAGCACAACCCACAGCACAACCCCCCAGCACACCCTCAGCACCACCCCCAGCCCACCCCTCAGACCTCAGCACAATCCTCAGCACAACCCCTCAGCACAAACCCTTCAGCACAACCCCTCAGCACAACCCCCCAGCACAACCCCTCAGCACAATCCCCCAGCACACCCCTCAGTAACCACCCACAGCACAACCCTCACACCCCAGCACAACCCCTCAGCACAACCCCCAGCACAACCCTCAGCACAACCCCAGCACAACCCTTCGCACAACCCCTCAGCACAACCCTCAGCACACCCCCACAGCACAACCCCTCAGCACAGACCCCAGCACAACCCCGCAGCACAACCACTCAGCACAACCCCCCAGCCCCACCCCTCAGCACAACCCGTCAGCACTACCCTCCAGCACAACCTCTCAGCATAACCCCTCAGCACAACACCTCAGCACAACCCCCCAGCACCACCCCCCAGCCCAACCCCTCAGCACAACCCCTCAGCACAACCCCTCAGCAAAACCCCACAGCACAACCCCCCAGCACAACCCCTCAGCACAACCGGTCGGCGTTTTTTAATATCTATTTTTAATATTCGGTGGAAGTCCTGCCCCCCCCCCCTCCCCCCCCCTGGCGCGACTGACTGGCGTATCTGGTATCTGCGTATCTCCGTATCTGCCACTGTGGTCGGCGCGCGAGCGGCCCGCCCCCCCCCCCATGGCGCCTGTCGGGAAATCTCGGGTATCTCGCTGGTGGTTGTGCTGGTGGCGGTTGTGCTGCTGGTGGTTGTGCTGGTGGTTGCGCTGGTGGTAGTGCTGGTCGTCGTGCTGGTGGTTATGCTGATGGCGGTTGTGCTGCTGGTGGTTGTGCCGGTGGTTGTGCTGGTGGTTGTGCTGGTGGTTGTGCCGGTGGCTGTGCTGGTGGTTGTGCTGGTGGTTGTGCGGGCGATTGTGCTGCTGGCGGGTGCGCTGGTGGTTGTGATGGTGGTTGTGCTGCTGCTGGTGGTTATGAGGGTGGTTGTGCTGGTCGTGTTTTGCTGGTGGTTGTGCTGGAGGTTGTGCTGGAGGTAGTGCTGGAGGTTGTGCGGGAGGTTGTGGTGGAGGTTGTGGTGGAGGTGGTGCTTGCGGTTGCGCTGGAGGTTGTTCTGGAGGTTGTGCGGGAGGTTGTGCGGGAGGTTGTGCAGGAGGTTGTGCTGGAGGTTGTGATGGAGGTTGTGCTCGCGGTCGTGCTGGAGGTTGTGTTGGAGGTTGTGCTGGCGGTTGTGCTGGAGGTTGTGCTGGAGGTGGTGCTGGAAGTGGTGCTGGAGGTTGTGCTGGAGGTCGTGCTGGAGGTTGTGCTGGAGGTTGTGCTGGAGGTTGTGCTGGAGGTTGTGCTGGAGGTTGTGCTGGAGGTTGTGCTGGAGGTTGTGCTGGAGGTCGTGCTGGAGGTTGTGCCGGTGGTCGTGCGGGAGGTTGTGCTGGAGGTTGTGCTGGAGGTGGTTGTGTTGGAGGTTGTGCTGGAGGTTGTCCAGGTCCAGGGGGCCGAAGGGGAAGAAGGGAAGATGGAAGAGGAAACTCTCTAAACCACCTACGCCCAGAGGGCTGGTGGGATTTAAGTCGGATCCGGTCGAGACACCTTTCGCTGAGTGAATACAATAACGGCGGGAGGGTGCTGCGGTGATAGAAGTTACTTCCGGCCGAGGGGCCCACTTCAGCCACACACCCAGGGACAGTGAATGACCGTTCGGACCCCCTCACGACCTCCAGCACAACCTCCAGCACAACCTCCAGCACAACCTCACAACCTCCAGCGCAACCTCCAGCACAATCTCCAGCACAACCTCCATCGCAACCACCAGCACAACCTCCAGCACAACCTCCAGCACAACCTCCAGCACAACCTCCAGAACAACCTCCAGCACAACCTCCTAGCACAACCTCCAGCACAACCTCCAGCACAACCTCCAGCACAACCTCCAGCACAACCTCCAGCACAACCTCCTGCACAACCTCCAGCACAACCTCCAGCACAACCTCCAGCACACCTCCAGCACAACCTACCAGCACAACCTCCAGCACAACCTCCAGCACAACCTCCAGCACAACCTCCAGCACAACCTCCTGCACAACCTCCAACACAACCTCCAGCACAACCTCCAGCACAACCTCCAGCAACCTCCAGCACAACCTCCAGCACAACCTCCAGCACAACCTCCAGCACAACCTACCAGCACAACCTCCAGCACAACCTCCAGCACAACCTCCTGCAGCACAACCTCCAGCACAACCTCCAGCACAACCTCCAGCACAACCTCCAGCACAACCTCCTGCACAACCTCCAGCACGACCTCAGCACGACCTCCAGCACAACCTCCAGCGCATCCTCCAGCACAACCTCCAGCACAACCTCCAGCACAACCGCCAGCACAACCTCCAGCATCACCTCCAGCACAACCTCCAGCACAACCTCCAGCCAACCTCCAGCACATCCTCCAGCACAACCTCCAGCACAACCTCCAGCACAACCGCCAGCACAACCTCTAGCACAACCACCAGCACAACCTCCAGCACAACCTCCACCACAACATCCAGCACAACCTCCTGCACAACCTCCAACACAACCTCCAGCACAACCTCCAGCACAACCTCCAGCACAACCGCCAGCACAACCTCCAGCACAACCTCCTGCACAACCTCCAGCACGACCTCCAGCACGACCTCCAGCACAACCTCCAGCGCATCCTCCAGCACAACCTCCAGCACAACCTCCAGCACAACCGCCAGCACAACCTCCAGCATCACCTCCAGCACAACCTCCAGCACAACCTAACAAACACAACCTCCAGCACAACCTCAGAACCCCCCCTCCAGCACAACCTCCAGCACAACCTCCAGCACAAACCACCATCGCAACCTCCAGCAACAACCTCCAGCACAACCTCCAGCCAAACCTCCAGCACAACTCCAGCACAACCGCCAAACACAACCTCCAGCACAACCTCCAGCACGCCCTCCAGCAAACATCTCCCAACACAACTCAGACAACACCAGCACAATCTCCAGCAAAACCTCCAGGCAAACCTCCAGACAAATCCAGCACAACCTCCTGACAACCTCCAACAACAACCTCCAGCACAACCTCCAGCACAACCTCCAGCACAACCGCCAGCACACCCTCCAGCACAACCTTCCAGCACAACCTACAACACAACTCCAGGCACAACCTCCAGGCACACCTCTCCCAGCCCCTCTCAGCACAAACTCCAAGCACAACCTCCAGCACAACCTCCTGCACCAACCTCCAGCACGACCCAGCACGGACCTCCAGCACAACCTCCAGCGCATGCTCCAGCACAACCCCCAAGCACAACACTGCAGCACAACCACCAGCACAACCTCAAGGCACAACCTTCCAGCACAACCTCCCAGCACAACTCCCAGCACAACTCCAGCACGACCTCCAGCACAACCCCCCAGCACAACCCTCAGCACAACCTCCATCACAACCCCCCAGCCACAATTCCCCCAGCACAACCACCAGCACAATCTCCAGCACAGCCTCCAGCACAACCTCCAGCACAACCACCAGCACAACCTCCAGCACAACCTCCAGCACAACTTCCAGCACAACCTCCTGCACAACCTCCTGCACAACCTCCAGCACAACCTCCAGCACCACCTCCAGCACAACCGCCAGCACAACCTCCAGCACAACCACCAACACAATCTCCAACACAACCTCCAGCACAACCTCCAGCACAACCTCCTGCACAACCTCCAACACAACCTCCAGCACAACCTCCAGCACAGCCTCCAGCACAACCGCCAGCACAACCTCCAGCACAACCTCCAGCACAACCTACTACACAACCTCCAGCACAACCTCCAGCACACACTCCAGCACAACCTCCAGCACAACCTCCAGCACGACCTCCAGCACAACCTCCTGCACAACCTCCAGCACGACCTCCAGCACGACCTCCAGCACAACCTCCAGCGCATCCTCCAGCACAACCTCCAGCACAACCTGCAGCACAACCACCAGCACAACCTCCAGCACAACCTCCAGCACAACCTCCAGCACAACCTCCAGCACGACCTCCAGCACAACCCCCCAGCACAACCCCTCAGCACAACCTCCATCACACCCCCCCAGCACAATCCCCCAGCACAACCACCAGCACAACCTCCAGCACAACCTCCAGCACAACCTCCAGCACAACCTCCTGCACAACCTCCAACACAACCTCCAGCACAACCTCCACCACAACCTCCTGCACAAACTCCTGCACAACCTCCAGCACAACCTCCAGCACCACCTCCAGCACAACCTTCAGCACAACCTCCAGCACAACCTCCAGCACAACCTCCAGCACAACCTCCAGAACAACCTCCAGGCACGACCTCAGCACGACCTCCAGCCACAACCTCAGCGCATCCTACGGCAACCCTCCAGCACAACCATGCAGCACAACCGCCAGCACAAACCTCCAGCAAAACTCAACACAACCTCCAAGCACAACCTCAAGCACAACCTCCTGCAAACCGCAGCGCAAATCTCCAGCAAAACCTCCACCTCCAGCACACACTCCAGCACAACCTCCAGCACAACCTCCAGCACAACCTCCAGCACAACATCCAGCACAACCTCCAGCGCATCTTCCAGCACAACCTCCAGCACAACCTCCAGCGCATCCTCCAGCACAACCTCCTGGATGTGGTGGAGGTGGTGCTGGAGGTGGTGCTAGAAGTGGTGCTGGTGGTTGTGCTGGAGGTTGTGCTGGAGGTTGTGCTGGAGGTTGTGCTGGGGTTGTGCTGGATGTTGTGTGGAGGTTGTGCGAAGGTTGTGTGGAGGTGGGCTGGCTGGAGGTTGTGCTGGAGGTGTTGCAGTAGAGGTTGTGCGGATGTTGTGCTGGAGGTGTGCGGAGGTTGCGTTTGAGTGTGTGCAGGAGGTTGCGTGGGGTTGTGCTGGAGGTTGTGCTGGAGGTTGTGATGGAGATTGTGCTGGTGGTTGTGCTGGGGATTGTGCTGGGGGGTTGTGATGGAGGTTGTGCTGAGGTTGTGCTCGGGGGTTGTGCTGGAGGTCGTGTGGGAGGTTGTGCTGGAGGGGTGCTGGAGGTTGTGCTGCCCCCCAGCACAACCCCTCAGCACAACCCATCAGCATGACCTCCCAGCCAAACCCTCAGCACAAATCCTCAGCAACAACCCCTTCAAGCAAAACCCCCCCGCCAACCTCAGGACAACCCCTCAGCAAACCGTCAGCACTACCCCCATCGCAGCCCCCCAGCACAACCCCTCAGCACATCCCTCAGCACGACCCCCCGGCATAACCCTCCCAGCACAAACCCCCCAGCACAACCCCCCACAACCCCCCAGCACAACCCCCCAGCAAGCCCCCCAGCACAACCCCACCGCACAACCTCCCAGCACAACCCCCCTGCACAACCCTCAGCACGGCCCCCCAGCACAGCCCCCCAGCACAACGCCTCAGCACAAACTCTTCCGCACAAACCCCTCAGCACAACCTCAGCACAAACCCCTCAGCCACAACCCCTCGGCACACCCCCCAGCACACCCCCTCAGGCAACAACCTCAGCACAACCCCCAGCACACCTCAGAACAAACCCCAGCCAACCCCTCAGCAACAACACCACAGCACAACACTCAGCACAACCCTCAGCAAGGCCTCTCAGAAACAACCCCCAGCCACCCCCCCCAGCACAACCCTCAGCACAACCCCCAGCACAACCCTCGCACAACCGCAGCACAACCCCTCATCACAACCCCTCAGCACAACCCCTCAGCACAACCCTTCAGCCCCACTCCTCAGCACAACCCGTCAGCACTACCCTCCAGCACAACCCCTCAGTTCAACACCCCAGCACAACCCCTCAGCACAACCCCTCAGCACAACCCCTCAGCACAACCCCTCAGCGCAACCCCACAGCACAACCCCTCAGCACAGCCCCTCAGCACAACCCCTCAGCACAACCCTTCAGCCGAATCGTTAAGAAATTCGGCGGCGAAAGCTGGGTCTCGCACCGGGGTTAAGAAATTCACCAAAGCTGGGTCTCCATTTCTTAACAAATAATTTCTTAAGACAAGTTATGAGTGTATGTTTCGGAGCATGTTTTTGGTTCCCGAAAATCCTGTGGTGTTGGGTCTTCGTTTTGAAGCGACAGCGCCCCGCGTCACCTCACCTTACCTTGCCTCACTTCACCTCACCTCACCTCCCGCTGCCCCCTCCCCCTTCTCCCTCCTCCCATCCCTTGCCTCTGCTCTCCGCATGCCCATCCGAATCTGTCTGGCACACCCCTCACACGGTTCGTGGCCCCATGGGGAGCTCCACCGACGGCCCCAGTGGCAGGGTCCGCATGCGGGGACCGCCACCCATTTTGGTACACCCCTCACACGGTTCGTGGCCACACAGGGAGCTCCACCGAAGGTCCCAGCGGCAGGGTCCGCATGCGGGGACCGCCATCCATTTTTGCACACCCTTCACACTGTTCGTGGCTACATGGGGAGCTCCACCGAAGGCCCCAGAGGCAGGGTCCGCATGCGGGGACCGCCATCCATTTCGGCATACCCCACACGGTTTGTGGCCCCACAGGGAGCTCCACCGAAGGCCCAAGCCCATTTTGGCACACCCCTCACACGATTCGTGGCCCCACAGGGAGCTCCACAGAAGGCCCCAGGGGTAGGGCCCGCATGCGGAGGCCGCCATTCATTGTGGTACACCCCTCACACGGCTCGTGGCCCAACAGGGAGCTCCACCGAAGGCCCCAGTGGCAGGGTCCGCTTTCGGTGACCGACACCCCTTTAGGCACACCGCTCACACGGTTCGTGGCCACACAGGGAGCTCCACCGAAGGCTCCACCGAAGGCTCCACCGAAGGCTCCAGTGGCAGGGTCCGCATGCGTCAACGCCGCCAATTTCGGCGCACCCCTACACGGATCGTGGCCCCACAGGGAGCTCCACCGAATGCCCCAGTGGCACAGGCCACATGCGCCCGACGCCCATTGTGGCGCACCCCTCACACGGTTCGTGGCCCCAGATGGGGCTCCACCGAAAGCGGTACTGTACACACAACGCGGTATTCACAATTGCGCATGGTTGGGTCTTCCGCCCGGATACTTCTTTTTTGATTTTTCTTTCGCCCAAAATCAGCCTGTAGGAGGACATGCCCGACCGAACGCCAGGGGATCAGGGCCCGCCCCCTCCCTGGCCTTCCCAGGATCCTCAAGGGCGTGGCGCGCGCCGCCCAGCTCATGAGGGACCTCGAGAGGGAGGTGGCCCAGAGCAGGCGCGCCCGGCTCTCCGCCGTGCTCCTGCCGTCGCGCGGCGCCCCGCGAGAGGGGATCGAGCCATGCTCTCTGGGAAGGGCCGGATCTGGTCGGAGTCGGACGGAGCTCGGCGCCGAGGTTGGAGGTTCTCGGTTTGGAGGTGTTGGCTATTTTCGGGCCTCTTCGTCGGTTCTCTCATCGGTTCTCGTGCCTCGGGATGAGTTCCGGCAGCGCTGCGGCTGGCCGAGAGTGCTCCGTGGGTGCCCAGGTCGTCCCGAACGGCCGTCGGAGACCTGAGGCCCGAAAGCCGAGTGGCCCTATGAACGGGGGGGCCCAAGGGGGGTTCACCAGTAGGGGGGCACCACCTCCTTCCTTCTAGAAACAGCGGGTCGTGGAGGAAGGAGGGTCGAGGATAGAGGAGGCCTGGACGTTTCTGGGGCGTGTTTGGGGAGTTCTTGGGGATTCTAGGGGGGAGTCCAGGAGGGTCCATGTCCTGGAGGAGGTGGTGAGTCCGGTGGTGAGCCCCTCAGCGATGACACCCGTGGGCACCCCCGGAGCCTCCGCCGTAACTTCTGCTGTTTCGGGCCGAGGCATTTGTGATGATTTCAAAATGGGCCCACTTCATAGGGAGCTGCGTCGAGTACGTCCACTGGCATGGCGAGCCTGGCCTCCGCGCGGGCCTCACCGCTCGGCCGCTGCGTTGCCCTCGGGCGGGCGCGAGCTCAGCTCGCAAGCTGGGCCCGGCAGTCGCTTCCGGGTGGTGACCTACAATGTGCTGAACCCGAGCCTGTGCACTTCGCATTCGTATATCGTGGTTATTGATTGTTGTATGCTGGGGGTGCTTTCTTTTGTGTTTGTCTTTGTTTTGATTGTGTTGTTTTCGTTTTCATTTTGTGTTTTGTGACTTGTTTGGTTTTCTGTGTTGTGTTTGTTGCACTTCGCATTCGTATCCACATTGTGATCCCGCGCAGATCGACGAGCGGTTGCGTCTGACGCGCATCCTGGAGCGCCTGGACCGGGCGATAGCAGCCAGCCCCTACGCCACAGTGCTATGTCTGCAGGAGGTGAACGAGGCCTGGGCTTGCCGCCTGCACGCCCACTTCCAGCCCAGAGGCTACCACCTGATCTACGCGCCGACGCCCTGGTACGCGTACGACCCCATGGGAGTCTGTCTCGTCTGGAGCAACAGCGCGTTCGACCTCCAGGACGCCGAAGTCCGCCGCGTGGTCGAGCCTGGACAGTCCACCGCGCCAGCCCCGCCGCCGTCTTGGTGGTCTTGGCTCAAGGGTCGCGCGGCTGCAGTCCTCGGCGGCACTGCGCCCGAGGTGGACCCGTGGACGATCGCGCGCCGCCGGCCGAACCGCTACGCGGCAGCGCGCCTGCGCTTCCGCTGCTCCGGCCAGCAGGTCTGCGTCGCCACGTACCACATGCCGGCGCTGTTCGGCAGCGCGCTGCTCGAGCAGGCGATCGGATGTTGCTGTAGCTGCTAGAAGTGCCGCTGGCCCAGCCCGGCCCGAGATCCCTTCGGAGCCCCAACGCCCTCCAGAGCACCTCTCACGGGGCCCAAGGGGCCCAGGGGCTCCAAGATGGAGCGAAAATCTGGGGGCACCTTGAGCCAGGGTAACCTTTAACAACCCCCGAGGTGATGGCCGTGCACGCCGCGGCAGTGGCAGGCCTGGCGCGCCGGTTCGCGGGGGAGCAACCCCTGGTGCTCGCGGGCGACTTCAACGTGCAGCCGGGCGCCCCAGCGCACAGCCTGCTGGAGGGCTCGGTGGCCCTGGGCCAGATTGTGCCAGAACCCCTGCCCGCGGGCGGGTCCACTCCCTCGGCGGAGGAGGGCGCTTCCCCTCGGCAGCGCCTGCGGAGCGCTTATCAGGAGGGCCACGGCGCCGAGCCCGCGTTCACCATCAGGTCCTGGCGCGCCGACGCCGAGAGCCCGTTCGTCGGCACGCTGGACTACATCTTTGTGGGTGACGACATCCGGGTGATGGGCGCGGTGGATCTCCCCTGTGCCGCGCAGTTCGCGGACAGCGACGCGTTCCCTTCGGCGGAGGAGCCGTCGGACCACCTGCTGCTCGCGGCAGACCTCGCCGTCGGCTGTGCCGAGTGACGGGGGGACGTCCTCGGCTCGATGTGGGCACTGCTCGCGCCAGCGCCTGGGATCGAGAAAGGAACAGCAGCATCGACAGAAACTTTCGGAGGTTCGTGCGGATTTGTGCGATCCGAGTTGGGCCCCCCTGACGGCGCCTCTGGCGCTGTCCCTGGCGCGTTCCGCGCGCCAGGGAGGGGACTCCATCTCAGATCCAACAAATCCGCGCGGACCTCCGAAAGCTCATGTGGATAACCATCGCAAATGATGCTGCGCAAGGGCGATAGGGGTATGATCCGTTCCACGCCCTGCTGGTCTCGCCCCCCCCGTTGCGTAACAGTTTGGACGCCCTGCCCGCCTGCACCAGCAGCCATCTCGTCCACACTTCTGCGGTGGAGTTGTCTTGAGGCCCTATGTGTATTGATGGGCCGATTTTCCACCACCGCTACCATAGGTAGGAGAGGGAGGAGGAGGAGGAGGAGGAGGAGGAGGAGGAGGAGGAGGAGGAGGCGGACCTCCCCAGCCTTCCTTCTCCCCCGTCCGACCTATGGTAGTGGTGGTGGAAAACTGGCCCATCATGTATGCCGTGCTCTGTTCCTTCATGGCAGTTGCGCCTCGTGCCCTGGGCCCTGTGCTCGCGGGGCTCGTGTGCGGGGCGGCTCTAGTCCGAGCCCTGCGCAGGGGGCCGGCGCTGGCGCGTTGGATGGGCTGGTCAGTCGGAGGCTGCCAGGCTGCATTGGTCATGGGCATTTGTGCACGGGCGCCTGCCGCTACTCAGAGTCGGAGAAGGTACCGCTACCGCTACCCTTGCCTCGGTTTCGCCTTGTGGGGCCGCCAGGGAGGCCCTCGCCGCCACGGCTGGATTAACTTCGAAATTCTGGCCAGAACGCACCACGGGAGAGGTCCTGGGAGTCGCGGCATCGGTATCTTCGGGTTCCCCAATTGCAGCTGGAAGCGTTGTTATCGGTCCACCTTGCACAGCGCACGGCACGTGTCATGATGTGAGTCTGCATGAGTTGCCATGCTTTGGATTACCGGCATTGCCAAATTTCCCCGTTGAGTGTACCCTCGCGAGCATCTGTCAAACTCTACAGACGATTATCGATATTGCAAGCCGAAATGGCTCGACTACGAGCCTTTCGATTCTTCTCATGGATGTGTTGACGCCTGGCATGGGCTGAACTGGGTGACAGTTCCAGGAATGCGACCAGGGGGCTCAGGGAAACATGATGAGGCGTCATCTCCTCAGGACTGGAGGCAGGACAGTTCCCAGTCTGGCCGTTGAAGGATCGATTCGGACACTCCCAATCAACGGATGTGCCGTTGACGAAGACAGAATGCGCTTCCGAAATGGTCATGGCAGCGTACAACCCGAAGTACGGGGTGTCTGGAAGAGCGTGTCTCCTGCCAGGGCCCCTACCAGGTACAGGATGTCTGGGAAAGAGCGCTTTCGAGAGAGACAGGAGGAGGCGAAGGAGAATGGAAAAGTAACGAATTCCTGCCCCCGCCAGCAAGGGGGCGGGTGCTGTTGTATATTATGACCAAGGGGGATGTGATTCGCTTCGCGAGCCCTTCCTCCCACCCTGTTGCCAAAGCTCAACAGGACATCAGTGCAGTACGCCAAATGACCACGGAGGGGGGGCTGTGGGGGCCGACTCGGCGGAGTGCCACGGAGGTTCGCCAGGGGGGGCTATGGGGGCCGACCCGGCGAAGTGCCACGGAGGTTCGCCGCCAAGAGAAGAGAAAAGACATCGAATCCAGAAACGGCCAGACTCCTCTGGTTCAACCTCTTGCTCCTCTTCCGCCCTCCCACCGCCTTCCCGGCCACAGCGCCGGAGTGGCTGGGGAAAGTGTCCATCTGGCGGGGGTGGACAGAACCCCCAACAGTGACACGTCGATTAGTGAATTGTCCGTTTTCGGTTCTCGAGAGGGCGCCGTGGCCGTTATTTCCCAGGCCTGCGCCCGCCAGGTTTGGGCCTCAGGTCGTTTTCACTAAACCACGTTTTACTAAAGGGAGGTCTGTCCATCCCCGAATCTGGCGGGCGTTGGTGGGGACACGCGTCCGCCCCTCTTCCCGTTCTGCGGTCGGGCGTCGGCCCGACGCCCTTTCGTGCGCCATCCTTCATGGCCGCATCTTTGAAGCGCCGGTTCTCGTGCTACCGCTCTGCCCCACATCTCTGCTCCGTCTGCGCTGTCAGTATTGCGAGAAGCTCCGCACGTGCCCCGTCCAATCCACTCCGCAGGTGGAAAGATGTCTGGGATCAAGTCGAGGAGGACGGCCGGCTGCTGTTGTGGACCGACCTGCTCAAAGGGCTTGAGCCTTAATGATCGCATTCCGACGCTCTAACTATGATTGACGTGCACGTGCAATTGTGAGCGCGTACTCTTCAAATCAGCTATGAGTCGTTTTGACGGAGATGGGTGTCGAGTGCCAAGCATCCGTTCATGTGTGAATTGATCAGCTCGTTATTATTCTTTTCAGTGGGAGGGGGGGTAAGCTTCTTGCATCCTGCAGCCATCTCAAGGCGAGGAAACATCGGCATGGGTGGAAGGAAGGGGGAACGAACAGGTCAGCCCATGCTGGCTCCAGGCAGTTCGGGGGGTGGACGGCCCAGCCTCCTCACATAGACTTCGGATGGTTGGTTTTGGCCGCCCTGAGACGAGAAGGCGGGTTTGCCGTGCCATCCTCAGACTGCGGCGAGCAGGCGCCCACATCGGCGCCAGCTTGTCCGCCTCGAGGTGGGGGACCCGGCGGTGCTCCTGCCCCCCTGCTCCCCGGACGTCTTGGTGCAGGCTCGTGCCGCTGGGCATGCCAGCGCGCACCTCGTGAGCGCAACTGCGCCGCCACACGCAGTGCGTCGCTGGCGCGCCTGCGGGGGGAAGGGAGAAGGGGCAGGCCGTCTCAGAAGGCAGCGGGGGCCTTCAGAAACCCTCCGGCCGTCTGAGCAGTTGTCTGCGCCTTCAGAGAAGGCTCAGACAACTCACCAGAAGGCGCGAGGGAAGATAACTTCTGAGAAGGCCTGCCCCCTCTCACTTCCACCCTCGGCTCGCTGCCAAGTGTGGCCACTGCGGCCGAAGCTTGTGCTGCCCGTGCGTGCCAGCCTGCAGCCTGAGTTTGGCAAGCACTTTGCCGCCTTGGCATGCGCTCCCTGCGCTCCCCAGGAAAATCCGGCGTTGCGAATAAGTTGCAACAGCGCGAAACATCATGGCTGGAGCCCCTGGACCCCGTCTCTCGGCGGCGAGCGAGGGGATGAATTGGGAAGGGGGAGGCCTTCTCAGAAGGCAGCGGGGCCTCTCTGAAGCCCCCTGGCCTTCTGAGAAGTTTTCGGTGTCTCCGGGGAAGGCTTAGATCACGGCTCGAAAGGCCAGTGAACATCAGAGCTTGATCAGAAGGCCCGCCCCTTCTCACTTCCTCCTTGGGCGCGCTGCCTAATCTGTCTGCGGCATCTCCCGAGCCCAATCGATCTATGAGGGTCCTGGAGCCCGAACAAGGGGCAAAGGCGCCCGTGGTGACCCCATTTCGTATCAGGGCTCTCGTCTGCGAGCAGGCCGCGCGAGGCCTGGCGGATTTGCCTGCCAGCGGGCTGCTCAAGGAGCGACTCGTCGCCGCGTGTCTGCGCTCGGCGGCGTGGCGGGGTCACCCAGCCAGCAGGACTCGGAGGTCCCAGCCGACCTGCTGTCAGAAGAGCACAATCCGAGCCCTGCGGGGCCCGAAGAGAACAATCCAAGAAGGACCGAAAGGGGATGGAGAAGTGACTGCTGGAAGCATCGTGACGCTAGCGCCTTCCTCCTGCGCTGGTCGGATATCCCTCTGCCTGACAAGTGTCACTGGGCGCTGGACGGAGATTCCTCTGTCACTAATTACGCAGCCCCTGATCAGGTAGGAGTTCCACAAGGAAACAAACCGCTTAATAAAAACCTTGCATAATTTTGCTGGCGCGCCGAAAATGGACAGTACCAGGCAAGGCAGCGTCGTGGCTGGAAGATAAGGCGAACGCGCTAGTGGCCTGCGGAAGAAAGCTGATTGATAGAGCAAGTCAGTGGTAGCAGCGGCTTCACCGTGTATGTTACCGCGCGTCGAGAAAGGAGCATCTGTATGTTAGTCTTGGGCATGCTCAGTGGCGGTGTCCAGCTCACGCTCTCTCAGACGCTCTGACGTCGCAACTGTTCTGTGGGATAAAGGCCGCGCATGGTCCGAGTCACACCAGACGTCCAAGCGTGAAACCCTTTGGCTGTCAGCAGGCAGTGCTGCTGCGATACAGCCAAGGCTTCGAAATAAGGACTCAGGAAGGGCCCAGTTGTCGGCTCGGAAGTTGCAATTGTTCTGGAAGATGAAGGCCGCGCATGGTCTGAGTCGCATCGGGCGTCCCAGCGTGAAGCCCACTGGCTGTCAGCAGGCGGTGCCGCTGCGCTACAGTGAAGGCTTCGAAAGAAGACGGAGGAGGAGGAGGAAAAGGAGGAGGAGGAGGAGGAGGAGGAGGAGAAGGAGGAGGCTTGCTCCTCAGATTTCGGCTTCTGGTTCGGGGGGGGGCGGTGGGCGGCATTGTCACTGGGGGGAACCTTTGGTTCGGGCATGCCCTGGCTGGAAGAAGAAGAAGAAGAAGAAGGGCGCCGAGGCCCCGAACAGATGCAGGGCGTGGAGCACCACGCGCATGGCAGCCCACGCATGTTGAGCCCCAGGCGCGTTGACCCCATGCGCGTGGAACCTCGCGGACGTGAAAAAACCATGCGTGAGAAACCCCACCTGAGTGAAAGCCCGAATGCGTGAACCCCACGTGCGTGATTCCCCGCGTGCGTGGCGCCTCCCTTTCGAACATCCAGGCCCGTGAAAAGCCATTTACGTGGAACTTCGTGATACCCCCGCAGGCACAGCGAGCGTTACGGCACTAGGTTCCAGCGACCACTTTGAGTGGCTTTCTCTATCTTTACCTCGTTCTCTCTCTCTCTCTCTCTCACTATCGCTCATCTCCGATATAGGTGTACATCTGTACATTTGTTTGTCTGTAGTACCTACATGTATACCTCTCTATGTCTCTCGTTCCCTCTCTCTTACATTCCCTTGATCATCTTCCCATTCTCCCTCGGGTTGTCCTGGGGGTACCTGCAGCCTGTGGGTAGGGTATATGTAGTCTGTGGTTGGGCATGTGTAGTTCGGGGAGTGCGGGGTACCAGTAGTCACGGAGCGGGTATCTGTTGTCTGGGGGGTATCTTTAGTCCGGGGCTCAGAACTTCTGAGGAACATCAGTTTCAAATTTCGCGGTGCGGGGGATGTTTCGGAGTTTTACTGTCTGAATGAGATGAACTTGTTTTGTGCGCGTGCACGTGCACACGTAGACTATATCCGCATGTGGGCGCGAATGCGCAGTCGCCAGAACGCAGATGCGGCCATATGCGCAATCTGGCCTGTGCGCTTCAAAGGGGTGGAGGTGGGGCCATCGAATCGATATGCGGTAATGTTTTGGTAAATGGGGGGGCCACGAGGCAGTTCGTTCGTAGATGAAGCGGTCGTGTGCAATAGTTCGGTATCAGTGTCTTTACGCTGGAGGCTTGCATCCATAATCACTCGAGAGCGTCTCCTCTTCACCACATACTTTCTTCTGAGCTGGTGAAGGAAAGGATTTTGTGTTGGTATGGTGGCATGCACACAGCCAACCACATGTCATTATCATATCTGCTCTGGCAGCGCATGCCATATAGAACCAGATTGCCCTTGTCGCGCACATATAGTTCATGCGGAACAGACTATGATTGCACACCAACGGGCAATGAGCCCTAACACTTAAAGGGCGATGCCCCGCATGTTGGTCATCCATCCTCGTCAACACATGGTTACTGAGGCGATTTCGGGCGCCCATGCTGCTGCTGTACGTGCCACCTCAACTAGAGGGTGATTGTCCCCAACGCTACGCGGTGGCACACCTGAAGGGAACGTGCTGAGACCCTGCGAGGTCAACCCAACCAGGGTAACGGTAGAATTGGTCATGTTGAGGGGCACCCTGGCGTTAGTGCCCCTTCCTGGTAATACTCATTTTCAGAAGTTCCGCCCCTGAAGGTTGTGCATGTTTGTTGGGGGACGTTCGTGTGCGCATTCAGGTGTTCGGATGAAAGAATTAAAGAACGCAGCCAGCCAGGATGAGAGTCACGGTGCAGAGAGATGGAGAGAGAGGTATAGAGAGAGAGGAATAACGAGAGATTGAAAGAGACAAGGAGAAAGAGAGAGAGAGAGAGAGAGAAAAAGGCAGAAAGAAATAAAGAAAGAAAGAAAGAAGGAGGGAGAGAGCGACGGATGTGGACGAGGGCGACGGACAGATCCTTGTTGATGCGTCTCAGTGAGAGCCAGTGTGTGGTACGGCTTGAGTCCATATACGTACACCCACATGCAGATCGGATCGCATCCGCAAATTATTTACGTTTCCCGTGTCCCCACCAACCCATCCAGAATCTATGCCCAGGCGAAGTTTCTTCACCAGAGAAGCAGTGATAGCCGTCAAGCCGACGCCCAGGATCAGCTTGCAGAGGCCAAGGAGTCTTTCGATGCGGCGTCCAGGAGTTTCTTGGAAGTGCGTTCGGGAACTAGTGGGGCCTTCTCAGTGCCATTGTTGATGCCTTTGGGGTTCTCTTGAGGCCCTGTCAGGGCTCTCATTGGGCCATCTTTGCGGCAACCTTGAGGGACATTTAGTGAGACGGGGGTTCTGAATTAGCGTCGCTCTGTCGGGGTCAGTCTCGGCAGTCTTGGCGCCGTTATGGCACAGTCTTGGGGCCTTCTTCGGCGATCTTGGAGCCATCATGAGCCTGTAGAGCGCGAGTCACCGCGGCCCCCCATTCGGGAACTAGTCCGCAAATCCCGCGACCACGGAGGAGCAGGAGGAGGAGGAGGAGGAGGAGCAGGAGGAGGAGGAGCAGGAGGATGAGGAGGGGTACAAGCACGAAGTGACATTTTGGAGTATGTTGGGGTCCCTTGGGGCCCTTTCGGGGCGAAGCTGCCTTGGGGGCTTCTCTGGGCCAACTTTATGGGCGCTCTGTGGCCGTCTTGGCGGTCTCTTGGGCCGCATTGGGGCCTTCTTGGGGCCGTCGGTTCTTGGGCCATCTCTGGGGCAGTGTTGGCAGTCTTGAGCTCTTCTTGAGGCTCCGTGGAGCCATTTGGGAGCAATATTTGCGCATCCGATTCTATCGGAAGCGATACGGCGATAAGGCAAACACCATTGAATGCCTTCAAACGTTTGCAGGAGGTTGGGCATCTCGGGAGCCTCCTGGTGGGCATCGCGGGGCCCTCTTGGGCCTCCTTGGGGGGCTCGTGGGCCGACTTGACGACCCTCTTTGTGCAACATCGGGCCGTTCTGCCCCGTCGTGGTACAATAGCGTGCCGTCCCGGGCCAATCTTGAGCCAAGCTACCTTGAGGCCATAGCGAGGCCATCGTGGGGGCTTTCTTGAGGCATTATGGGGCAGTCTCGGGCACCGCGAGGAGTCCCTCAAACCTGACCGACGGAAGGGGAAGGGGGGCCAAGCGCCGCCTTCTTAAACCAATCGCCAATTTATCAGCTTGGCAAGCACTTAAAACAGTTCTGCAATCAGCTAGCAAGCACCTAAAACAAGTACCCTCACACGGTCTTACCGCGCTCAGGGCTCAAAGGGAGCCCGCCGCATCGAGCACGTTTCCCCCCCCTCCCCCCCCCTCGGAAACCTTGCCTGCTGATCTCGCGGCCACGGAGGGGGGTGAAAGAGCAGCAGGAGGAGGCGGAGACGAACGAGCAGGAAGTGACCTGTTGGCGTATATTGGGATCTCGTGGGGCTTTCTCGGGGCGTCTTGGTGGCCACGCCGGTGCGAATTGGATGCCGTTTAGGTGCCAATTGTGGGAGCGCTTTGGGCATTTGGGGGGCACGTTGGGCTGTCTTGTGGCGCTCGTGGCCCATCTGCCGCCTTCGGAGGCTGTCTTGGGGGCCTCTCTGGGCCGTCTTTGGGCGATCTGGGGCCGTCTTGGCGGTCTCTTGGGGCCGTTTCTGGGCCTTCTTGGGGGGGGCTCTTGGGCGTTGTTGGGGCAGTCTTGGGTCTCTCTTGGCTTCCTGGGGCTCTCTCGGGTCCTTTATGGTGCCATCTTGCGACCTCAGGGGCCGAACGGAAGCGAACGGGCGAGACGGCAGGCCTCACCGATTCCCTTGACGTCGTTGAAGGATGTGGGCGCTCGATGGCCTCCAGGGGAGGCCGCGGGGCCACTTGGAACAAGATTGAGACTGCTTTGGGGCTTTTGGGAAGCATGCTGGCGGCTGTCTTGGGATAGAGTGCCAAATCGGGGGCAATGTTTGGGGCACCTTGGGCCCTCTCATAAACATCTTGGACCATCTTGATGATTTATGGTGCCATCTTGTGGCATTCGTGGGCCGTCTTCGGGGCATCTTGGAGGCGGAACGGGCCCTCCAAGACTATTTTCCGAACGGTCTGGTGGAAACTCGCGAGCTACCACCCTCCCCCTCAAGATCAGCTGACTAATCAGATGGCACTTCAATCAACTACCCTCCGACGGTCTTCACGGCTCCGGGCCCGCAAGGAGGCCCGCCGTATTGGTGGTTTGTGTGTCCCCATCCGGCCCATCCAGAAACGAGGCCCAGACGAGTGTTTGTCATCCGGGGAGCCGTGGGTATCCGTCAGACTGAAATTCTCGAGCAGCATGGACAATCCTAGGAGTCAACCATACAAGCTTTCGAGGACCTCTCGATGTGGGAGCATGTTGGCAGCGTTTGTTGTTCGCAATAGTGGGGCCGGACCTGTGCTATGTTCGATGCATGTAGAGCTCTCTTGAGCCCCTGTTGAGGCTATCTTCAGGCCCTCTCGAGACAATGTTGGAGGGCATCGGGCACGTCAGGGTCATATATGTTCTTGAACGGTTTGAGCTTGGGTTTTTTGAATTCGGTGATGTCAGTACCTGCTAAACGATCCAAGGAAGTTTAAACATCGGGATGCCTTCTCTCACTTGTCCCCGCTCTCCCCTCCATAGCCTGTCTTCGGCTTCAGGACGGGCGGCACGCCGCATGCTCTCCTCAGGCGTGCCTGCGGCGCTGCCGGCCTTGTGCGTGGCGCTGATCGCTGGTCTTGGCTGGCGGACGAGCTCACCCCAGCCCGTGCCCGAGCCGCCGAGGGAGACCCCCGTGTGGCTCGACGGGGTCGCCGACGCCTGCATCGATGCCTCGTCGGCGGCGCTGCGTGCCGAGGCCGCGGCTCGGGCGATCTCGGAGCTGGCGGCCGCGTCGCCACCGCCTCCGCCGCCGCCGGGGGGCGACGGCTGCGTCTGCCCCGAGGTGGGCGACGGACCGAGCGCCGCGGCGCTGGGCCTGCACTTGGTGGTGAGCCTCCTCTCGCCTGTGTGGATCTCGCTGGCGGACAGGTGCTTCAACTGCCGCCAGCGCTGCCAGGGACCAGGACACCATGTCGCGCCGACGCGGGCGCCTGGCGGCCCTGCCCCCCTTGCCCGCGGGGGAGGAGTGGTGCGCTGATCTCCCCAGCGGCGCTCGTGCACGGGTGAGCTATGACGGCGACATCATGGACCATGAGCGCGTCGTGGTGTGGCCCTCGCGGCGTGTCGAGGATGGCGAGCTGGTGGACCCTCACGTCTACTGGGTCCTCTCGCCGGACGGCGACCTGTGGGAGGAGCTGCTCTCGGGGGCCTCACCTGCTGATGGCCCTTCGGGTGGCGAGCGCCTCGCCAACGGGGGTGCCCCGCCTGCTGACGGCCGGAAGCTCTACAGCTTCCGCGAGCGGCCATCCCTTGCCAGGCTCGTGGAGCTGGCCGACGAGTGCCGTGTGGCGATGGAGGCCCGCGGGCAGGTCGCCGCCGACGGGCCCGCCCAGGTGGAGCTCGCCTCAGGCAGACTGCTGGAAGGCGGGGACGTCTTCCCATGGGCCGGGCCGGCACGTCCGTCGCACCGCCTCCGCGGGAAGCAGGCGTTGCCAGTCACCGACGGGGGAGTGGGAGGCGCCCTGGCTGACGCCGCCGCAGGCTCACCCACGCCCCCTCCTGAGGGACACGTCTGGGCGCTGGCCGAGCCCGTGCCCGACCTGGACATCGGCACGATCGTCGACCCGACGAGCGAGACGCTCATCGGCGCTGGGGTGGACGCCCTCTGGCTTCGACGGGGCAGGGCGCTGCGTCTGGAGCTGATGCCGCGAGGCGACGTGGCGAGCTGGAAGTCGCGCCGTGTCGCCGAGCTGAGTCGCCTGCTGGAGGTGGCAGCTCCTGTGGCGGCGCCCGGCTCCCCCCCGGCTGACGGTGCCCTGGAGGCTGCCGCCGCCAGTGGCGCGGAGGGTCCTCCTGGCCCAGATGGTGCTCCGTCGGCTGTCGCTCTGGCTGACGCCGCTAGCGATGACACCCGCACTCTCTGGGTCGAGTGGGACGACCAGGGTGAGCGATACAAGGAGTTCAGGAAGGCCGTGAACGAGTCGTTGAGCTACGACTGGGGCCACCAGCGCTTGGAGGGGGGCCTGACGTGATTGCACACCTGCAAGATGATGTACCGCACGGCCGGCACCCCTCGGGCTTGGCTCGAGAAGTTCTTGCGCGACAAGAACATCGCCCCCGCCGACCGCGTCGCACATCGGCCGCTGGTGGAGGCGCTCGAAGAGGCCGGGTGCTTCGACCAGGTCAACCTGGGGGGGTTGGCCTGCCTGGAGGTGATCGTGCGCCGGCTCAACGCGATCGTGGACGCCTACAAGCGCGCGGGTGCCCCCTCGTTCGCCAACGCCAGGTACTTGGCTCCTCTGGGCGAGGCGGACGAGCTGATGGCGCCCTCGCTGAGGAACCACGTCTCCCGCCGCGCCAAGGAGGACTGGGAGGTCGAGCAGTCTATGAAGAAGGCCGAGGCGGTGGATGCTCGTGTGGCCGCCCACCATGGCGCAGAGGGTGCCACCACAGGGGCCGGCGGCGGGGACAAGGGGCGAGGTCGCGGCGGCCGTGGCCGCGGAGGTCGCACCCCAGGGCTCCCCCCGCCGGTCCAGTCATGACCGAGAAGGCACAGCCGGGGGAGTGGGCCCCCCCTGGCTGGCCCCACAACTTGGCCCGCGCCTCGCCGCTGCCGCCGTCCGATTTTGAGAGAGACCTCTTTCCCGTGCCGATGATGATGGCGCCGGGCGACTCCGCTCGGGGACGCAGGTCTCAGCGCAGGACCCACGCTCGGCAGCATGAGGTGGAATTGGTGAATCGCGCCCTCCGCAGCTTGAACTGGCTGGCGGGCTTCAAGGGCGCGGTCGCTTCACCGAGTCCAGGCGCGTCAACCCTGGACAAGCATGCAGCCCTTCAGCAGCACCTGCTCCGTGAGGCTCATCGGCGTCAGGCCGCAGCTCCGGAGGTGATGCCGAAGGCGGAGGCAGCCCTGCGGGAGCTGCTCCGGGGGCAGTCCGTATACGAGACGGACTCTGCCCCAAGGAACCTCGTCTCCTACCAGCCCGGCAAGGTCTCGCTGCCTGATAGCGTGCTGGACTGCCGCTTCATCGAGGACATCGTGAGCCCTGGGTGCCGCTCTTTTCTGGAGGAGAATCACAAGCGAATGAGGTTGGAGCCGGAGACAGTGGACTTCGACAGCATGCCGCGGTTGTACATGGACCCAGTGCTGAAGAGGAATTCTAAATCTTATCGCACCTTCTTGCGAGATCTCGCTGGAAGGGGACTTCTAGGAGTGACCACCAGACCCGCCGAGTCAGTGGGCCTGTTTTTCGTGGCCAAGTCGAACGGGGCTCAACGTATGATAATTGACGCCAGGCGAAGCAACGGCCATTTCAGAACGCCGCCAGGCGTGCAGCTCCTCAGTAGCGAGGGGTTCGGCCGGATCGAGGTAGAGTTGCCGCCGGGCGTCTTGCCCTCGTCAGTTGAAGGGCAAAGGCTTCTGGACGCTTTCACTGTCTACGTGGCCACCACCGACGTGAAGGACTGCTTCTACCGCATGCGCGTCCGCGAGGACCTCGGCCGCTACTTCTGCCTTCCCGCCGTCCCGAAGCACGTGTTCGACGGGATTCAGGTGACCGGCGCCCCTGGGGATGCCCCGCCGGACGCCCCTGTGCGGCCCTACCTTGCCGTGCTTCCGATGGGGTTCACGTGGTCGCTGTACCTGGCCCAGGCCGCGAATGAGGACAGGGTGTGTCGAAGCCCCAGCCTGTGCAGGGCAATGCCAGCCGGCAGACAACAGCCCTTGATTCAGGACCAGGCCGAGGCGTTCGTGTTGCGGGCCGCCTCACGCGGGGTCGGAGGGGCTTACGTGCGCGTGGGCAACCTTGGCGCCGTCTCGGACGATGCCGACCTCAGTGACAGGATGGTCTCCGAGTGGAGCGATCTGTTCGAGCCGGTCGGCCTGGCGCTCCACAAGTCGGAGTCCCACGGCGGCGCAGGTGAGGCTCTCGGCACGGAGCTCGACGGCACCCGCCTCCGCTCGGGGATCACCTCGAGCCGGTTTTGGAAGCTCGAGCGGGGCCTGACTGGCCTCCTCGCTCGGGGCCGCTGCAGCGGCCAGGCGCTTGAAAAAGTGATCGGACATTGCACATTCTGCGGTCTGGCTGCCCGTGAGTCCCTTTCTATCTTCCACACCGTCTATAAGTTCATTTCGGTCCAGTATTTTGACGTGGGCTCGATGTGGCCCGAAGTGGTCGAGGAGCTCGTAGCCTTTAGAGGGGTCCTTTTGTTTCTGGGCCGCGACTGGTGGCTGCCGTGGAACCCCTGCGTTTTGGAAACCGACGCCAGCCTAGCGGGCTGGGCGATGGCCCAAAGCTTCTGGGAGCCGTCCCAGGTCGCCAGCGTCGGTCGTGTCAGTGAGCGTTCCCGTTTCAAGCGCGTCGGGGCTCACTCCGCTCGGGAATCCGCGCTCACCTCGGCCCACCTCTTCCGCGACGAGTCAGGCGAGTGGAGAAGCCAACTTTTGGGAGACGAGCCTCAGCTAGACGACTGGGAGGTCGTGGCGGATTTTCCCGAAGTCCCCTGGCAGCTCCTCCGAGGCTCGGCCTGGAAAACCGTCCGGAAGGGGGTCTGGGGCCTTAGCGAGGGCATTCTGGTGCTGGAGGCCCGGGCCTTAGTGAAGGCCATCCGTAGGCTCGCCAGGACCAGATATGGGCCCTGCATCAGACAGCTTTTCTTGTGTGACAACATGGCCGTCGTTCTTGCTTTCGCTCGCTCGCGAAGTCAGGACTTCAAGCTCCTAGTTCAGATTCGGCGCTTCAACGCCTATGCCCTTGCCCTTGGCATCGCCCCGTATTTTAGGTGGATCCCCTCGGAGTTTAACCAGAGCGATGCCGGGAGCCGGGATCACTCAGAAGTTTCGTCCAAGTTGCTAACCGATGTCCTGGATCAGCAGGTTAGGATCTCTGCTCCTCCTTCTCTCTCTCCCCTCCGTAGTCATTTCGGCTCTTACTGTAGTCAGGCCCTCCTCGCTTCCGTCCCCGAAGAGTCTGTCCCGACGGATGCGCGCGCGGGCTCTGCGGCCGCCGCGGGCGCCACCGCGGGCGAGTCCCCCGGCGTCGTCGCGGGTTCTGCCGCGGCCTGGCGTCGGCCCGCCGCCCTGCCGGAGAGATCCGCCGACAGTGAAGGCGAGGTCGAGAGTGCTGGAGAGGCCCCAGGTGGCGACGGACACGTGCGGTCCCAGAGCCCGCCCCGTCGCGAGGACTGGGGGCCCTGGCGCCCGCTCGGTCAAGGCACGCATGGAGAGCCGCCCTCGCCAGACGCCGGCGCCGCCCTCTGTGACGCTCGAGGACCTCGCTCCCGCGGACGACGCCGGCGACGACGTGGCGGGCGCCGGGGAGGGAGACGAGTCGAGTGGGTCCGACAGCTTAGTGAACCACGCGACTGCGGCCGCAAGGAGGTCTCGGCGCCTCCAGGACTCCCGACGCCGGCGCCGTGCGGCACTTTACACGGACATGATTATGCAGACCGCAGCTGGCGGGCCCACCTTGCTGGAGCGACTGGCAGTGACTCGCCGGGCGAGGAAACGCTATGCCAAATATCTCGATCGTTTCTACTTGCATGCCGACCTGACCGACGACGAGCTCGTGAGGAGCTCGGACGAGACCGTGGATCGTTGGGTGTGCGACTACTTCACCGCGATGTACCTGTCCGGGGAGCAGAGCAGCCTGGGAGACCAGACTGGTGCCGCCCTCATCGACCGACACCCGGCCTTTGGCCGACGGGGTGGAAGAGCCTTGCCGCGGACGTGGCGAGCGCTCAAGGCGTGGAGGCGGCTGACGCCCTCGCGCACCCGCCGAGCGCTGCCGCTCGCCGTGTGGTCGGCAGTGATGTGGCGTCTGGTGGACAAGGGCCTCCCATTCATGGCCCTGTTCCTCGCCGTAGGCCTCTCTGCCTACTCGAGGCCCTCTTCTCTGCTGGCAGCTCGGAAGTGCGACCTGGTCCCGCCTTCGCGTGCTACAGTGGACAGCTGGAGCCTCCTAACGCACCCAGAGGAGGAGGGCCGACCGAGCAAGACGAATCGCTACGACGAGGGCTGCCTCCTGGACTCGAGCTACCTTCGGGGGCTGGGTCCGCTGTTCGCCGAGCTCCGAGGGCACGGAGACAGGACCAAGCTGTGGCCCTTCACGTACCTGGAGCTCTCGCAAGCGGTGCAGCTAGCGGCGGCCGAGATCGGGGCTGGCAAACTGACACTGTACCAACTCCGCCACTCAGGCGCGAGCATCGACGCCAGCAGACGCACTCGCAGCCTAGAGGAGATTCGGAGGCGCGGCTGCTGGGCCCAGGCGAAAAGCATGCACCGTTACGAGCACAGCAGCCGCCTGAGCGCCGAGTACGAGCGCTTTCCCGCGGACCAGAGGCGCCTGTACGAGGCGTGCGAGGTCCACCTGATGAGGATCATGCTCGGCCATGCTCACCC
>CAUYUJ010004348.1:0-70862 GCA_963575745.1 Prorocentrum cordatum
CGCGCGAGGGCGGGGGGGGCGCGCGGAAGTGGCAGCGAGCCGCGAAAAGCAGAGACGCGCCGCGCGATGGGGCGCGAGCGCCGGGGCGGGGGAGGGGCTCGAGACAGCGAGGCCGTCGGGGGGGCGGAGGGGGCGCTGCCCCAGGGGCAGCGGGCGAGAAGGCGGGCGAGGCGGCGGCGAAGGGGGGGGCAAGCGCAGAGCCGCCGCTCCTCGGGCACCGATCGGCGGCGCGGCCCGGAGGAGGATGGGCGCGAATCCCATCGCTGATGCCTTCTGCATGTGCCTTTGCGCGTGCAAGTGCAAGAGAGCGAGCGAAAGGAGCTCGCGCGCGTCATTTCCATGGGCGAGCGCCGGCAGTGGCCGCGCAGCGCGCGCCGCGCGTCTGGCCCATCGAGCGCGGGGACACGCAATTCCATCCCAGCCGCCCTGGCAGCGAACAGCGTCGGAGCAGAGAGTGCCCGAGCGCCTGCCCTCTCCGCAGCGCGCGCCGCCAATGTGGGGGCCGACGCCGCGCTGCTCGCGGTGGGCGCTCCTCTCGTGTTTGGCCGGCTTCTCAGCGGCAAGCCGCGCGCCGCCAGGGTCGACCAGCGGGCTTGGGCGAAGAGGTTCGCCCAGTCACGCCGCGCCCGCCATCCGATTGCAGCGCGTTCGCGGCGCGCAGGAAGCCCCGGGAGTTCCGACGCGCGCGGAGCGACGCGCGCGACATGTTGCCATCGCCGAGTTAGCGCGCGCGCCGTGCTGGCGGCCTCGCGCGGATGCGCGACAGGCGCGGGCGTCGGGCGCCCAGCTCGGTCCGAAATGGCAGCGCGCGGGCCATTCGATCGCGCCGCAACGCAAGCGCTTCCCCGTGCTTCTTGTTTCTCCGGGACCCACCGCTTCCAACACCTTCGGGTGCAATTTTGGGTCGCCCGGACCGATTCGTCGACCGGCTGGAAGGCCAACTTGACTTGGGCGCGCCCAGCGCATTCTTTGCGCGCCATGGCCAGAAGCACCTCGCTATAACTTTGGGGCGCATGTGGGGCGGAGTGGCAGGGTGGGGCGGGGTGGTCGTTGCAGCCTGTGCGCGCCGCATTCGGTGCGTAGCTTCTGTGGGCGCCTGGGCGTCGATGACAAAGCGGCGCGCCGTCGCTGCCGGGATTGTTAGCCTGCCCTGCGTTTCTCATGCTCGCGGAACTTGCGCTCGTCGCGATTGTTCTGGTTCGCGAGTGCGCCAAATCGCGCTGCAGTTGCAGAGCGTTCGTGCATCCGAGAAAGAGCAAGCGGACGCAGGGCGGATGCGCTCCGCTTGCGCGGCCGGGCACCGACCGCGTCGGCGGCCGGGGCCTTCCGCTCCCAGCGAGACGATCCCCGCGGCGACGATGCGTCGTAGACGAGAAGCGCCCCGCCGTATTCTGGGTCGCCGCGCGCAGCTGATTTTTCCATGCGAAATCGGAGGCGCCCCTTCCGCCGGATTGCACGGGCGCCGCGCGCGCGCCGAGCGCGGCTGCGCCAAAAAAAAACAAAAAAAAAAAAAAAACCAAGGGCAACAAGCCTAGGCAGCGCCACGGAAGACGGTGCCTGCGCGCGCGATTGGAGCAAGCAGTGCCCCGACGGCGCGGCGCAGCCAGCGGCGCGGCGCCGACGACGGACCGAGTTCAATCGCGCGAGGGTGGCTGTGGATGGAGGGGGGCGGTTGCGCAGCGCCCCCTTCCTACGAGTCGGTCGCGCCCGTCGGGGAGGCGTCGAGAGATGCGGCGGCCGAGCGCGCCAGGAACCTGCACAGCAGCGCAAGATTTCACATTTTGCAGATGAGCTCGAAGCGTCGGTCGCGTTGTCTGCCGTTCGCCGTGCCCTGCGCGAAAGGATCGCGAACCACGGGCTTGCCCCGCATTGTCCGTCATATCTTTCTTTTTTTTGGCCGCATCGCCAGGGCGCGCGTCCACTTCTCTGGCCGTTGGCGGAAATCGCGCCGCGCTGGCGCTTGGCGACGCGCAGATGAGTGCCCGCGCGGCCGGGATTTCGACGTTTGTCCTCGCGGCGCCCGCCCGTCGCACCGCGCGGCGATCGGCCACCGCGGGCTTCGCATTGGCGCGGCACCTGGATGGCGCGGTGCCGACGGCGGAGTGTGCGCGGCGCACCAAAATGAAATTTCCAAGAATAAGCGACGCCGCGCGAACGGACTCGGCCAGCCGGCACGGGCCCGGCTTCGCAAGGTGCCGCCACGCATTTGATTTTGACGCCATGGGCGTAGGGGCGAAGCAGGCGCGCCGCAGCAATAGGCAAGTGCCCAGCTCAGATGAAATGAAGCGCAGGAGCTTGCTGCCGCGTGCTATTTCACGTGGCCTTGCCCGCCCAGTGTTCCCGATTCGGAGCAGCCAGCAGTTGGCCGCGCGCTTGTCGCGCAGCAAGCGCGCCGCATCCCCGTGTCCGCCGGCAAGCAGGGGCCAATCTCGCGCGCGCGTTTAAAACGAGCCCCCGCGCCGCAGGCGTCTCTTTGCTCCGCCGAATCGTTGTTCAATCGTGAGGGGTTGGGCGACGGTGGTAGATATGTGCGTGGCGCGACGCTGTCCATCGAGCCAGCCGCCGCGCAGTGATGGATGACGCCCGCCGCGCGCTGGGTGCGAATTGATTTGTCGGCAGTCGCGCTCGACGATTCGCGCGCCGCAGCCGCGCGAGAGCCACATTGGTCGCCAGCGCGCATCGAGTCGCTACGTTCGAGGTAAGGGCCCCGGCGCGCTGAACGCGACAGGATTGACCGCGTCGCAGAAGAGCGCGATCGGCCCCCGCTCGCCGCGGGCGAGCCAGCCGCGCCGAGCCGTGCGGTCGAATTCTTGCAGCGACCAAGTGCGGGATCGCGTACCCTTGCTTATAGTGGAAGAACCGCGTTGTTGGTCGTCGTCCGCAGGTTCGCGCTGCTTCTGTGGAAGCCAGCGCGCGTGCCGCGTCACGCCGGTTCTGCGATGCGCGAGTTCCACGTGGACGAAGCTGTCCGAAGGCTCTGCGCCAAGCGCGGAGATCTTTCGGATCAGGTCGCGAATGATCTGCGTCGGACTGGATCAGGCGCAGCTCGCACCAGTGCTCGCGGGGCGGTCTGGCCACTTGGTCGTCGAGATCATTTCGCTCGCCTCGGCTCCTGGCCAGGGCGGGGGCGGGCCTGCTGCGCGGGATCGGGCGGAGCTTGAATCGCGCGCGTCGCCCATGCATGTCTCCCTGCATGGCCCCCAGACCCAGTCAGACGGGTCGTGGGTGACTTGTGAAGTGCGACCAACTTCGCGGCGCCACTTCTCCGCTGCGCCGCGGGCGATCCGCCGCATGGGCCCACCGATTCTACGGCCTGCCACTTTTGCTTGTGGTGCAGGCCCAGCTGGTGCCGTGGCATCCTTTGGCGCCGAACCGCCGAGTGCGTTCGGTCGGCGACTCGTCGCGCGGGCGCGGGGCGCGAAATCCCGCAGTCTGTCGAGTGGGCGAGTGCTGCAGGCCCAGTGTGTCTTGACGATTAAGCTCCTTTCAGCGGGATGCCCCCCCGCCGATCCCGGCGCTCTGGCAAGCGCCGGTCGCGGGCCCTGCAAGGCCAGCCATCGCGCGCGCGAGCGGCGACGACGAGGGCGCGTTTGCGGGCGCGGGCCGAAAACAAAGGAATACAATCCCCCGCGCAGTCGGGGGCGCGGCGCCGGAGCGGGACGGGCGGCGGCCGCCGGAAATTTCGGCGCACTCGCCAATGACGCCGGGAAGAAACCATAAAACATAATCGTTGCGTAGGCGTTGTTTGGGAGGCTTGCGAGGACAAGGGGGCGGCGCGGCCGCGCCCGACAAGGCGGCGCGCATTCGAGCGGGCGTCGCCACGGGCATCAAGCCGCCGATGGCGATGTCCAGAGAGGAGGACCCTTCGTCGGATGCGCCCCAGTCTGCGGTCCTGCGTCGTTGTTTCCGTCATCGCTTGAACACTCACCCCCAATCCGCCCCTTCTACTTTGGCGGGGGTCGAGGCGATCAGGGCACGTGGGCGTGGGAGGGCGAGGGGGGGGGCGACGGCAGGAGAGGGGCCAGGAATCAGCTTTCAGTGTCCTGGAGGTCGGCTGGGTGCACGGCGGATGATGCCCTCGCGCGGGGCCCCGCCACGGTGTCTGCGATGACATCCGCGCCTTCGTGCCCCGCGGCCAGACGCAGCTCCCGCGCAGCGACGCTTCGCACTCAGGCCGCAGCGCGCCCCTGGCGCGCCAGGGGTGGCCAGCGCGCCGGGCGCGGACTAGCGCGGACGCTCGATGACCCACTGCCCGCAGTCGGGGCAATCGTGCGCCCAGCCCCAGCGGCCCGCCGCCAGAGCCACTTCCGCCGCGAGCGTTTGCCACTCCGCTTGTCTGCGCGGGCCGAGCCCCGCGGCGCGAGCGCACTTCCCCGCGCGCGAGGGCGCGCGGAGGTGGCTTCGCGCCGCGAACACGGCGGAGCCAGCGCCGCCGCGAAGGCACAGTCCGGCGCGGGCGGGGCCGCGCGAGGGCGGGAGGACATCGACGCGGCGGCCCGGGCATTCGCGGCGACGCAGCAGCTTGCGCCGCCAGATTGGCACGTGGCGCAGGCGGCCCAGCTGGTGCCGCGGTATCCTTGGGCGCTGGACCGCCGAGCGCGTTCGGTCGGCGACTCGTCGCGCGGGCGCGGGGCGCGAAATCCCGCAGTCTGTCGAGTGGGCGAGTGCTGCAGGCCCAGTGGCTGCCTGTCTTGACGATTAAGCGCCATCGATGCCACCCCGCCGATCCCGGCGCTCTGGCAAGCGCCGGCCGCGGGCCTGGCAAAGCCAGCCATCGCGCGCGCGAGCGGCGGCGACGCGTGCGCGCTTGTGGGCGCGGGCCGAAAACCAGGGAAACCAATCCGGCGCGCAGTGCGGCGACGCGGCGGCGACGGGCGGGGGCCTGCCGAAATTTCGGCGCACTCGGCCAACGATTGGGAAGGGGTAAAACGTGCGTTGCGCAAGCATTGTCTCGGAGGCTTGCGAGGAAAAGAGGGCGGCCAACGACGCGCCGCAACCAGGGGCGCGGCGCTCTCGAGCAGGCGTAGTGGCCCCAGCATCAAGCCGCCGATGGCGATGTCCAGAGAGGGGGGGCAGCGTGCGCCGGATACGTCCCGGTCTGCGCTCCTGCGTCGTTATTTCCGTCATCGCGAGAACACTCACACCCAATCCGCCGCTTCTAGTTTGGCAGAGCTGGAGGCGATCAGGGCGCGCTGACGGGGGAGGGCGAAGGGAGGGGGGGGGCGACGGCAGGGGAGGGGCCAGGAAACAGCTTTCAGTGTTCTGGAGGTCGGCTGGGTGCACGGCGGATGATCCCCTCGCGCGGGGCCCCGCCATGATGTCCGCGATGGCGTCCGCGTTTTCGTGCCCCGCGGCCAGACGTAGCTCCTGTGCAGCGACCTCTCTCACCCCAGCCGCAGCGCGTGCCTGGCGCGCCAGGGCAGGCCAGCCCGCCAGGCCAGTGGCGCAGCAGGCGCGGGCAGCATCGCCGACGGGGCATGGGCGTGCTCCCAGTAGCGCGAATGCTCGATGACCGATTGTTCAGAATCGGGGCCATCGTGCGCCCGGCCCAACCTGCCCACCCCCCCGCCAGCCACGTTCCGCCGCGAGCGTTTCTCAAATTCAGCTCTCGTCTGCGCGGTACCGCGCCCCGCGGCGCCCGGGGGAGCGCGCCCCTCCGCGCGCGAGGGCCCGGGGGGGCGCGCGGGCGTGGTGGCGCGCCGCGAAACGCAGAGACGCGCCGCGCGATGGGGCGCGAGCGCCGGGGCGGGGGAGGGGCTCGAGACAGCGGGGCCGACGGGGGGCGGAGGGGGCGCTGCCCCAGGGGCAGCGGGCGAGAAGGCGGGCGAGGCAGCGGCGGAAGGGGGGGGGCAAGCGCAGCCGCCGCTCCTCGGCACCGATCGGCGGCGGCGGGCACGCCGCGCCGGTGGCGCGATTCCCTCGCGACGACGCTTCTGCATGTGCTTTGCGCCGGCAGTGCAACGGCAGAGCGACAGGCGTCGCGCGCGCCATTTCCATGGGCGAGCGCCGGCAGTGGCCGCGCAGCGCGCGCCGCGCGTCTGGCCCATCGAGCGCGGGGACTCGCAATTCCATCCCAGCCGCCCTGGCAGCGAACAGCGTCGGAGCAGAGAGCGCCCGAGCGCCTGCCCTCTCCGCAGCGCGCGCCGCCACTGTGGGGGCCGACGCCGCGCTGCTCGCGGCGGGCGCTCCTCTCGGGTTTGGCCGGCCTCTCATCGGCAAGCCGCGCGCCGCCAGGGTCGACCAGCGGGCTTGGACGAAGAGGTTCGCCCAGTCACGCCGCGCCCGCCATCCGATAGCAGCGCGTTCGCGGCGCGCAGGAAGCCCCGGGAGTTCCGACGCGCGCGGAGCGACGCGCGCGACATGTTGCCATCGCCGAGTTAGCGCGCGCGCCGTGCTGGCGGCCTCGCGCGGATGCGCGACAGGCGCGGGCGTCGGGCGCCCAGCTCGGTCCGAAATGGCAAATGGCAGCGCGCGGGCCATTCGATCGCGC
Source organism: Prorocentrum cordatum (assembly GCA_963575745.1). Classification (NCBI taxonomy): domain Eukaryota; class Dinophyceae; order Prorocentrales; family Prorocentraceae; genus Prorocentrum; species Prorocentrum cordatum. The sequence goes on from CAUYUJ010004348.1 coordinate 6,491, forward strand.
CGCAACGCATGCGCTTCCCCGTGCTTCTTGTTTCTCCGGGACCCACCGCTTCCAACACCTTCGGGTGCATTTTTGGGTCGCCGGCCGATCGTCGACGCGGCTGGAGCCAACTTGTCTTGGGCGCGCCCAGCGCATTCTTTGCGCGCCATGGCCAGAAGCACCTCGCTATAACTTTGGGGCGCATGAGGGGCGGAGTGGCAGGGTGGGGCGGGGTGGTCGTTGCAGCCTGTGCGCGCCGCATTCGGTGCGTAGCTTCTGTGGGCGCCTGGGCGTCGATGACAAAGCGGCGCGCCGTCGCTGCCGGGTTTGTTAGCCTGCCCTGCGTTTCTCGTGCTCGCGGAACTTGCGCTCGTCGCGATTGTTCTGGTTCGCAAGTGCGCCAAATCGCGCTGCAGTTGCAGAGCGTTCGTGCATCCGAGAAAGAGCAAGCGGACGCAGGGCGGATGCGCTCCGCTTGCGCGCCGGGCACCGACGCGTCGGCGGCGGCGGCCTTCCGCGCCCAGGAGGCGTTTCCCGCGGCGACGATGCGACGGTGAGACGTCGCCCCGCGGTTCTGGGTGCGCCGGCGCGCCAGCTGATTTCCATGTCGAATCGGAGGCGGCCCCTTCCGCCGGATTGCACGGCGGGCCGCGCCGGTGCGAGCGCGGCTGCCCAAGGCAACAAGCCTAGGCAGCGCCACGGAAGACGGTGCCTGCGCGCGCGATTGGAGCAAGCAGTGCCCCGACGGCGCGGCGCAGCCTGCGGCGCGGCGCCGACGTCGGACCGAGTTCAATCGCGCGAGGGTGGCTGTGGATGGAGGGGGGCGGTTGCGCAGCACCCCCTTCCTACGAGTTCGTCGGCGCCCGCTCTGCGCGGGCGTCGAGAGATGCTGATCGGCGCGAGCGCGCCAGGACCCTGCAAGGCAGCGCAAGATTTCACATTTGCAGATGTGGCTTCGAAGCGTCGGTTCGCGTTGTCTTGCCGGTCGCCGTGGCCCTGCGCAGAAGGATCGCGACGGCCACCTTCCCCTCGAATTGTCCTCTCTTTTTTTGGCCGCCGGCCAGGGCGGCGCGTCCACTTCTGCCGCCGTTGGCGGATCGCGCCGCGCTGGGCGCTTGGCGACGCGCAGATGAGTGCCCGCGCGGCCGGGATTACGACGTTAGTCCTCGCGGCGCCCGCCCGTCGCACCGCGCGGCGATCGGCCACCGCGGGCTTCGCATTGGCGCGGCACCAGGATGGCGCGGTGCCGACGGCGGAGTGTGCGCGGCGCACCAAAATGAATTTTCCAAGAATAAGCGACGCCGCGCGAACGGACTCGGCCAGCCGGCACGGGCCCGGCTTCGCAAGGTGCCGCCACGCATTTGCTTTTGACGCCATGGGCGTAAGGGGGCGAAAGCAGCGCGCCGCAGCAACATGCAAGTGCCAGCTCATGAACCGAACCTCCGATAAATGCGCCCGCGTGCTATATCACGTGCCTTGCCGGCCGACAGTGTTCACCGGATCTGAGGCAGCCAGCAGTTGGCGCTGCGCTTGTCGACGCAGGCAGAGCGCGCGCAGGTCCCCGTGTCCGCAGGCAAGCTGGGGCAATCTCGCGCGCGCGTTTAACGAGCCCCCGCGGGCGCAGGCGTCGCTTTTGGCTCGCGCCGAATCGTTGTTCAATCGTGAGGGGTGGGCGACGGTGGTAGATTTGTGCGTGGCGCGACGCATGTCCATCGAGCCAGCGCCGCGCAGGGTGATGGATGACGCCCGCGCGCGCGCTGGTAGCGAATTGATTTGTCGGGCAGGCGCCGCCGACGTATGTCGGCGCGCCGCAGCCGCGCGAGAGTCACATTGGTCGCCAGCGCGCATCGAGTCGCTACGTTCGAGGTAAGTGCCCCGGCGCGCTGAACGCGACAGGATTGACCGCGTCGCAGAAGAGCGCGAGCGGCCCCCGCTCGCCGCGGGCGAGCCAGCCGCGCCGAGCCGTGCGGTCGAATTCTTGCAGCGACCAAGTGCGGGATCGCGTGCCCTTGCTTATAGTGGAAGAACCGCGTTGTTGGTCGTCGTCCGCAGGTTCGCGCTGCTTCTGTGGAAGCCAGCGCGCGTGCCGCGTCACGCCGGTTCTGCGATGCGCGAGTTCCACGTGGACGAAGCTGTCCGAAGGCTCTGCGCCAAGCGCAGAGATCTTTCGGATCAGGTCGCGAATGATCTGCGTCGGACTGGATCAGGCGCAGCTCGCGCCAGTGCTCGCGGGGCGGTCTGGCCACTTGGTCGTCGAGATCATTTCGCTCGCCTCGGCTCCTGGCCAGGGCGGGGGCGGGCCTGCTGAGCGGGCGGGGGCGCGGGAGCGGGCGGAGCTTGAATCGCGCGCGTCGCCCATGCATGTCTCCCTGCACGGCCCCCAGACCCAGTCAGACGGGTCGTGGGTGACTTGTGAAGTGTGACCACCTTCGCGGCGCCACTTCTCCGCTGCGCCGCGGGCGATCCGCCGCATGGGCCCACCGATTCTACGGCCTGCCACTTTTGCTTGTGGCGCAGGCCCAGCTGGTGCCGAGGCATCCTTGGGCGCCGAACCGCCGAGTGCGTTCGGTCGGCGACTCGTCGCGCGGGCGCGGGGCGCGAAATCCCGCAGTCTGTCGAGTGGGCGAGTGCTGCAGGCCCAGTGTGTCTTGACGATTAAGCTCCTTTCAGCGGGATGCCCCCCGCCGATCCCGGCGCTCTGGCAAGCGCCGGTCGCGGGCCCGGCAAGGCCAGCCATCGCGCGCGCGAGCGGCGACGACGAGGGCGCGTTTGCGGGCGCGGGCCGAAAACAAGGGAAAACAATCCCGCGCGCAGCGCGGGGGCGCGGCGGCGACGGGCGGTGGCCGGCCGAAATTTCGGCGCATTCGGCCAATGACGCGGGAGAAACCATAAAACATGCGTTGCGTAGGCGTTGTTTGGGAGGCTTGCGAGGACAAGGGGGCGGCGCGGCCGCGCCCGACAAGGCGGCGCGCATTCGAGCAGGCGTCGCCACGGGCATCACGCCGCCGATGGCGATGTCCAGAGAGGAGGACCCTTCGTCGGATACGCCCCAGTCTGCGGTCCTGCGTCGTTGTTTCCGTCGTCGCTTGAACACTCACCCCCAATCCGCCCCTTCTACTTTGGCGGGGGTCGAGGCGATCAGGGCACGTGGGCGTGGGAGGGCGAGGGGGGGGGGGCGACGGCAGGAGAGGGGCCAGGAATCAGCTTTCAGTGTCCTGGAGGTCGGCTGGGTGCACGGCGGATGATGCCCTCGCGCGGGGCCCCGCCACGGTGTCTGCGATGACATCCGCGCCTTCGTGCCCCGCGGCCAGACGCAGCTCCCGCGCAGCGACACTTCGCGCTCAGGCCGCAGCGCGCCCCTGGCGCGCCAGGGGTGGCCAGCGCGCTGGGCGCGGATTAGCGCGAGCGCTCGATGACCCACTGCCCGCAGTCGGGGCAATCGCGCGCCCAGCCCCAGCTGCCCGCCGCCAGAGCCACTTCCGCCGCGAGCGTTTGCCACTCCGCTTGTCTGCGCGGGCCGCGCTCCGCGGCGCGAGCGCACTTCTCCGCGCGCGAGGGCGCGCGGAGGTGGCATCGCGCCGCGAACGGCGGAGCCGCGCCGCGCGAAGGGGCACCCGCGCGCGGGCGGGGCCGCGCGAGGGCGGGGGGACATCGACGCGGCGGCCCGGGCATTCGCGGCGACGCAGCACCTTGCGCCGCCAGATTGGCACGTGGCGCAGGCCCAGCTGGTGCCGCGGTATCCTTGGGCGCCGGACCGCCGAGCGCGTTCGGTCGGCGGCTCGTCGCGCGGGCGCGGAGCGCGAAATCCCGCGGTCTGTCGAGTGGGCAGGTGCCGCGGGCCCAGTGGCTGCTTGTCTTGACGATTAAGCGCCATCGATGCCACCCCGCCGATCCCGGCGCTCTGGCAAGCGCCGGCCGCGGGCCTGGCAAAGCCAGCCATCGCGCGCCGCGAGCGGCGGCGAACCAACGTGCGCGGCTTGTGGGCGCGGCCGAAAAGACAAAAAAAAAAAAAAAAAAAAAAAAAAAAAAAAAAAAAAAAAAAAAAAAAAAAAAAAAAAAAAAAAAAAAAAAAAAAAACAAAAAAAAAAAAAAAAAACCAGGAAACCAACTCAATCCGGCGCGCAGTGCGGCGACGCGGCGGCGACGGGCGGGGGCCTGCAGAAATTTCGGCGCACTCGGCCAACGATAGGGAAGGGGTAAAACGTGCGTTGCGCAAGCATTGTCTCGGAGGCTTGCGAGGAAAAGAGGGCGGCGCGGTCGCGCCCAACCAGGCGGCGCGCTCTCGAGCAGGCGTGGCCACAGGCATCAAGCCGCCGATGAAGATGTCCAGAGAGGGGGGCAGCGTGCGCCGGATACGTCCCGGTCTGCTGCGCTCCTGCGTCGTTATTTCCGTCATCGCGTGAACACTCACACCCAATCCGCCGCTTCTAGTTTGGCAGAGCTGGAGGCGATCAGGGCGCGCTGACGGGGGAGGGCGAAGGGGGGGGGGGGGGGGCGACGGCAGGGGAGGGGCCAGGAATCAGCTTTCAGTGTTCTGGAGGTCGGCTGGGTGCACGGCGGATGATCCCCTCGCGCGGGGCCCCGCCATGCTGTCCGCGATGGCGTCCGCGTTTTCGTGCCCCGCGGCCAGACGTAGCTCCTGTGCAGCGACCTCTCTCACCCCAGCCGCAGCGCGTGCCTGGCGCGCCAGGGCAGGCCAGCCCGCCAGGCCAGTGGCGCAGCAGGCGCGGGCAGCATCGCCGAAGGGGCATGGGCGTGCTCCCAGTAGCGCGAACGTTCGATGACCGATTGTTAAGAATCGGGGCCATCGTGCGCCCGGCCCAACCTGCCCGCCGCCAGAGCCACTTCCGCCGCGAGCGTTCGCAATTCAGCTCGTCTGCGCGGGCCGCGCCCCACGGCGCGAGCGCGCCCCTCCGCGCGCGAGGGCGGGGGGGGCGCGCAGAACAGTGGTGTGGGTGACTAAACGTAGGGGGTAATTCTAGGCGAGCCGCGAAAAGCAGAGAGACCGCGCCGAGCGATGGGGCGCGAAGGGGCCGGGGGGGGGGCCGGGGCGGGGAGGGGCTCGAGACAGCGAGCCGACGGGGGGGGGAGGGGCGCCTGCCACTAAAAAAAGGGGCAGCGGTGAGACGGCGGGCGAGCGGCGGCGAAGGGGGGGTCAAAGCGCAGGCCGCCGCTTCCTCGGCAAACCGATTGCGGCGGGCGGCGGCACAGCCGCGCCAGTGGCCGATTCCCTCGCGACGACGCTTCTGCATGTGCTTTGCGCGGGCAGTGCAGCGGCAGGGCGAAAGGCGTCGCGCGCGCCATTTCCATGGGCGAGCGGCGGCAGCGGCCGCGCAGCGCGCGCCGCGCGTCTGGCCCATCGAGCGCGGGGACTCGCAATTCCATCCCAGCCGCCCTGGCAGCGAACAGCGTCGGAGCAGAGAGCGCCCGAGCGCCTGCCCTCTCCGCAGCGCGCGCCGCCAATGTGGGGGCCGACGCCGCGCTGCTCGCGGTGGGCGCTCCTCTCGTGTTTTGCCGGCCTCTCATCGGCAAGCCGCGCGCCGCCAGGGTCGACCAGCGGGCTTGGGCGAAGAGGTTCGCCCAGTCACGCCGCGCCCGCCATCCGATTGCAGCGCGTTCGCGGCGCGCAGGTAGCCCCGGGAGTTCCGACGCGCGCGGAGCGACGCGCGCGACATGTTGCCATCGCCGAGCTAGCGCGCGCGCGCCGTGCTGGCGGCGTCGCGCGGATGCGCGACAGGCGCGGGCGTCGGGCGCCCAGCTCGGTCCGAAATGGCAGCGCGCGGGCCATTCGATCGCGCCGCAACGCATGCGCTTCCCCGTGCTTCTTGTTTCTCCGGGACCCACCGCTTCCAACACCTTCGGGTGCATTTTTGGGTCGCCGGCCGATCGTCGACGCGGCTGGAGCCAACTTGACTTGGGCGCGCCCAGCGCATTCTTTGCGCGCCATGGCCAGAAGCACCTCGCTATAACTTTGGGGCGCATGAGGGGCGGAGTGGCAGGGTGGGGCGGGGTGGTCGTTGCAGCCTGTGCGCGCCGCATTCGGTGCGTAGCTTCTGTGGGCGCCTGGGCGTCGATGTCAAAGCGGCGCGCCGTCGCTGCCGGGTTTGTTAGCCTGCCCTGCGTTTCTCATGCTCGCGGAACTTGCGCTCGTCGCGATTGTTCTGGTTCGCAAGTGCGCCAAATCGCGCTGCAGTTGCAGAGCGTTCGTGCATCCGAGAAAGAGCAAGCGGACGCAGGGCGGATGCGCTCCGCTTGCGCGCCGGGCACCGACGCATCGGCGGCGGCGGGCTTCCGCGCCAGGAGGCGTTTCCCGCGGCGACGATGCGTCGGTGAGACGTCGCCCCGCGGTTCTGGGTGCGCCGGCGCGCCAGCTGATTTCCATGTCGAATCGGAGGCGGCCCCTTCCGCCGGATTGCTCGGCGCGCGCGCGCGCCGAGCGCGGCTGCGCCAAGGGCAACAAGCCTAGGCAGCGCCACGGAAGACGGTGCCTGCGCGCGCGATTGGAGCAAGCAGTGCCCCGACGGCGCGGCGCAGCCTGCGGCGCGGCGCCGACGACGGACCGAGTTCAATCGCGCGTGGGTGGCTGTGGATGGAGGGGGGCGGTTGCGCAGCACCCCCTTCCTACGAGTTCGTCGGCGCCCGCTCTGCGCGGGCGTCGAGAGATGCTGATCGGCGCGTGCGCGCCAGGACCCTGCAAGGCAGCGCAAGATTTCACATTTGCAGATGTGGCTTCGAAGCGTCGGTTCGCGTTGTCTTGCCGTTCGCCGTGGCCCTGCGCAGAAGGATCGCGACGGCCACCTTGCCCCGCGATTGTCCGTCTTTCTTTTTTTGGCCGCTCGGCCAGGGGCGGCGCGTCCACTTCTGCCGCCGTTGGCGGATCGCGCCGCGCTGGGCGCTTGGCGACGCGCAGATGAGTGCCCGCGCGGCCGGGATTACGACGTTTGTCCTCGCGGCGCCCGCCCGTCGCACCGCGCGGCGATCGGCCACCGCGGGCTTCGCATTGGCGCGGCACCAGGATGGCGCGGTGCCGACGGCGGAGTGAGCGTGGCGCACCAAAATGAAATTTCCAAGAATAAGCGACGCCGCGCGAACGGACTCGGCCAGCCGACACGGGCCCGGCTTCGCAAGGTGCCGCCACGCATTTGCTTTTGACGCCATGGGCGTAGGGGCGAAGCAGGCGCGCCGCAGCAGACTGGCAAGTGCCAGCTCAGAGGAAATGAGAGCGCGAGGAAGCGTGCTGCCGCGTGCATCACGTGGGCCTTGCCGGGCACAGTGTTTCAGACGACAATTTCCAAACAAAACAAAACAATTCAACACAAACAAATTTTCAACAAAAACTTTTTCGGATCTGAGGCAGCCAGCAGTTGGCGCTGCGCTTGTCGACGCAGGCAGAGCGCGAGCAGGTCCCCGTGTCCGCAGGCAAGCAGGGGCAATCTCGCGCGCGCGTTTAACGAGCCCCCGCGGGCGCAGGCGTCGCTTTTGGCTCGCGCCGAATCGTTGTTCAATCGGGAGGGGTGGGCGACGGTGGTAGATTTGTGCGTGGCGCGACGCATGTCCATCGAGCCAGCGCCGCGCAGGGTGATGGATGACGCCCGCGCGCGCGCTGGTAGCGAATTGATTTGTCGGGCAGGCGCCGCCGACGCATGTCGGCGCGCCGCAGCCGCGCGAGAGCCACATTGGTCGCCAGCGCGCATCGAGTCGCTACGTTCGAGGTAAGTGCCCCGGCGCGCTGAACGCGACAGGAATTGACCCGTCGCAGAAGATCGCGATCGGCCCCCGCCGCGGGCTAGCCATGCCGCGGGCTAGCCAGCCGCGCCGAGCCTGCGGTCAAATCTTGCAGCGACCAAGTGCGGGATCGCGTACCCTTGCTTATAGTGGAAGAACCGCGTTGTTGGTCGTCGTCCGCAGGTTCGCGCTGCTTCTGCGGAAGCCAGCGCGCGTGCCGCGTCACGCCGGTTCTGCGATGCGCGAGTTCCACGTGGACGAAGCTGTCCGAAGGCTCTGCGCCAAGCGCGGAGATCTTTCGGATCAGGTCGCGAATGATCTGCGGACTGGATCAGGCGCAGCTCGCGCCAGTGCTCGCGGGGCGGTCTGGCCACTTGGTCGTCGAGATCATTTCGCTCGCCTCGGCTCCTGGCCAGGGCGGGGGCGGGCCTGCTGAGCGGGCGGGGGCGCGGGATCGGGCGGAGCTTGAATCGCGCACGTCGCCCATGCATGTCTCCCGGCACGGCCCCCAGACCCAGTCAGACGGGTCGAGGGTGACTTGTGAAGTGTGACCAACTTCGCGGCGCCACTTCTCCGCTGCGCCGCGGGCGATCCGCCGCATGGGCTCGCCGATTCTACGGCCTGCCACTTCTGCTTGTGGCGCAGGCCCAGCTGGTGCCGTGGCATCCTTGGGCGCCGAACCGCCGAGTGCGTTCGGTCGGCGACTCGTCGCGCGGGCGCGGGGCGCGAAATCCCGCAGTCTGTCGAGTGGGCGAGTGCTGCAGGCCCAGTGTGTCTTGACGATTAAGCTCCTTTCAGCGGGATGCCCCCCCGCCGATCCCGGCGCTCTGGCAAGCGCCGGTCGCGGGCCCGGCAAGGCCAGCCATCGCGCGCGCGAGCGGCGACGACGAGGGCGCGTTTGCGGGCGCGGGCCGAAAACAAGGGAAAACAATCCCGCGCGCAGTGCGGGGGCCGGCCGAAATTTCGGCGCATTCGGCCAATGACGCGGGAGAAACCATAAAACATGCGTTGCGTAGGCGTTGTTCGGGAGGCTTGCGAGGACAAGGGGGCGGCGCGGCCGCGCCCGTGCGGTCCTGCGTCGATGTTTCCGTCATCGCTTGAACACTCACCCCCAATCCGCCCCTTCTACTTTGGCGGGGGTCGAGGCGATCAGGGCACGTGGGCGTGGGAGGGCGAGGGGGGGGGCGACGGCAGGAGAGGGGCCAGGAATCAGCTTTCAGTGTCCTGGAGGTCGGCTGGGTGCACGGCGGATGATGCCCTCGCGCGGGGCCCCGCCACGGTGTCTGCGATGACATCCGCGCCTTCGTGCCCCGCGGCCAGACGCAGCTCCCGCGCAGCGACGCTTCGCACTCAGGCCGCAGCGCGCCCCTGGCGCGCCAGGGGTGGCCAGCGCGCTGGGCGCGGACTAGCGCGAACGCTCGATGACCCACTGCCCGCAGTCGGGGCAATCGTGCGCCCAGCCCCAGCTGCCCGCCGCCAGAGCCACTTCCGCCGCGAGCGTTTGCCACTCCGCTTGTCTGCGCGGGCCGCGCCCCGCGGCGCGAGCGCACTTCTCCGCGCGCGAGGGCGCGCGGAGGTGGCGTCGCGCCGCGAACGGCGGAGCCGCGCCGCGCGAAGGGGCACCCGCGCGCGGGCGGGGCCGCGCGAGGGCGGGAGGACATCGACGCGGCGGCCCGGGCATTCGCGGCGACGCAGCAGCTTGCGCCGCCAGATTGGCACGTGGCGCAGGCCCAGCTGGTGCCGCGGTATCCTTGGGCGCCGGACCGCCGAGCGCGTTCGGTCGGCGGCTCGTCGCGCGGGCGCGGAGCGCGAAATCCCGCGGTCTGTCGAGTGGGCAAGTGCCGCGGGCCCAGTGGCTGCCTGTCTTGACGATTAAGCGCCATCGATGCCACCCCGCCGATCCCGGCGCTCTGGCAAGCGCCGGCCGCGGGCCTGGCAAAGCCAGCCATCGCGCGCGCGAGCGGCGGCGACACGTGCGCGCTTGTGGGCGCGGGCCGAAAACCAGGGAAACCAATCCGGCGCGCAGTGCGGCGACGCGGCGGCGACGGGCGGGGGCCTGCCGAAATTTCGGCGCACTCGGCCAACGATAGGGAAGGGGTAAAACGTGCGTTGCGCAAGCATTGTCTCGGAGGCTTGCGAGGAAAAGAGGGCGGCGCGGTCGCGCCCAACCAGACGGCGCGCTCTCGGGCAGGCGTGGCCACAGCCATCAAGCCGCCGATGAAGATGTCCAGAGAGGGGGGGCAGCGTGCGCCGGATACGTCCCGGTCTGCGCTCCTGCGTCGTGATTTTTCCGTCATCGCGTGAACACTCACACCCAATCCGCCGCTTCTAGTTTGGCAGAGCTGGAGGCGATCAGGGCGCGCTGACGGGGGAGGGCGAAGGGAGGGGGGGGGCGACGGCAGGGGAGGGGCCAGGAATCAGCTTTCAGTGTTCTGGAGGTCGGCTGGGTGCACGGCGGATGATCCCCTCGCGCGGGGCCCCGCCATGATGTCCGCGATGGCGTCCGCGTTTTCGTGCCCCGCGGCCAGACGTAGCTCCCGTGCAGCGACCTCTCTCACCCCAGCCGCAGCGCGTGCCTGGCGCGCCAGGGCAGGCCAGCCCGCAAGGCCAGTGGCGCAGCAGGCGCGGGCAGCATCGCCGAAGGGGCATGGGCGTGCTCCCAGTAGCGCGAATGCTCGATGACCGATTGTTAAGAATCGGGGCCATCGTGCGCCCGGCCCAACCTGCCCGCCGCCAGAGCCACTTCCGCCGCGAGCGTTCGCCATTCAGCTCGTCTGCGCGGGCCGCGCCCCGCGGCGCGAGCGCGCTCCTCCGCGCGCGAGGGCGGGGGGGCGCGCGGAAGTGGTAGCGCGCCGCGAAAAGCAGAGACGCGCCGCGCGATGGGGCGCGAGCGCCGGGGCGGGGGAGGGGCTCGAGACAGCGAGGCCGACGGGGGGGCGGAGGGGGCGCTGCCCCAGGGGCAGCGGGCGAGAAGGCGGGCGAGGCAGCGGCGGAAGGGGGGGGGGCAAGCGCAGCCGCCGCTCCTCGGCACCGATCGGCGGCGGCGGGCACGCCGCGCCAGTGGCGCGATTCCCTCGCGACGACGCTTCTGCATGTGCTTTGCGCGGGCAGTGCAGCGGCAGGGCGAAAGGCGTCGCGCGCGCCATTTCCATGGGCGAGCGCCGGCAGCGGCCGCGCAGCGCGCGCCGCGCGTCTGGCCCATCGAGCGCGGGGACTCGCAATTCCATCCCAGCCGCCCTGGCAGCGAACAGCGTCGGAGCAGAGAGTGCCCGAGCGCCTGCCCTCTCCGCAGCGCGCGCCGCCAATGTGGGGGCCGACGCCGCGCTGCTCGCGGTGGGCGCTCCTCTCGTGTTTGGCCGGCATCTCATCGGCAAGCCGCGCGCCGCCAGGGTCGACCAGCGGGCTTGGGCGAAGAGGTTCGCCCAGTCACGCCGCGCCCGCCATCCGATTGCAGCGCGTTCGCGGCGCGCAGGAAGCCCCGGGAGTTCCGACGCGCGCGGAGCGACGCGCGCGACATGTTGCCATCGCCGAGCTAGCGCGCGCGCCGTGCTTGCGGCGTCGCGCGGATGCGCGACAGGCGCGGGCGTCGGGCGCCCAGCTCGGTCCGAAATGGCAGCGCGCGGGCCATTCGATCGCGCCGCAACGCATGCGCTTCCCCGTGCTTCTTGTTTCTCCGGGACCCACCGCTTCCAACACCTTCGGGTGCATCTTTGGGTCGCCGGCCGATCGTCGACGCGGCTGGAGGCAACTTGACTTGGGCGCGCCCAGCGCATTCTTTGCACGCCATGGCCAGAAGCACCTCGCTATAACTTTGGGGCGCATGGGGGGCGGAGCGGCAGGGTGGGGCGGGGTGGTCGTTGCAGCACATGCGCGCCGCATTCGGTGCGTAGCTTCCGTGGGCGCCTGGGCGTCGATGACAAAGCGGCGCGCCGTCGCTGCCGGGTTTGTTAGCCTGCCCTGCGTTTCTCAAGCTCGCGGAACTTGCGCTCGTCGCGATTGTTCTGGTTCGCAAGTGCGCCAAATCGCGCTGCAGTTGCACAGCGTTCGTGCATCCGAGAAAGAGCGAGCGGACGCAGGGCGGACGCGCTCCGCTTGCGCGCCGGGCACCGACGCATCGGCGGCGGCGGGCTTCCGCGCCCAGGAGGCGTTTCCCGCGGCGACGATGCGTCGGTGAGACGTCGCCCCGCGATTCTGGGTGCGCCGGCGCGCCAGCTGATTTCCATGTCGAATCGGAGGCGGCCCCTTCCGCCGGATTGCACGGCGCGCGCGCGCGCCGAGCGCGACTGCGCCAAGGGCAACAAGCCTAGGCAGCGCCACGGAAGACGGTGCCTGCGCGCGCGATTGGAGCAAGCAGTGCCCCGACGGCGCGGCGCAGCCTGCGGCGCGGCGCCGACGACGGACCGAGTTCAATCGCGCGAGGGTGGCTGTGGATGGAGGGGGGCGGTTGCGCAGCGCCCCCTTCCTACGAGTTCGTCGGCGCCCGCTCTGCGCGGGCGTCGAGAGATGCTGATCGGCGCGAGCGCGCCAGGACCCTGCAAGGCAGCGCAAGATTTCACATTTGCAGATGTCGAAGCGTCGGTTCGCGTTGTCTTGCCGTTCGCCGTGGCCCTGCGCAGAAGGATCGCGACGGCCACCTTGCCCCGCGATTGTCCGTCTTTCTTTTTTTTTTGCCGCTCGGCCAGGGGCGGCGCGTCCACTTCAGCCGCCGTTGGCGGATCGCGCCGCGCTGGGCGCTTGGCGACGCGCAGATGAGTGCCCGCGCGGCCGGGATTACGACGTTTGTCCTCGCGGCGCCCGCCCGTCGCACCGCGCGGCGATCGGCCACCGTGGGCTTCGCATTGGCGCGGCTCCAGGATGGCGCGGCGCCGACGGCGGAGTGTGCGTGGCGCACCAGAATGAAATTTCCAAGAATAAGCGACGCCGCGCGAACGGGCTCGGCCAGCCGACACGGGCCCGGCTTCGCAAGGTGCCGCCACGCATTTGCTTTTGACGCCATGGGCGTAGGGGCGAAGCAGGCGCGCCGCAGCAGATTGGCAAGTACCAGCTCAGATGAATGAGAGCGCGAGGAGCTTGCTGCCGAGTGCAATTTCACGTGGCCTTGCCGGCCAGAGTGTTCACCGGATCTGAGGCGGCCAGCAGTTGGCGCTGCGCTTGTCGACGCAGGCAGAGCGCGCGCAGGTCCCCGTGTCCGCAGGCAAGCAGGGGCAATCTCGCGCGCGCGTTTAACGAGCCCCCGCGGGCGCAGGCGTCGCTTTTGGCTCGCGCCGAATCGTTGTTCAATCGTGAGGGGTGGGCGAGGGCGGTAGATTTGTGCGTGGCGCGACGCATGTCCATCGAGCCAGCGCCGCGCAGGGTGATGGATGACGCCCGCGCGCGCGCTGGTAGCGAATTGATTTGTCGGGCAGGCGCCGCCGACGTATGTCGGCGCGCCGCAGCCGCGCGAGAGTCACATTGGTCGCCAGCGCGCCTCGAGTCGCTACGTTCGAGGTAAGTGCCCCGGCGCGCTGAATGCGACAGGATTGACCGCGTCGCAGAAGAGCGCGATCGGCCCCCGCTCGCCGCGGGCGAGCCAGCCGCGCCGAGCCGTGCGGTTGAATTCTTGCAGCGACCAAGTGCGGGATCGCGTACCCTTGCTTACAGTGGAAGAACCGCGTTGTTGGTCGTCGTCCGCAGGTTCGCGCTGCTTCTGTGGAAGCCAGCGCGCGTGCCGCGTCACGCCGGTTCTGCGACGCGCGAGTTCCACGTGAACGAAGCTGTCCGAAGGCTCTGCGCCAAGCGCGGAGATCTTCCGGATCAGGTCGCGAATGATCTGCGTCGGACTGGATCAGGCGCAGCTCGCGCCAGTGCTCGCGGGGCGGTCTGGCCACTTGGTCGTCGAGATCATTTCGCTCGCCTCGGCCCCTGGCCAGGGCGGGGGCGGGCCTGCTGAGCGGGCGGGGGCGCGGGATCGGGCGGAGCTTGAATCGCGCGCGTCGCCCGCGCGTGTCTCCCTGCGCGGCCCCCAGACCCAGTCAGACGGGTCGTGGGTGACTTGTGAAGTGTGACCAATTTCGCGGCGCCACTTCTCCGCTGCGCCGCGGGCGATCCGCCGCATGGGCCCGCCGATTCTACGGCCTGCCACTTTTGCTTGTGGCGCAGGCCCAGCTGGTGCCTTGGCATCTTTGGGCGCCGAACCGCCGAGTGCGCTCGGTCGGCGACTCGTCGCGCGGGCGCGGGGCGCGAAATCTCGCAGTCTGTCGAGTGGGCGAGTGCTGCAGGCCCAGTGTGTCTTGACGATTAAGCTCCTTTCAGCGGGATGCCCCCCCGCCGATCCCGGCGCTCTGGCAAGCGCCAGCCGCGGGCCCGGCAAGGCCAACCATCGCGCGCTCGAGCGGCGACGACGAGGGCGCGTTTGCGGGCGCGGGCCGGAATCAAGGGAAAACAATCCCGCGCGCAGTGCGGGGGCGCGGCGGCGACGGGCGGGGGCCAGCCGAAATTTCGGCGCACTCGGCCAATGACGCGGGAGAAACCATAAAACATGCGTTGCGCAGGCGTTGTTTGGGAGGCTTGCGAGGACAAGGGGGCGGCGCGCATTCGAGCAGGCGTGGCCGCGGGCATCGAGCCGCCGATGGCGATGTCTAGAGAGGAGGAAGCGTGCGTCGGATGCGCCCCGGTCTGCGGTCCTGCGTCGTTGTTTCCATCATCGCTTGAACACTCACCCCCAATCCGCACCTTCTATTTTGGCGGGGGTCGAGGCGATCAGGGCACGTGGGCGTGGGGGGGCGAGGGGGGGGCGACGGCAGGAGAGGGGCCAGGAATCAGTTTTCAGTGTCCTGGAGGTCGGCTGGGTGCACGGCGGATGATGCTCTCGCGCGGGGCCCCGCCATGATGTCTGCGATGACATCCGCGCCTGTGTGCCCCGCGGCCAGACGTAGCTCCCGCGCAGCGACCCTTCGCACTCAGGCCGCAGCGCGAACCTGGCGCGCCAGGGGTGACCAGCGCGCCGGGCGCGGACTAGCGCGAACGCTCGATGACCCACTGCCCGCAGTCGGGGCCATCGTGCGCCCAGCCCCAGCTGCCCGCCGCCAGAGTCACTTCCGCCGCGAGCGTATGCCACTCCGCCTGTCTGCGTGGGCCGCGCCCCGCGGCGCGAGCGAGCGCACTTCTCCGCGCGCGAGGGCGCGCAGAGGTGGCATCGCGCCGCGAACGGCAGAGCCGCGCCGCGCGAAGGGGCACGCGCGCGCGGGCGGGGCCGCGCGAGGGCGCGAGGACATCGACGCGGCGGTCCGGGCATTCGCTGCGACGCAGCAGCCTGCGCCGCCAGGTTGGCACGTGGCGCAGGCCCAGCTGGTGCCGCGGTATCCTTGGGCGCCGGACCGCCGAGCGCGTTCGGTCGGCGGCTCGTCGCGCGGGCGCGGGGTGCGAAATCCCGCGATCTGTCCAGTGGGCCAGTGCCGCGGGCCCAGTGGCTGCCTGTCTTGACGATTAAGCGCCATCAGCGGGGTGCCATCGCGCGCGCGAGCGGCGACGACAAGTGCGCGCTTGTGGGCGCGGGCCGAAAACAAGGGAGACCAATCCGGCGCGCAGTGCGGCGACGGGCGGGGGCTGCGGATGGGGATCATCTTAATCCATCGTCCTTACCGCTCGCAGCTCTGGGTTGGAATTTACAGAAATGCAGGGCAGTGCCTGTTCTGGTTCCAGATCCGGTTCCGGTTCCGGATGGGGATCATCCCTCATTCCCATCTCTCTCAGGTGCCGGTTCCAGTTCCGGTTCTGGTTCCGGATCATCTCAATCCGTCATCCCTACCGCTGGCAGCTTAAATTTATTTGGGTTGGAATTTGCAGAAATACCGGTTCCGGTTCCGGTTCCGGATAGGGATCATCTCTCATCCCCATCCCTCTCAGGTGCCGGTTCCGGTTCCTGTTGCCAGTTGCTGGTTCTGGTTCCGGTTCCAGTTCCGGTTTTGGTTCCTGTTCCGGATAGGGATCATCCCTCATCCCCATCCCTCTCAGGTGCCAGTTCAGGTTGCTGGTTCCGGTGCCGGTTCCGGTTCCGGTTGCGGTTCCGGATGGGGATCATCTCCACCCATCATCCCTACCGCCGGCAGTCCGCCGGTTCTGGTTCCAGTTCCGGTTCTGGTTCTGGATAGGGATCATCCCTCATCCCCATCTTTCTCAGGTGCCGGTTTCAGTTGCTGGTTCCGGTTCCAGTTCCCGTTCCGGATGGGGATCATCCCAATCCGTCATCCCTACCGCTGGCAGTTTTGGGTTGGAATTTGCAGAAATGTCGGTTCCGGTTCCGGTTCCGGTTCCGGATATAGGGATCATCCCTCATCCCAATCCCTCTCAGGTGCCGGTTCCGGTTGCCAGTTGCTGGTTCCGGCTCCAGTTCCGGTTCCGGATAGGGATCGTCCCTCATCCCCATCCCTCTCAGGTGCCGGTTCCGGTTGCTGGTTGCTGGTTATGGTTCCGGTTCCGGTTCCTGTTCTGGTTCCGGTTCCGGATGGGGATCATTTCCATCCATCATCATCCCGCATCCCTCTCAGGGGCTGGTTCCGGTTCCGGTTGCCAGTTGCTGGTTCCGGTTCCGGTGCCGGTTCCGGATAGGGATCATCCCTCATCCCCATCCCTCTCAGGTGCAGGTTCCGGTGCCGGTTCCGGTTCCGGTTTCGGTTCCGGATGGGGATCATCCGTCATCCCTACCGCCGGCAGTCCGCCGCCGTCGCCGCCGCTGCCGCATCCGCAGCCGACGCCGCCGGGCCGCCGCCGCCCAGCCTGGGCCCACCTGGAGTTGTCCAACTTGGGGCAGCTCAGGAACGCAATGAAAAGCGTCAGTTGCTCTGTGTGTTTCGCGCTCCTGCTATGGCGTTCCCGGTTGCGCCGTCCAGGGGCGCAAACTTATTGTCAGTTGACCGCGCGGTTCGTGTTCCGCGCTCCTGCTTTGCGTTTCCCGGCCGCGCCGCCCACGAGCGCAATGTAATTATCCCGGCAAAGCAACCTAACAGCGATATGTGGAAGCATATCTGAAATCATTCCCCTTAAGATTCGGATGAAAATTCAGTTGTAGAATTCTGCTGTTCTCGCAGTCGTAGTCGCATTCGCGATGACAGTCGCAGCGGCAACGGCAGTCGCAGTCACAGCCTCAGCCTCAGCCTGCCTCAGCCTCAGCCTCAGCCTGCCTCAGCCTCAGCCTCAGCCTGCTTCAGCCTCAGCCTCAGCCTTCAGCCTCGGCCTCAGCCTCAGCCTCAGTCTGCTTCAGCATCAGCCTGCCTCAGCATCAGCCTGCTTAAGCCTCAGCCTCAGCATGCCTCAGCCTCAGCCTCAGCTGCTTCAGCCTCAGCCTCAGTCTGCCTTCAGCCTCGGCCTCAGCCTCAGCCCGCCGCAGCATCAGCCTGCCTCGGCATTCAAAATGTGGCCGAGGAATGCAGTTCTGGGAACTAGAAGAACACGAAGTGGCCTACAGTTGGCTCCGGGCATTCAAAATCATGCCCAGGAATGGAGTTCTGGGAACTTGAAGAGCACGAAGTGGCCTACAGTTGGCTCCGGGCATCCAAAATGTTGCCCGGGAATGGAGTTCTGGGAAATCGAAGAGCACGAAGTGGCCTACAGTTGGCTCCAGGCATCCAACATGTGGCCCGGGAATGGAGTTCTGGGAAATCGAAGAGCACGAAGTGGCTTACAGTTGGCTCCGGGCATTCAAAATGTAGCCTGGGAATGGAGTTCTGGGAGGTCGAAGAGCAAGAAAAGTTTTGTTGACGAATAGCGAGCCCGGTTTTGTTCCGGGTTCTCCAGAATGTGGCCCGGGAGTGGAGTTCTGGGAGGTCGAAGAGCACGAAGTGTGTGACTGTTGGCAAAAAGCGAGCCCGGCTCTGTTCCCGGTTCTCCAGAATGTGTCCCGGGAATGGAGTTGTGGGAGGTCGAAGAGCACGAAGTGTGTGACTGTGCGCGAAAAACGATTCCCGGTTCTCCTCCCCGGCACCCGCCCAGACCCCCCTGAGGAGTCATGATGCTCTCTTTTGACCCTACTAGAAACCTATCAGCAAACGCCGTTAGGTACAAATCTCAGATCTCAGTTGCGTTCGCGTTTCGTGTTTCGTGTTTTGGCGTTGGCTTTCATGGCTATATGCTTTCCAGGAACGCGAACTGATAGTTTTAGTTGCGCTCGTGTTCCGTGCGTCGTGCTCCTGCTCTGGCTTTCCCAGCGGCGCCGTCCAGCAACGCAAAATTGAAGTCTCACGGTCACCTCTGCAAGCTCCACGGGTGGCCCTCCCGCTCGCACACTCGATCGCTGGCGGGCGAGCGAGCCGGCGGGCGCGTCGACGACGACGACGAGTGCGAGCGGCGGCGTTCGCAGCCGAGCGCTGCCGTCGAAGACCTTGGGCGGCCGTCGTTTCGTCGCCGTCGTCGCCGCTGCCGCCGCCGTCGTCTCCGCCCCGGCGCCGCCACCGCCTCCGCGCCGCGTCGCCTCCGCCTCCGACTGTGCAGTGCACCTCTCGGGGCGCGGAGATGGAATGCTAGCGCGGCCTCCGATCGACAGGATTGGAGGCCATGACGAGAAGGGGGGCGAGGAGAAGGAGAGGGACAGCGAGGATGCAAGGTGAGAGTTTGAGCATGCGTAAAACGTAGGGTTTCAGGGAGTAAGTGCCTGGTGAGGGGGAAGGGTCTCTCCTGGTCTCTGTCCCTTTCCCCCTCCGCGGCCCCTTTGGGGCTCAAGTTTCTCTCTCGGGCCCTTGAGGGGGGCGACTCGCGCGGGGGAGCGCGACCCGCCCCGCGGACCGAGGTCCGCACAGGGGCCGAGGGCCATGTGGAGGTGAGGCGGGAGGAGGTGCGCTACGCCAGCCCAGCGCACACGAGGCGCTGTCAGTCGGAAGAAGCACACCAGCTCCCACATGATGGCGTTGCTGCCCATGCTCATCGGGGCCGTGGCAGCCGTCGAGATCGGCCGCAGGTGGCGGGCGCAGCCGGCGACGCCGGCTTTGCCCCCCGCGGCCCGCACCGCGGACAGGTCGCTGCCCGCGGAGGCCGAGCTGGCCAATGGAGGGGCGTACGCGCCTCTGCTGCGGGCGCTGGAGGAGGACCAGCGGCGCCGTGGCATGGCGGCGGCGACTGAGTTGCCGCAGCGCCAGCCCCCCCCCCCAGCTGGGCCCGCACCCGCTGCCGGGAAGGGGAGAGGAGGGCCCGCGGGGCCAGCGGCAGTCCTGCCCTCGGGAGGCAAGGGACGCCAGCAGCCGTCGACGGCGTCGGCATCAGGCCAGCCACACGTGGAGGCACCGCCATCAGCCTCCGGCGACGGAGGTGAGGAGGGCTCACGGCGCCGCAGCGGCGGGGTGTGGAGCTGGTTCGCGGGTCGTCGGCGGGACCCCCCGCTGCGGCGAAGTCCTGAGAGCGCGGGCGGCTCGGAGGAGGCGGAGGAGGAGATGCGAGGCTGGTTCAGCTTCGGAGGGGTCAAGTTCGGAGTGAGCTGGCTCGGAGGTTGGATTACTGACCTGCCGCCGACGGAGATACAGTGGTCTGATCTGATGTGGGGCGGAGGTGGCCTCGTTGGAAGCGGCCTCAACACGGTGGGGTACGCGGCGTTCGGCACGGGTTGGCCCTTGCTGTGCTGGACCACCTTCGCAGGGTTGATCGTGGCGTTGGTCATCGGCTTGGGGTATGGTCTTCACTCCATCGCCTCGGCAGTTGACGTGCTGGTCTGCGCACCCCTCCGCTGCCTGGGTCGGGCGTTGGGATTTTGCTGCCCAACCGCGAAGCCGCAGGTCACGGCCGCTGAGGAAGGAGTGGCCCCAGAGCTGAGAGGACCAGCCACCGCCATTGCCGTGGAGAACGAGTTCTACGCCCAGCTTCGCGCAAAGGGGGCCGACAAGGTGCCGCATCACCTGATCATCAAGGTGGGCGACACCGCCGCGAGGCTGGAGAGGCCACCTTTGAATACTGGGATTAAGTATAAGAAGGCAGGAGTGGCGTGGCCGTACCGCGAGGTGCTTGCTACCACGTCGAGGCGACTGCGCGACCTGCTGGAGGACTCCCAGGACAAGGTGGTGCACCTGTGTAGAGACACGCCCTGCACGGACGAAGGTAACTACGCGGTGCATGCCCCGGCGTACGGGTACGTGACAGCTGAGACGGGCACCAACCTGGAGGCGCTGGTGGAGGCGGCGCCGAAGCCTTGTTGGGCAGGTCGGGCGGTGGGGGCAGCGGCTGCATCGTGTGGGCGGGGCTGTGCCGCTTTGGGGCTGAAGGGTTGTGCCAGGCTATGCGGGTCCCTCAAGCGTTGCGGCCAGAGGGGTTGCCAGCGCGGCCGGCGAAGCAGAGCAGACATCCCCGCCGCCCTGTTGAAAGACCCGAACTCGGAGACGGAGTCGGAGCCGGAGCACCAGCGCTGCATGGCCAACGAGGTGCTGTACCAGGAGGGTGACACGATATTCCAGCTTTGCAAGGAGAAGTGTCGAGACCGAGCCCGAGGTGCCCCAGTCCGCCTGGTCAAGGAGGATGGCGAGAAGTCGAATGTCAAGGGGGCGGAGAAGGTGGTCAACTTGTGCTGGCAGCACACGAACGCCTACGAGCGCGAGAGAGGCGTGAAGAAGTGTGCGCACCTGGGCTGCCACGCGTTGGGTCGGGATCTGAACCGTGGGGTGCTGACGTGTTTGGAGCACGACTTGGCGAATGAGGAGGCCCCACGACTTGTCGCCGTTGCTGAGGGACCGGCGCCTGTGGTGGCCGGAATGGCATCCGAGCAGCCCACGCGGTACAGGTCGAGGTCCCCTACGCCGACGGCTGGGAGACCACTCCTACCCCTGGTGTCGGCCAGTGGGGCATGGCTAACGGCCCTGGTGCGAGGCCCACGGGGTACGGAGATGGCGAAGAAGTACTATTGCTACGGGTGCCAGCTGGCGGTTGAGGAGGAGGGCTGGACTACGTATCGTATCCCAGGGCTCGAAGCCCAGGCGACAGTCCCATCCAACCTGGGGCCGGTGATCGACGACCGGGTGCGTGCCGAGGCTGCCACAGCTGGAGCGCCCGCCATCATCGTGCGGACGGCGAACCAGATACCCGACGGAATGGATGAGTACGGCCAGACAGCTAGCCCGGTGGCTCAGGCGCTGGCGCGGGGCGCGACGGGGAGGGAGGACCATCCCCTGTGCATTCTGACGCGGGGGATCGAGGAGGCAGGAGTGCGAGACGAAGGACACGCTCGGAGGCACCCGCCCTCGACTTCCCCGACATACCCAACGAAGCCACTGTGGGTGGACACGATAACTCGAGGAGAGCTGGGGGGCCTACTGAATGGGGCGGCCCGGGAGCGCTGGCGTCGACGAGGGGAGACGGCCTTGGCGCTGGAGTTCCTGAAGGCAAGGGCCAGCGGAGAGGATCACCCGCTGGACGTGGCCGAGAGATTTCAGCACTCCGAGGGTTTCGATGACCTGGGAGAGGCTTGCGACGCGATCGTCGAGTCGCTCGAAGCCTTGGAGAGGGACCGCGGCTCCTTCATGACGGACGACGAGGTAGAGAACCTGCGGCAGCTAGCGGAGGTGCTGAGAGAGAGGCGCGGCCTGAGCCAGGCACATGAGGAGGAGGTGGCGGGAGGAGCATGGCGGGAGGGGCTGGCACGGCCGGTCCCTGGCCCTGCGCGGCCGCCCACGCCTCCCATGGCCCGCCCTTCGGCGGTGGAGATGCCACCTGGATTGGGAAGGATGCCCGAGCCAGGACGGCCAGCCAGGGAGGAGAAGGGGTCAGCTCGAGGTTGGGAGCCCAAGCGGCGGGCAACCGACTTGGGCGGTCAAGGAGTCGACTTGCGGGGCAGCACAGTGCGGGCCGAGCTGGGCCGAGGCCCACCGACGGGTCGACCAGGACATGACCCCACACCACCCCCCATGGACTTGTTCGAACATCGGGCTGGCCCGACCTTTGGGGTCCCGGCGAGGAGAGCTCGAGTGAGTTTCGACGAGGAAGAGTATGGCCCGTCGGAGAAGTTTCGGAGGTCAGCTGGAGCACTCGGCGACCCCGAGGACAAGGGCAGCGACGGAATGGTTAAGGTCATGGCGGACATCGCGTACAACCTCGACCTAACGAACAAGCGGGCGGAGGACGCAGCGGCGGGGAAGATGGGCACCCTCCAGTCGATCACGAAGGACCACGAGCTGCTTGTCCTGGCGGCGCGTGGATGCGGACGGTTCCGGGTGGCCATTTGCCCAGACGACTTGGGCCGGGCGCTCGTCAAGGCACTCCTGCGCATGGCGGAGCATTCCTCGGCGTTGTTCAAGCACCACCGGTGGCCCACCCTGATCAACTACCGGATCGCCTTTGGCATCGCGTCGGGGTCATGGGGAGGCAAGTCGGTCGAGACGCTGGCCGCTCACGCGCTCAGTGTGGCCGACTGGGTGACTTGCCCAGAGGAGTTGTTCGATGACTACGTACCCACGACAGAGTACAAGATCGAGCCGCGACCGAAGCAGCCTGTGGATATGTTGAAGTGGGCACGGCAGGCTCGCAACGGCATATGGGCGGTATGTTTGGCGTATGGAGCTGAGCACTGGGACGAGAGGAGCGAGGCTTTGGACTACCTCATCCGGCAACACGAGGCGAAGCCGCGGAAGTATACCGCCCGTTTCATTCAGGATGCCTGGGAAGAGCTGAACGGGCGGTGGTGGGAGGAGCTTCGGTGGAAGGTGAAGGAGGTGCAGCGCTACTGCAACAAGGAGCTCATGAGGAAGGAGGACTTTATCTTCGCTGCTCGGACGCCGACGCCAGAAGGACCACCGCTGCTGACACTGCCTACGACGTCCGAGGTGGAGGACCCGGACGGGTACTTCCAGACGGTTATCTTCGAGCGCCTGGTCAAGACCGCGGACAACGCCTACTGGGAGAACGCTCACCGTGCCCAGCTGCGTCCACTCGTAGCCGGAGGAGTGGAGGAGGTCGAGGAGCGCCGCCCAGCAGGAGGTCTGCCCCAGCTCCCTTCAGGGGGCGGGGGCGGAGAGAAGGTTGGCGGTCTGACAGGAGGCGGAGGAGGAGGAGCAGGAGGAGGTGCCCTGAAGGCTGGAGCGAGCAAGGTCAAACTCCCGCCAGAAGTCCTCTCGGCTCTGACGGGGCCCGAGGTTGCGGAATCGGTCAAACGCGGACCGAACGACTCCAAGGGAAAGCCCAAATGTTGGGATGCAGCTTGCCACGATGGGTGCTCTAAGACGGCCACCACGTGTCAGCGGTCCCATGCCGAAGGTATCAAGAGTGCTGACAGGGCGCACTGGACTGTGAAGGCGCAGTACATCAAGCGGGGAGGTCTAAAGACGGGACCGAAGATAAAGATCGAGGATCGGCTCGTCAAGATCAAGCAGCTCCGAGCGGATGCCCAGAAGGAGCAGGCCGCGAAGGTGCAGGAAGGCAAGGATCAGGCAGCGCAACGAGGTGGTCGGCGGGGAGGAGCAACGGAAGCTGGCCGATCCGCGGTGGCGGAGGAAGCCGCCAAGCCGCCCGGGGAGTACGCGGACATGGAGTACACTACTCAGGAGCGCGAGCTCCAGGAGTTGGTGCAGGGCCCTGATGAGAGCTGGATGCGGGACCACGGAGGCCAAGCCGCGGTTGTTTACCCACTCGAACTGCCGGAAGACGTGCCAGAGGTGGCGAAGGTTCATATGGCGATGGCGGACCAGGTCAGCAGCTCGCCGGAAGCAAAGTTGGTGGCTGACGCGCCGAACCGTCTCCGTTCATATTGTCATGGCCGCTTGCTGGATGGGTACCTCGGGGGGCAGATCACCACGATCGAGGAGATCCTGCAGGATGCTGTGGAGCTGGGAGATGAGGAGTTGGCGGGCCAGGCCCGGCCGTACTTGGCGTCACGGGTGGAACGAGTTGGGGGGGAACTTGCGGGTCCAGAGGTGCATGTGGGCAAAGTGGCGTGGGGGCCAGCGGAGGAACCAGGACGTGGCCGAGTTCATATCAAGGGGCGCATCTGGGACATCCTGGACTACAGAGACCAGCAAGCCGTCACCGAGGAGCTGGCGGAGTACCTACCTGAGTGCCAGGCTGGGGAGGCTGAGGAGAGACAGTGCGTCTTCATCAACACGGCCGCGGCACACCTGCACTCCAAGGGTGAGGGCGACCCGTCCGTGGCAGAGGTGATGGAACTGGCGCAGCAGTGGCGCGTCGCCATGTGGGAGGAGGCTAAGCAGGCTGAGACGTTCATGGGGCCGCCCGACGCTTACATTCCCATCACCGAGTCGGACGTGAGGATGTTCTGCCACGACACGCTCCACCTGAGTCATGACAAGGACTACCGGACCCTGGCAGCCTTCCCGCCGACCGCGCTGCGGGAGACGGCCATCCACGTGGTCCGCGTCGACCCCTGGGGTCGAGCTCGGCTCGAAGTCATCGTAGGGGTGAAGTACGACCCGAAGGGCAGCGGGCGGGACGTGTGGATGTTACTCTACAAGGGTCATTTGCAGCTACTGGTGCCTCCACAGGTGGATGCCGACACACTTCGGGGGGACTTCACGGGCGGGCACCCGCCACATGAGGTACTGGCTGCGGGTTGGGACGTCTACCTGGATGACGCGATGCATGAGGATGCGAAGGTACCAGGAGACGTGGCGAAGAGGTGCCCGCGGTGCCGGGCGGCAAGGGAGGCTGGGCGTGAGCGGAAAGCCGGGGAGCAAGACATCGTTGGGGAGGACCCGAGGTGGAGGGTCCTCGGCAACTGGAGCAACCCGGCCTGGAAGCGGTACGAGCGCCACGGGCAGGCAACAGGAGGAAGGCGGCCCTGCTGGAAGGGGCGCACCCTGACGGCGAAGGAGGTCTGGGCAGGCACCCAAGGGTGGTCGGACTCGCTTCGGAAGGCCGGGGTCGAAGTCGGTCCAGCGGTCGAGCTGTACTCAGACCCGGAACGTGGCAAGGGCTTGCAGGAGGAGCACGACACCAGGCGCAAGGAGGTGCAGGAGGCGCTACTGGAGGAGGCCAGACAGTGTGTGTACTTGCTCTGGTGGCTCGGGTTCGAGTGCCGTACCTTCTGCCCGTGGATGCTGCGCAATGGTGGCACACGCACCTTCGACGTTCCTGCTGGGCGACCTGACGGGCCATCGTGGGAGATCGAGGGGACGGCCATGGCCAACTTTGCTGGACGTTTGTTCGAGACCATAGCCGACGCCGGTGCGCTGCCGACAGCGGAGCACCCCGCACCAGATGGTCGGTATCCCAAGGCGTACGACTTGGACAGGTGGCGCCAGATCCTTCGCCGGAAGGATGTCCTGGCGGTGCCAGTGGACCAGTGCGAGTACGGCCTGGGGCCTCAGGACGGCGTGAGAGGAGATGAACGGTATAGAAAGCGATCGTGGTTGGTCACGTGCGTGCGACATCTGCAGGAAGTGGCCCGCCGGTGCACACACCAGCATAAGCATGTCGAGCTGAAGGGCGTCGACACTGTCACGAAGCACAAGCGGACGTCAGACGCGGGCCACTACCCTGAGAAGCTGCTGAGTGCCATCACCCGGGCTATGATTAACGAGGCCCTGGAGCTGGGCGCCCGCTGACCCAGAAGCGCGGAGGCAGGGGGGGGGGGGGAGCCCCCCCACCGTCAACAAATTTTTCGGCGACGTTGGAGGGGCACATTTCCGAGGGCGATGAGGCCCAAGAGGAGGGCGCCAACCCACAGCTGGACGACCTACGCGATCGAGTCGGAGGAGCGGTCCCAGACACCGATCGGCGCGCTTTGAATTTCTGGACGGCGGCTCGTTCAGAGCCCGGGTACAGTGACGAGGCGTTCGGGCGCATGATTTCACGAGGTGCGGAGCTCCTGGACGCTCACGGGGGATGGCAGGAGGCGTCCACAGCCCTTCGAGCTGCCTGGAAGTCGGACCAGGGGACCCACCTCAAGTGCGTGCACGACAGCTACCTCGAGGGGAAGGTGGAGCCGGAGCTCCTGGAGTACCTGAGGCGGGTCGCGACGAATGGGGTAGAGGTCAGGCACGAGGGTGAGATCACGAGGGTCAGGGCCAAGCCTCACCAGTCAGCGGCGCAGCACCAGGAGGAGGCCAGGCGGAAGATCTGGGACGACATCGTGAAGGGGCGTGCTTGGGCCGCCCCGTCCAGCCCCCCGGGGTTGGAGGGGATCATGGAGTCACCCCAGGGCAGGGTCCCGAAGATGCGGCCCGACCGCACGATCGCAGACGAGGGCCGCTTCATCAACGACATGAGGGACGCCAATGCGGGATGTGACAAGCTGAACCACCCCCCGGCGAAGTTGCCCACCCACCGCGAGATCGCGAGGACCATACTCTGGTGGAGATGCCGGTGTCCGAAGGTACGGGTCTACTTGGCGAAGCGGGACTTCCAGGCGGCCTTCAAACTTTTGTGGGTCGAATTGCCTGGCCTCCGCATCATGGCGGTGAGCCTCCAGGGGTTGGCAGGAGCCGAGCCGACGACGGTGCTCTACCTCACGATGGTGTTTGGTTGGACTGGTGCACCGGGCGAATGGGCAGTGTGGGGACGCGGCGTGCAGGATGCCCACCAAGCCCATCGTCCACCAGCGGAGGAGCTCCACGACGAAGTCGCGTACTCGTCCGAGGTCCTGGTCGACGACGGAGTCTTGGTGGAGCCGGCCCTGGGCGCGAGGCCTTGGCTTTCTGCCTGGACCTTCGACGCTATGTCGAAGCTACTCCTGGGAGATAGCTCAATCAACCTGGAGAAGCTAGCGGAGGAGGGCGAGTTCAGTACCGAGAAGCTCATCTGGGGCTTGCTCTTCCAGCTGGAGGACTCCGAGGGCCGGGTGGTAGACCGCGCGACGCTCCCAGAACCCAAGATCCAGAAGATGAGCTACCTCCTTCAGGAGGCGGAGCTCGAGCCGGGTCAGCGGGTGGTGCAGCTGAAGACGGTGCAGCGGCTCCGCGGGTTGGGGACGCACTTCGCGGCGGTCAACCAGGCGCTGGGCACGGAGCTGGGGGCGCTGGACGCGCTGATGTGCCAGCCCCATGGGCCCACCGCACGGGCCACGCCGAAGGGAGGTGAGGAGGAGCAGGAGGTCGCTTGGCAGGAGTTCTGGGATAGCTGCGACATGCTGCGGGTGATGGTCGCGCGGCCGGAGACGTGGGGCGCCACTTTCCTCTCCTCGTTCGCGGGCATGCTCGAGCCGCGGGAGCGGTTGGCCATCCCCGGCACCATGGAGCAAGTGGTATGGGTCGGCGGCGACTCGACCTTGGAGGTGGCGGGGCAGATCGATTGGGCGGCCAAGGTCTACGCGAGACAGGAGTTGGCGGGCTACATGGAGGCGTTGAAGATGGCCGCTGGGTTACCCGAGGAATGGGTGATCATAGCGCTCGGGGAGCTGTTCTGCATAGTAGGTTTCGCAGTCGCCCGCGGGCAGGCCTGGAAAGAGCGGCTGATCATCTACGTGGGGGACAACCAGACGGTCCAGAGGTGGGTGGAGACGCGCCGGCCGAAGAATCGGATGGCGAGGCACCTGGTGAGACTGCTCAACTACGTAGAGGCCAAGTACCACTGCCGCGTCCTCGCTGCACCGTACATCAGGACGTACAGCAACGAGATGGCGGACATGATCACCAGGGCCGACGTGGCTGAGGTCAAGCGTCGTATGGCTGAGGAGGGTTTCGAGCCGATCGACCTGGCGGGCACGTGGGCGGAGGTACTGTCACAAGGTTACGAGAGGCGCGTCCACGCCGTCGCCCTCGTGGACCCCGAGGACTGGCAGGTGGCCATGCAGCTCATGGCCCGCCGGTCGCCAGGGGAGGTCCCACGCCCGCTCCTCCAGACCGCCTGGCGGGTGGTGGAGGTGAGAAGCACGCTGGCCCCGTGCGCCAGGGCCGCCGGCGTGCTGGGAGCATGTGGCGAGGCGGAGCTGTTGAAGGGCTGGCCCGACTTCCAGGCAGGCGGGGCGGGGAGAGAAGGCGACCTGACGTTGGTGGTGACCTCCCTAGGCCCGTCGCGGGTGGGCCCGCACCTACAGGACCTCGCCCAGGAGCTGCACCGTATGGCCGCCCAGTGGGCCTTGGTGGATGTACCTCCTGGCCCCACCGTGGCGGATGTGCTGAAGTTCTTTCGGAACGTTGGGTGGAGTGCTGCCGAAGACGGGCGCGTGTGCAGCGAGTACGGCGACCCGGTGGCCCAGCGGAAGGCGTGGGTATTGGCGTCGAAGGGCGGAGCGCCAGTGCCGGTGGGCTGGTTGGGGAGCCACGAGGCCAAGCCCCCGCCACATTTGCCAATGGCAGGAGGAATGATGAACGCTCGCCGAGTCGAGGAGGAGGAGTGGCTGGCGCCCGAGGATGGGCGGCTGGTGGTGGACCCGCGGGCGGCGAGGTCGCCCCCTCATCTCCCGCGGATCATTGGCCATTGGCATCCGCGGGGGCAGGTCGGCAGGCGCCCCGTGCACGGCAGCTCCGGCCCCTCACCGACCCCACGGGTGGACGAGAGCGGGGTGCTGGAGCCTGTCTTGGTCTATGATGCAAAGGGTCCCCCGCCAGGGGTCCGACCGCTCCAAGCGCAGGAGGTTTGGCACTTGCGCGGAGGGTCCAGTGCCGACTGGCTCGCACTTTGTGGGCAGTTGAGCCACGGGGATTTGCTGAGGGGAGTCCTGCGTGCGTGCCCCCCGCGTGCAGCCGCGGCTGCGCTAACAGCGGCCCTCAGGCAAGCGGAGGTATCCACCGAGTCAGGAGAGAGGACGGCGGGCATCTGCCGCCGCCCAGAGGACGAGATGAGACGTCGGGAGCTCACGAGCTGGCTTTAAGCTGACGAGAGGCGACGGCAGGAGACTGTGGGGAGGCGTGAGCGGCACGGTGGCATGCTGCCAGGGGAGCGAGCGCAAAGCTTGCTCGACGACCCCTACCCCGATGTGATCCTACTGCGAGTGGGACGCGACCCAGATGGAGGACCGCAGTGCTGGAACCAGTGTGGGAGGAGCTGCGCTCGCTTGGAGCGCGACTGGGGCTGGTACTGCTGTCGGACATGCCGTGACACGGATGGCGACACCCATGGGCCGTACTGTCAGGCACGACACGAAGACCTCCAGAGGAGGCAGAGGGAGGCTGGCTACCGCCCCCCAGCGGGCGAGGAGGCTAGTGGCAGCGGCGGTCCAGGAGCCCAGGCAGCAGGCGAGGAGGCTCCGAGGCACCCGCCGCCCAAGGACGGCCGCCTCCCACCCATCTGGGAGGAGCAGCGGCCTGCGGTGGTGAAGGCGCAGCCCAGGACGGCCAGGGAAGGCCGGCAGCACGAAGGTCCACCCGCCGGAGGGGCGCAGGGCCCGCTGGTGGGTGGCGGAGGAGACCCACTGGCCACCAGGAGCCGGCATGCGGGAGGTTCAGAGGATGAGAGCTGGGGCCCCTGGACGGCCACAGGGCGACGCGTGGTTGCCGAAGGAGTGGGAGAGGGCGCCAGCGGTGCGGATCAGGCCCCACCCCCCCCAGAGGCGAGGGAAGCCTTGCGGCCGTGCCGGCTCCCAGGGTGCCCCTACTTGGAGCACTCCCAGCCCGCGACGGCAGTCGACGGGGGAGCACTGTGGCGGCCAGGGTTCTGCTGCAACAAGTGCGCAGGGCGGTCGGAGGGAGCGGACTGGGCAGAAGGAGGCGCGAAGCACTTCAGACACTGTGAGAAGATGCCCCACGGCCAGCCACCCCCAGGTGGGGAGGGGCCGTCAGAGACCGCAGCAGCAAGTAAGAAGCGCAAGCAGGAGCGCAAGCAAGAGATTGCAGCGGCTGCCGCCCGGGTGCTGGCCGCCGCTGCGTTGGCTGCCCCCCCTGCGGGGTCTGAGTCCTGGGCCGCGGAGGAGCAGGGCGAGGAGAGCGGCAGCGGAAGTCCGAGCGAAGAGTGCCCCCCCCCGTCACCAGGGGAGCTCGCCCGGCGGGCGCGTGCGGAGCGAGGGGCTGCCCGGCAGAGGAAGGCGGAGGCAGAGCGGCCCGAGGATGGGGCCGGGCACCCCGGTGCGGGGCAGGCGGAGTACATCCACCTAAGGGCGAAGACCCCACCTGCACCAGCAGCGGTCAAGCAGGAGGAGAGGTCGGAGGAGGAGCCCCCGGCAGAGGTCGCGCGGGCGGTCGGTCAGACTTACCGTGCGCTCGCTAGGCGGGTAGAGTTTCAGAGGACAGGGCTCTGGTCCGCACCAGAGGAGGAGGACCGCCCCAGGGGGAGGGCCGCCGGGGTGGAGACGTCGGTGGTCCACCCTCGGCCTGGCCGAGAGCCACTCCCGCAGCCAGAGGGGCGGGCCGACCGCGAGCCGCTGCCCCAACCAGGAAGTTGGGTGCCCCCTTCGGGGGAGTCGAGTGGGCCCCGCGGGCTGGAGAAGCGGCCACAGCCCCCTGGTCACCGGGCGGAGGAGGACCCGCTCAGGCCTGGCGGACCGGCACGTGCTGCCGAGGCCGTGAGGGACCTCAACTCACCTGAGTCCTACTCGGAGGAGGACTATGAAGAGGCAGAGGAGGAGGCCGAAGCATTTCGGCCGGTGCCTTTCCCAGGAGGCGGCCCAGACGCCCGCGGTGTGAGTACTGCGGTGTGCAGGGCGAGGGCCGGGACACGAGCTGCCCGATGTGCAACAAGACCTACCCCATTTCGATGGCCAAGGACCGGTTGGCGGCAGCGCAGAGGGCAGCTAAGGCAGGGAGTGCCGCCGCGGTCGCCCCCCGGCACGGGGGAAGAGAGGAGTGTGAGCGTGAGGAGGTGGCGCGGCGTGCGGCACCGGAGGCTGGACCGCCCGAGGACATCGACCCGGAGGCGGTGAGCCGGTACCTGGAAGCGGCAGCGGGCAGCGGACAGGGCAGCGAAGGGCTCGAGCGGCAGCTCAGGCGGATCGCCAGGGAGGACTCCAGGCGTGCCGGCGGGCGTGCCGATGCTGGGTACGCGCCAGAGCTCCAGAGGTTGGTAGACGCAGCCGTGGTGGCTTCGGTGGCAAAGGGGACGAAGGCGACCCACGGCGTCGCTTGGAGGCAGTGGACGACGTTCTGCCGGATCCGCAGGAGGTCGCCCATCCTGCATGGCGAGACTCGTGAAGAGCGTCACCAAGATGAGGAGGAGCTGCTGCTGTTCATGGTGCACCTGTACAACAGCCTGAAGCGGTCGCACGGGACGATACGGTCAAAGTTGCTTGGGATCCGTTCACACCACGTGATGCTGGGTGTGCCCGACCCCTTGGCGGGTAAGCCGCGACTGTGGATGGCGTTAAATGGGATAGAGAACTGGCAAGGGCCCGGAAAGAGGAAACTCCCGGTTACGACCAAGATGCTGAGGATAATCCGAGACATGCTGAAGCCAGACACTTGCGCGGACGACGCGGCCTTGTATTTCTGCGTGATCTTCGCCTTTTTCTTCATGATGCGGATTGGGGAGTACGCCCACTCGGGGCACTGGGATTTGAAGAAGGTCTTGACCGGGCTGGACATTGCCCCGAAGTGCAAGGGCGAGCAGGTAAGCCACTTCGCTGCCGCGGACGAGGTGGTGCTGTGGTTTAAGGCGTCGAAGGCGGACCAGAAGGGAGCAGGGCAGGCGAGGAACCACTACCGCTCGAACGACCCGTTCGGCATCTGCCCGGTGTGGGCGGCGGAGTGCTACAACCGTTGGTTCCCGAGCCGTATCGCGGGCAAAGAGGCACATTTACCACTTGCGAGGTGGGAAGACGGCAGCCCGATCACGCGGGAGCGTATCCAGGGCTTGCTTCAGAAGGCGGCGGCGCTGGAAGGCTACCCACCCGACAGGTTCAAGAGCCATTCGCTCCGAATAGGCGGAGCGACGGCCCTGTACCACTGCTTCCAGGACACGGAGCTGGTCAAGCGTTGGGGGCGGTGGAACAGCGGGGCCTTTCACAAGTATTTGTGGGAGGCGAATGAGGACGCCGCTGGGGTGTCAGAGGCGATGGCGAAGTCTGTGGCAACCCTGCATGTGGGGTACAAGGTTGAAACGGCGGGAGGCGGACCGGCGGCTGATGTGAAGGAGAAGCCGGGAGCCTGAGGCCAGTACCAGGAGTGCGAGTGTCGACCCAAGGCGTGTCACCACTGGAGGAGCCGTTGCTGGATTGTGCGCAGTCCTGGGGTCACGGCCTGGGGGCAGTGGCGACCCCCTGGATCGACGGACGGAGTTGAGGTGGAGGAGGGCCGCGAGCCCCAGTCGGCACCACCCGCAAGTCACGGGCGCCGAAGGGGCGTGCGGAGGTGAGGAGGCCGAGGGCCGGGGCGTCCCGCCAGTGCGGTCCCCGAGGAGAGGAGGAGGTGGCTGGGGCGTCCCGCCAGTGCGGTCCCCGAGGAGAGGTTGAGGAAGCCGGCTGGTGCTACGCCAGCGCCGGCGCGCGCTGTGCAGTGAGGCGCCCAGCTGTGAGCCCTGTTCGGCACCACCCGCAAGTCACGGGCGCCGAGGGGGCGAGAGGAGCTGGGTGGCCGAGGAGCCGCCAGTCTGGCGGCACAGCTGGGCCTCGGCTGAGGCCCGGCCTGAGTGTGGAGAAGGAGAGGTGCGGCATGCGCCTGATGATGCCAAAAGGCGCGCGCGCTGCTGCCTCTGCCTTTTCCGTTTGTGAGCCCGAACAGTGCTTGTGCTCGCCGCGTTGCCGTCGCCCCGGGCTCTCACTGTTTGGTTTTCTGCCAGGCACCTTCTCACTTAAACGTGAGAGTTTGAGCATGCGTAAAACGTAGGGTTTCAGGGAGTAAGTGCCTGGTGAGGGGGAAGGGTCTCTCCTGCTCTCTGTCCCTTTCCCCCATCCGCGGCCCCTTTGGGGCTCAAGTTTCTCTCTCGGGCCCTTCCCTCCCAGGCCCTCCCTGGCCCTTCGTATTTTCCTTTTCCTTTTTTCGGCCTTGACCGCTTAGCGGTTCGGGCCGAGGAGCCGCCAGTCTGGCGGCACAGCTGGGCCTCGGCTGAGGCCCGGCCTGAGTGTGGAGAAGGAGAGGTGCGGCATGCGCCTGATGATGCCAAAAGGCGCGCGCGCTGCTGCCTCTGCCTTTTCCGTTTGTGAGCCCGAACAGTGCTTGTGCTTGCCGCGTTGCCGTCGCCCCGGGCTCTCACTGTTTGGTTTTCTGCCAGGCACCTTCTCACTTAAACGTGAGGGATGAGGAGGGGGAGGAGGACGAGGACGAGGACGAGGACGAGGAGGAACAGGAGGAGGACGAGGAGGAAGAAGAGGAGGAGGAGGAGGAGGAGGAGCAGGAGGAGTGGAGGAAGAGGAGAGGAGCAGGAGGAGGAGGAGGAGAAGGAGAAAGGGGACGAGGAGAAGGACGAAGAGGACGAGGAGGACGAGGAGGACGAGGAGGACGAGGAGGACGAGGAGGACGAAGAGAAGAGGAGGAGGAGGAGGAGGAGGAGGAGGAGGAGGAGGAGGAGGAGGGGGGGGGAGGGGGAGGGGGAGGAGGAGGAGGAGGAGGAGGAGGAGGAGGAGGAGGACGAGGGCGAGGACGAGGGCGAGGACGAGGACGAGGGCGAGGACGAGGACGCCGAGCAGGCGGAGGAAAAGGAAGGCGACCAAAGGGCCCCGGGGCCCGCGCTCGAATCCGCTGGCTCTCGCGCGCGGGTCCGCTGGCTCGTCGGGTCGGCTGGCGCTCGCACGCGCGTCTGCTGGCTCGTCGGGTCGGCTGGCGCTCGTACGCGGGTCCGCTGGCTCGTCGGGTCGGCTGGCGCTCGCGCGCGGGTCCGCTGGCTCGTCGGGTCGGCTGGCGCTCGCGCGCGGGTCCGCTGGCTCGTCGGGTCGGCTGGCGCTCGCACGCGCGTCCGCTGGCTCGTCGGGTCGGCTGGCGCTGGCACGCGGGTCCGTTGGCTCGTCGGGTCGGCTGGCGTTCGCGCGCGGGTCCGCTGGCTCGTCGGGTCGGCTGGCGCTCGCGCGCGGGTCCGCTGGCTCGTCGGGTCGGCTGGCGCTCGCACGCGGGTCCGCTAGCCCGTCGGGTCGGCTGGCGCTCGTACGCGGGTCCGCTGGCTCGTCGGGTCGGGTTGCGCTCGCGCGCAGGCCCGCTGGGTCCTCGGGTCGGCTGGCGCTCGCGCGCGGGTCCGCTGGCTCGTCGGGTCAGTTCGCGCTCGCGCGCGGGTCCGCTGGCTCGTCGGGTCAGCTGGCTCTCGTACGCGGGTCCGCTGGCTCGTCGGGTCTCGTCGGGTCGGCTGGCGCTCGCAGCGCTCGCGCGCGGGTCCGCTGGCTCGTCGGCTGGCGCTGGCACGCGGGTCCGCTGGCTCGTCGGGTCGGCTGGCACTCGCGCGCGGGTCCGCTGGCTCGTCGGGTCGGCTGGCGCTCGCGCGCGGGTCCGCTGGCTCGTCGGGTCGGCTGGGGCTCGCACGCGGGTCCGCTGGCTCGTCGGGTCGGCTGGCGCTGGCGCGCGGGTCCGCTGGCTCGTCGGGTCGGCTGGCGCTGGCACGCGGGTCCGTTGGCTCGTCGGGTCGGCCGGCACTCGCGCGCGGGTCCGCTGGCTCGTCGGGTCGGCTGGCGCTCGCGCGCGGGTCCGCTGGCTCGTCGGGTCGGCTGGCGCTCGCGCACGGGTCCGCTGGCTCGTCGGTTCCGGTGGGGCTCGCACGCGGGTCCGCTGGCTCGTCGGGTCGACTGGCGCTCGCGCGCGGGTCCGCTGGCTCGTCGGGTCGGCTGGCGCTCGCACGCGGGTCCGCTGGCTCGTCGGGTCGGCCGGCACTCGCGCGCGGGTCCGCTGGCTCGTCGGGTCTGCTGGCGCTCGCACGCGGGTCCGCTGGATGGTCCGGTCGGCTGGCGCTCGCACGCGAGCCAGGGTACCCTTTGGTCGTCCCCCGTCTCCCCCGCCTCTTCCTCGTCCTCCTCCTCGTCCCACTCCTGCTTCTCCTCGTCCTCTTCTCTCTCCCTGTCCTCCTCGTCCTCCTTCTCCTCCACCTCCCCCCCTTCCTCCTCTTCATCTTCCTCTCTTTGGTCGTCCTCCTTTTCCTCCGCCTCCTCTCCTCTTCTTCTTCTTCCTCCTCCTCCTCCTTCTCCTCTTCCTCCTCCTCGTCCTCCTTCTCATCCTTCCCTCCTCCTCCTCCCTCCTCTCCTCCTTTCTGCCTTCTCCTCGTCGTGGCCTCTCCTGCCGAGCGGGGGCCGCGCTAGTTTTCCATCTCCGCGCCTCGGGCGGTGCACTTCAGATTCGGAGGCGGAGGCAGCGCGGCGCGGAGACGGCGGCGGCGCCAGGACGAAGACGAGGCGGCGGCAGCGGCGACGGCGGCGACGATGAGGGCTGCCCGAGGCCTCTGACGGGCGCGCTCGGCTGTGAACGTCGCGGCTCTCGCTCGTCGTCGTCGACGCGCTCGCCTGCTCGCTCGCTTTCCAGCGGTCGAGAGTGCGAGCGAGCCACCTGGCTCTTGGGGGCGGTTCTTCCTGAGATCCTCTCGGAGTGCTTTTGGGGCTCTCTTGGGGCGTTTTGGGGCCGGCTCAGGCAGCGCCGAGGCCATCGCGGGCCGTCTCGGGGTGCTCGTGAACAATTTCGGGCCGTCTTGGAGTGTCATGGGGCTGTCCTGGCCCAGTTTGGGACATCTACGGTCGCCCCGAGTCTCTTCGAAGCTCCGAGGTTGGGGATGGCACCGGCAGAGCGGGCCCCCTCGAAGGAAGAAGACCGGTTCAACAGACGGCCGGTTCAACAGGGGCCGGTTCAACAGACGACCGGTTCAACAGACACCGGCTCAACCGACGACCAGTTCAGCAAGGACCGGTTCAACAAAGACCGGTTCAACAGGACCGGTTCCGCAGAGCCGGTTCCACGGAACCGGTTCCACAGGGCCGGTTCCGCAGGACCGGTACCGCAGAACCGTTTCCACAAGCCCGGTTCCGCAGGACTGGTTCCACAGGACCGGTTCCGCAGGACAGGTTCCACGGAGGCGGTTCCCTCCTGCTGCTCTCTCTCTCTCTCTCTCTCTCTCTCTCTCTCTCTCTCTCTCTCTCTCTCTCTCTCTCTCTCTCTCTCTCTCTCTCTCTCTCTCTCTCTCTCTCATCTCTCTCTCTCTCTCTCTCTCTCTCTCTCTCATCTCTCTGGCTGCTGCTGCTGCTGCTCCTCCTCCTCCTCTTCTTCCTCCTCCTCCTCCTCCTCCTCATCCACCCATCTCTGCCCCCCCGCCCTCACCCATCCCTCGTTGCCGCTACGTCCCCCCGCCCCACATCCCTCATCCCTCCCTACTTCCTCCTCCCTTTCCTCCCTCATCCATCATCGAGGGCCACCCGCCCGACCCGTCCTGCCCGACCCGACCCGACCCGTCCCGCCCGTCAGGGTCCGCCCGCCCGACCCGTCCCGCCCGTTAGGGTACTCGCGTGCCAACTCGATGGCGCATCATACTTTAATGTCCTGCCCGCCCGACCCGACCCGTCCCGCCCGTTAGGGTCCGCCCGCCCGACCCGACCCGCCCCGCCCGTCAGGGTCCGCCAGCCCGCCGGACCCGCCCTGCCCGTTAGGGTACTCGCGTGCCAACTCGATGGCGCACCCTATTTTAATGTCCGCCCGACCCGACCCGACCCGCCCGTCAGGGTCCGCCCGCCGGGCCCGCCCCGCCCGTCTGGGTACTCGCGTGCCAACTCGATGATGCACCGCGCTCCTCGGCGCCGATCGGCGGCGGCCGGCGCGCCGCGCCCGTGGCGCGATTCCCTCGCGACGACGCTTCTGCATATGCTTTGCGCGGGCAGTGCAACGGCAGAGCGAAAGGCGTCGCGCGCGCCATTTCCATGGGCGAGCGCCGGCAGTGGCCGCGCAGCGCGCGCCGCGCGCCTGGCCCATCGAGCGCAGCGACTCGCGATTCCATCCCAGCCGCCCTGGCAGCGAACAGCGTCGGAGCAGAGAGTGCCCGAGCGCCTGCCCTCTCCGCGGCGCGCGCTGCCAATGTGGGGGCCGACGCCGCGCTGCTCGCGGTGGGCGCTCCTCTCGTGTTTGGCCAGCTTCTCATCGGCAAGCCGCGCGCCGCCAGGGTCGACCAGCGGTCCTGGGCGAAGAGGTTCGCCCAGTCGCCCAGTCACGCCGCGCCCGCCATCCGATTGCAGCGCGTTCGCGGCGCGCAGGAAGCCCCGGGAGTTCCGACGCGCGCGGAGCGACGCGCGCGACATGTTGCCTTCGCCGAGCTAGCGCGCGCGCGCCGTGCTGGCGGCGTCGCGCGGATGCGCGACAGGCGCGGGCGTCGGGCGCCCAGCTCGGTCCGAAATGGCAGCCCCCTGGCCATTCGAGCGCGCCGCAACGCATGCGCTTCCCCGTGCTTCTTGTTTCTCCGGGGCCCACCGCTTCCAACGCCTTCGGGTGCATCTTTGGGTCGCCGATCGGCCGGCTGGAGGCAACTTGACTTGGGCGCGCCCAGCGCATTCTTCGCGCGCCATGGCGAGAAGCACCTCGCTATAACTTTGGGGCGCGTGGGGGGCGGAGCGGCAGGGTGGGGCGGGGTGGTCGTTGCAGCATATGCGCGCCGCATTCGGTGCGTAGCTTCCGTGGGCGCCTGGGCGTCGATGACAAAGCGGCGCGCCGTCGCTGCCGGGCTCGTGCATGGAACGAGTTCGGCCCCTGGTTCCATCGCACGCATTCGCTGGCCCCAGGCGCAAGCGGCGGACGCAGGCGCGAGCAGTCGCCGCGCCGCCGCTGGGCTCGCGCGCGCCGCGGCGCGCCGCAGGCGATGTGGGCAGGCCCGCGCGCGGCCGCTGCCCGCCGCGGCCGCGCGCAGGTACCGCAGGTTTGTGTGTGCCTGGGGCGCCGCCGCTCGCCTGCTCGCTGCGCGCTGCGTTGCCCCGCGGTGCTGCTTGCCGCCGCCTGCCTGCTCGTTGCGTGCCGCTTCGCCTTGCGCCGCCGCCTGCCCCTGCTTGCTGCTTCCGCGCGCGCGCGCCGGTCTTCGCCGCGCTGCCCTCCTGCCCCTCGCGCAGGTTCCCTCCCCCTTCCTCCCGCGCGCGG
This sequence comes from Prorocentrum cordatum, assembly GCA_963575745.1. Classification (NCBI taxonomy): domain Eukaryota; class Dinophyceae; order Prorocentrales; family Prorocentraceae; genus Prorocentrum; species Prorocentrum cordatum. Next base: position 43,966 of record CAUYUJ010004348.1, read on the forward strand.
TGCCTCCGCCGTTGCCGATTCCCTCGTCGTTTTGCCGGACCCGAAAAGATGCCAGGACGACTTCCCGTTACTCTGCTAGTGACTACGGGACTTAATTTAGGTCCAGTCTGCGTTTCGGCCTAGCGAGGTCGTTGCAGGCGCGATTCGACGCCAACGCCGCATCCGAGCGTGGGCCGCGTGCGAACGACCGAACGTGGTCAAATTAGACGCAATTCGACGTCTACGCCGCAGCCGTCCGACGTTAGCAAGCGTACGACCGAACTAGGTCCGATTAGACGCAATTCGACGTCTACGCCGCATCCGAACGAGGATAGCGAGCGAACGACCGAAAGAGGTCAAATTAAGACGCAATTCGACGTCTACGCCGCATCTGACGAGGATAGCGAGCGAACGACCGAACAAGGTCCGATCAGACGCAATTCGACGTCTACGCCGCATCCGAACGAGGATAGCGAGCGAACGACCGAACGAGGTCAAACTAAGACACAATTCGACGTCTACGCCGCTTCCGAACGAGGATAGCGAGCGAACGACCGAACTAGGTCCGATTAGACGCAATTCGACGTCTACGCCGCATCCGAACGAGGATAGCGAGCGACCGACCGAACGAGGTCATATTAAGACGCAATTCGACGTCTACGCCGCACGTGTGGCGCGCGAGCGCACTTCCGAGCGGGGGCTGTTCCGACGCGATTCGACGTCTACGCCCCCTCCGTGCACGCTTAGCGTGCGTCATTTAGGTGGCCAAACGAGGCCCGCGTGTACGTGGTCGGCTTCGGTGCGCGAGCTGCAGCCGAGCGCGGACAGAGTGCGCACGAGCGCGTCATGCGCGTTAACAGGCGGCGCCCGCTCGCACCCATGGCGGATTTGCAAGCTTTTCTGTCTGGCGTCGACGCGCACGCAAAGCGCGACGAGGAATACCTCCGCGACGTCATTGCAGCACTTCGCGCGAATTCTGTCACAGCGAGCGCCACGCGCTTTCTCGGTCCGTCTGTCGCGCACAGCGCGTGCCAGGTTGAACAAGACCTAGTCGGGCTCAACATTCATGAGAGTTCGTTCGACAAGGGCGGCCTCAACGGTGGGAAGGTAGCCTTCCTCGACCGTGCCGTCACGCGTGCCGCAGAGAACGCCGCCAGGGCCGAGGCGGGGCGCATGGCCGCCGCCCGCGGCGACGACGGGGCGGCGCGGGGGTCGAAAGACCCTGTCGCTGCGCTAGTGGACGCACTCGCGCGCAAGCCGACTGCGGCCGCGCACGTCGACATCGGCGCGAAGCTGGGCGACGTCCGCCTCAGCGATTGGCCGTCTGCTTGCTGGCCGTCGCCGGCGTCGTGCGACTGGCTCGACAGCCGGGCGCCCACGCGCGCGCGGTGCATCGCTCAGCGTTCGCGCGCGGCGCCTCGGAGCAGCGCAGGTCAAAGCGGCCCAAGCGAAGGGGATCGCGAGACCGTTCATTTACAGCGATTTGAAGAAGTGGCTGCCACACTGGGCGGTGGAGAAGCGCGGCGGTCAGGACGGCGCGGGCGCGAACAAAGAAGGCGCGCTCTTTCGGCGCGCGCATTCTGGGCGGAGCCGCCGCCTCGCGAGGGCTGTCGCTCATGCCCTGGTCGGTCGCATTCGACCGGTGGGCCCTGGCCGCGAGCTTCACGGGCCAGATTGAACTGGCCGCCGCGATGGCGCACAAGGACGTCGTCATGCAGATCGCACTGCAGGCGAACTCCCTTCCCTGGTCTCGCGGCCGAGGCCGGCCGCCGCCCGCGCGCGTTGCGGGCAGGCGCGCGGGGTGCACAAGTCCACAGCCCTGGCGGTCATTTATGACGAGCTGGCCAGGCGGGAGTGGGCCGATCGCGCCAGTGGCTCCAGCTCCTTTAACGTCAACCGCGACGCGCTGCAGCAAGAGCAGAGCCTGTGCATACGCGCCGAGCGCGAGTACACGGCTCGCGGGCATCCCAGCCTCTCCGATCGGCAGCAGAAGGGCAGCAGCAAGGGCGCTCCCCATGCGGAGTCCAAGGGGAAAGGCAAGGGCAAGTCCCAGCATGCCGAGAGCGACAAGGGCTGGGGCAAGTCCTGGGAGCCCAAGAGCTGGGGCAAGTCCTGGGAATCGCAGGCCCACGCGAAGGGCAAAGGCAAGCACGACGCAGCGCGGGGCACAGAGCAGCCGCGCACGCCGAAGCGCAAGCGCGAGGATTGAGGCGCGAGCACCGTCGCGCGGCCGGCAGCGCGCGCTCGCGCGCGGAAAGCGCGCCCAGGCTTGGCGGAGCGCGAGAGCGCGGGCATACCCGCGCCGAATTTGCCAGATGGCAGGTCTCTCTCTGCATCACAGGCGCGGCGCGCTTCCGTCGCGCGCGGGCGCCCCGAATCCTTGGGGGCCGTCGGCCGGCAGGCACGGGCGCCAGTGACGGCCTCTGGGGCAATGTGCCCGTCGGAAGACCGGAGCGCGCCAGTACCTGACGGGCGGAACGCTGCAAGCAGTGCCGCGGCGGGCTCGTGGCTCCCGCGTTTTGAAGAATTGGCGTCCAGCGCCGAGGCGGAGAGCGCGGCCGCGATGCCCCGCGCCTTCCGCGCGCCAGCGCCGCAGCGTCGCAGGGGGAAGACAGGCTAAATATCACTTTGTCATTAATGCCGCGTCGAAGGGCACGGCGTGGTTTCAAGACGCCGCGCCCCTGCGCGACGATTTCCGCGCCTGTGTAGACTGGCAAAGTCGCGCAGTTGCCAGCAGGCGCGACAGTCGCAACTCGCGCGCGCCACCCCGCACGCGCCGCGCGGCAGATCTTCAGCGAAAGGGGGGCCGCGATTACAGCCATAGAGGCGCGCTGCCGCGAGTCGAGACGTTCGGGGGCCCAGCGGGCCTGGCTGGGCGGCGTGGACGCGGCGGCCAGAGCCGCAGTCTCCGAGGTCGACGGCCCGACCCTCGGCGCCATCGCGACCGAGATCGGTTGGGCCGACGACGTTGAGGTAGGCCCACAAACTCGTTTGCTTGGCAGGCACAAACGCGCGCGCGCGCGCGATAGCGAACGGGAGCGCGGGGTGTCGGCGGCCATGTCCGCCGACGAGCGCGACGCCGCGCAGGAGCGGCCTGCGAGTGGGAGGGCCGCGCGCCGCGCCGCGCGGCGCTGCCAGCGCTGGCTGTTTGTTCGCTTGGCCGCCGCTGGGATCCCGCGTCGCGGCGGCTCTGCGCGCGCGCGGCGCGCGCGCCGCGCAGGTTCCTCTCCTTGCTGCCAGCCATCGGCGCTGGCAGCTGGGGGTGCGGCGTTTTCTCTCTGCCTCCTTGCTTCGCGCGCGCGCGCCGGCGGTCCGTCGCGCGCCTCCGACTGCTTGCTCCGCGCGCGCGCGCTTTCGCCGGCGGTCGCCGCGCCGCGCGTCCCTTCCGTGCAGGTTCCGATTTCCCCGTCCGCTCCTTCTTCCGCGCGCGCCGCCGTCCTCGCTCGCTGCCCTGTCCTTCGCGCGCAGGTTCCTTCCCCGCTCCACCCCCCCAGGTGAAGATGATTTCTACATGGACGACCTCAACGAGCTCACCTCGTGGATCTTGCTAGCTCGAAATCAATTCACACTTCTCCGCCGAGTAATGGCGGCTTCGCCGGCTTCGTCTTGCGCGGGGGACGTCGGGCCTTCTTGGTGCCCGATGCTCCCGCCAGGGCGGGTGCCGAGCGTTCGGGGAGTCCGCGGAGCGTGCGGGCGCAGCTCGCCTGTCGGGTAATGGTGCAACGCTTGTGCCGAGCGTACGCGTAAAGAGCGACCAGCGGGGCCCGCTGGCAACTGTGCCACCTCACAAAGGGCCAATTAATGCTCGCTGGCCAACTGGGGCGCAATGGCAACTGCGCCACTTCGCAAAAGGGCTAATTAGCGCCCGCTGGCCAACTGGGGCCCTTTGGCAACTGTGCCACCTCGCAAAGGGCTACGTAGTGCCCGCTGGCCAACTGGGGCCCATTGGCAATTGCGCCACTTCGCAAAGGGCTAATTAGTGCCCGCTGGCCAACTAGGGCCCACTGGCAACCGTGCCGTTCGCAAAAGGGCTAATTAGTGCCCGTCGGCCAATTGGGGCCCATTGGCAATTGCGCCACTCGCAAAGGGTTAATTAGTGCCCGCAGGCCAGCTGGGGCCCACTGGCAACTGTGCCATTCGCAAAGGGTAATTTTTGCCCGCTGGCCAACGGGGGCCCACTGGCAACTGCGCCTTTCGCAAAGGGCTAATTAGTGCCCGCTGGCCAACTAGGGCCCACTGGCAACTGTTCCACTTCGCAGAGGGCTAATTAGTGCCCGATGGCCAACTGGGGCCCACTGGCAACTGCGCCTTTCGCAAAGGGTTAATTAATGCCCGCTGGCCAACTGGGGCCCACTGGCAATTGTGCCATTTCGCAGAGGGCTAATTTGTGCCCGCTGGCCACTTGGGCCCCTTGGCAACGGGGCCACCTTGCAAAAGGGCTAATTCGTGCCCGCTGGCCAACTTGGGCCCACTGCCAATCGTGCCACCCTCAGGGCCTAACTGTGGCCGCTGGCCAAATTGGGGCCCACTGGCAATTGCGCCACCCCCCTGGGGCTGGCTGGGCCCACTGCACTCACTCGGCGGCGGTGTCAGGGCGCCTTCTGGCCGTCTGGGCCCATGGGCAACCGCGCCACCGCAACGGCCGACTGGGCCTCATGGCAACTGTGCCATCTGCACCATCGTAGCGGCCGACGGGTCCGCGGGCAAAATGCCATTATTGCTTTTGCAATTGCCACTGCGCTCGTTCGTGCCCGTGCGTGCTCGGCGCGCGCGCGCCCGCGCGGGCGCTGCGTTGCTCCGCCGCATTTGAAGCGCGCCAGTGCAGCAGCAGGGGCGGTCGCGACAGGGGGCGACGCGATTCGGGCGCGCTGACAATGGCAGAGGAGTTGCGCTTGTTTTTGACTGCCGAGGCGCCTGCTCCCAAGGGCTGCCCAGACAAGGAAGCGTTCCTCAATGACCTCGTGGCGATTCTTGGCCGCGCCGAGGCGAGCCCGCCCTCGCGTCCTGCCGCGCGGGTCGGCGGCGCGCGCGCGCGGCCGTGGCAGGTGTGGACCCCCCGCGCGCTCGCACCCGTCGCACTTGACGAGCTTGATCCGCGCCCCAGCGCAGGGAAGAGGCACGCTCTCGCTGGCGCCATGGAGGCCGCGGCGCGCTTTCGCCCCGGTGGCGCCGCGACGCCGCGCGGCGAGTCCTGCGCAGGTCGCAAAGAAGCGCTTTGCCCCGCTGGCGCACGAGGGCAGGGCGCCGGGCGGCGCGGGCCCCGCTAATGGGGGCGACGCGATAGGCGAACTTTCCCGCCTGCTCAAGAGAGAGGAAGCCCCAGTCGTCCACGTGGACGTGGGGCAACGGCTGAAAGAGATCAAGCTCGACGATCTCCCGCCGGCATTGTGGCCCAGGCGAGTCCGCGGAACCCGCTTGCTGGATCGGACGCGACGTCTGCGCGGCGGTGTCAGGAGCGCGCGCGTCGACGCCCTTGCGGGCGAAGTCGCGAAGCTGAAGAAGAAAGGGGTGGCCAACCCTTTCGTGTGCGCGGACTTGCGCGATTGGTCGCCGTTGGACGCGCCCCCCGCCGCCGGCGCCAACGCGCTGACATGGAACGGGTGGCACATGGCCATCGATGCGTACCCCGCGCGCGTTCGGCGCAGTGTGCTTCGCAACGCCGCCTTTCGGCTTCCTGCGAGTTACGCAATTGGTGCAGCCGTGACAGGCCAACTGGCGTACGTGTCCGCCATGGCCCACAGGCAAATTTGCATGAGGGCGCCCCCGCGCGCGCCATCGGTGCCACGCTGTCGCGCGCCGCTTCGTCCGCGCAGGTGGCCATGAACGCGCACCTGGGCGGCCGGAAAGCCCATTTGGGCATGCTCTACGACGAGAGCTGCCGCAAGGACCCGGCCGAGAAAGCAGCCGCGGGAGTGCCGGACTTCGCGGCGCGCGCCTTTCTCGCGCGCGCGCGGCGAGGGGCCCGCGGCCCGTTGCCCGCGCCGCCAGGTAGACGTGGCGGCGCGGAAGGTTTGCCGCGAGCTGCTGACCGTGGCCGAGCAGGCGTACGACCGCGCCGAAAGGCCCGCCCGCGGCGACGCGCCCGCGCGATTGTTCGCCGCGCGCGCCGACAGGTCGGCTAAGCCCGCGAGCAAGCCCTCGAAGAGCGGCGGCGGCGCGCCCCCCCGGCGGGCCAAGGGCGCGGACGGCGCGTGGACCGCCGTGGGCAGCAGCGGGAGCCGCGGCGAGACGTCGTGGGGGAAGCGCCCGGCGGAGAGCGGATGGGGCAACGCCAAGTGGAAACGCTCGCGCTGGTGAGAATGGTGCGCCACCGCAGGCGCCGCCGCCCGTTCGCCCGTGACAGCCTGGGCTTCGGGCCGCGGGGAAGCGGGCCGCTTCGGGCCGCCCGCTCGCCAAGACGAGCCCGCCGGGACCTAGCGCGGGCGCGTTTGTGCTTCACGTCGAACACATGTGGCCGGCGCGTGCTCTCGTTTCCCGCGCCGGCGCGAGCTCTTGCATCTCGCGCGCAATTCAGTGCCAGCTCGTGACGCGCGACGCCTCGCAGCGTTCTGAGATGACGCGTCTCTCGAAACGCGCCCGCGCCGGCGCGGGCGACGCCGGCGGCTGGGCGAAGAGGGCGCGCGCAAGCGCCGGCGATGAGGCCAAGCTGCGTTTCATGCAGTCAGTTCTTGACTTGGGCCGCGAGGGCTTCGCGCGCGAGTCCTCGATCGGGGAAGACGCGCGCGCGGCCGCCGAGTGGGCCGCGTCCACGCCCGCCGAGGAGGCGCGGCCCCCCCCCACCACCCCTCTCGCGCACGGCTGGCGCGCGCACGCGCGCGCGCTCCGCGTCGTGCAGGTCATTGCTCATCGGGAGGCGGCCACGAGACGCGTCGAAAAGATGGGCGCTCAGCTCCGGGCCTCTGGCGAACGTGCGCGGTGGTTCAGCGGCTGCGACCCCGCAGTCGCGCGGGTGTCCGAGTCCGTGAACGGCCCGCTGCTGCGCATGTTAGCGCGCGAATGCGACCATCCAGATGCCGAGGTGGTCGAATTATTCCGTCAGGCGAGCTCGCGTTTGCCCCGCCTCGGCGAACCGCGCGGCCGCGGCAGCGCGCTCCCCTGATCGGGGTTCTCCCTCGCTCGGGAGTGGGCGAGCCGCGCGACCACAAGCGCTGCATCTCGGCAGACGAGCTCAGGGCAGGCCCCCCCGAAGCGCGCCGTGCGGAGCTGACCCGCCGATGTGTCGAAGCGTCGCAGGCGCCAAGACGTCTGCTGACAAAGTTCTGAAGCGCGCGAGACGTGATCTGCATTCCGACGCGCTTCTCGCGACCGCGCGTTCGGAAGCCGCGCTGGGGCGACTGGCAGTGCCGCGCGACGCGGCGGCCGAGCCGCCGTCGACGGGGCCGTCGTCATCCCGCGGTTCGGCGCCCCGCAGGGTATCAAGGAGGACGGCTCGCCCAAGGCGCGCCGACCTTGGCGCCGGCGCCCCGGTCGCCGCCCTTCGCGCGGCAGGTACGTTCGGCGGACGATTGCAGCGCCGCCGACCTCAACAGAGCGACCCAGCCCCAGGCCGCAGGGCACGCGCCGCCTGAGGCGCAGGCCGGCGCGTCGCCGCGCGCAGGAGAAGTGGCGGCACGACACCATAGATTCGCTCGACGACGTCGCTCAGACGGTGCACGAAGCATCGGGCGGCGAAGATGTCCTCCTGTTCAAGGCAGACATCGACGCGGCTTTTCGCCGCGTGCCGCTGTGCCCACGGGACCGCGACTTCGCGTGGGTCGCGTTCCGCCACGGCGATACAGTGCTCATCGCGCAGCACACGGCTCTTCCTTTCGGCGCAGGCGGGCGCGCGACCCGCGCGCGCCGTCGCGGGGCCCTCTTGCCTTGTCAGTGAGCAGCGTGCACAACTAGGAACGGGTCGGCGCGTTGATCACCCGCATCTGCCGCAAACTGCTGCGGGTTGCGTTACTGCGATACGTGGACGATTTGTTTAGCGTCGAACGGGCGTCGCTGGCGCCGCCCGCGCCGTCGCGCGCGACCGCGGCCGCGCTGGGCCGGCGTGTCCGCGCGCAGGCAAGGCACGCGCTGCAATGCGTGGTCCGCGTGGTCCGCGCTCTGCTCGGCGACGCGGCCATCGCGGACCGTAAGACAGAGTGCGGGCGCCCTCTTGTTATCCTGGGCTTGCAGATCGAGGCGCCCGCCAAGCGTGCGCGCGCGCGTCTGTGGCGCGCGCCTTGGGCCGCGCGGCCAGGTCGATCGCTGGGGCTTCCGCGCTCGTCCATCCGCGGACAAGCGTGCCAAGTGGCTCGAGCGGGTCCGCGCCGCCTTGGCAGCGGAGGAGCTGACCGCCGGGGCGGCGTCCAAGCTGGCGGGCGCGCTCTCCTGGGGTGCATCGCATCAGTTCCGCCGGTTGGGGCGCGCGATGCTGCGACCGCTGTTCGCGCACGCGCACGGCCGCTCGGCAAAGCTGTCCGCGGACGCGATGTGCTGCCTGCGCTGGTGGGCGGAAGTTCTGGCCCATGATACAGTGGAAACCAGGGCTTGGGCCGGCGGCGACGAGCGACCGCCTGTCGTCATTCTCGCGGACGCGCGCGGCACGCCGCCGAATCTTGCGGCCGTGGTTTGCATCGACGGGCGCGTCGAGTATACGGCGTGGGAACCGCCGGGGCCTCTATTACGGCGGGGCAGCATCGCTTCACGTGCCCGTGCCCGCCCTGGCGCATCGCCTGCCAGCGCGCGCAAGGCAATTCCGCGAACGGCGGGACGCCCAGATTGTCGGGCTGGAAATGCTCGCAGTAGGGCTGGCAATGTGCACGTGGGGCAACAGGATCCGCGGCCGCGACGTCCGCATCTACAGTGACAACACGGTCGCTGAGTGCGCCTTCCGACGTGGCTCGGCGGCCGCGCCAGATCATTGCGCGATCGTTCACGCGTTCTGGGCGACCGCGTGCGCAATGCACTTGTCGGTGCTGGTGGACCGAGTCGCTACGGGCGCCTGCTCGCGCCGCCGCGCACCGCCGTCGACACGCGCGCTCTGCGCGTGCGCGAAGACGATAACATTGCCGATCTGCCCAGCCGCGAGGAGTATCGTTTACTCGACGATTTGGGTGCCACGTGGCGCTGGCCGACGCTGTGGCCGCAGTTCCAGCGGCTCCAGCTGCCAGGGTAGCTCGCGTAGCGGGCAGCGTGCGCGCGCGGCGCGGGCATTGCCGCGCGCGCGACCACTGGCTCGGCGGATTTCCGTACGCTCTGACCCGGAGCGGGCGTGCAGCGGGATGCGCGCACCCGCTGCAGCTCGGCGGTTAGTGCACCCCGCGCGCTTAAGCGGTCGCGAGGCCAATGTCCGCCGCTCCCTGCTTGCTTGACGAAGTCGCGCAATGGTGCCGCGGGAGCGCGGCCGCGGCCGCAGAGGAGGTCGCGGCGTGCATGCGGCAGAGCAGCGTTTTCCGCGTATCCTGCGTCGGGGCGTTGCCGCCCGTTCGGACGTGGAACGGCTTCGAGGCGCCCTCTTCGCGCGCGTTTCCATAGCGACCGCGCGGCCGCGCCGCGTTCGCACGGAGGCGTTATCAGGGGGGGCGGCGCGGATCCTGGAGCGGATGGCCATGGCGCGCCCTCCGCCCGGCCCGCCGCCGAGGGGCGCGGCAGCCAGCGCGGTCGGGCATTCTGCCGCCGCGCGACCGCGCCAGCCCGCTGCGTGCCTCGACGCCGAGTCTGTTTCGTCGTCGAGCTCGGACTCCTCCTCTGAGTCGGCACCGCGTGCAAGGCCGTCGCAGCGCGCGGCGCTAGCCCGCGCCTATCCTGCCGCCGTGTACTTTGAGCGCGAGTGCGCCAGTCGCTCGCGGGCTGGGCCGGCGGCGAGCGTGCGGGCAGCGGCCGAGGCGCACGGCCACTTTCGGATGCCATCGCACCCCCGTCGCCGCGCGCGCAAGACGCGCCAGGCGCCCGATTTGGCGAAGGCGGCTTCTGAGATGGCCGGCGTGACGCAAACCGTCTTGGGTGCGCTGCGCGCTGGGCCCGGCGCAGATGGCAGCGCCGTGCCAGCGGGCGGCCTCCGTCGAGCCGCGTGCAGCGACAGCGCCGCGGGGTTTGTTGAATTTGCTCGGCAAGGTAACGGACCGCAGGTAGCGCGCCTGGGCCGCTCGCCCGGGGCGCCACGTTTGCGCGGCAAGGGTGGCGTTCGAGCAATTCCCCCCGCGGTGCCGTTCCCGACGATGGCTTCCCTCGTCCAGGCGAAAGTCGCGCGCCCGCGCCGGCGCCGGCGCTGCGCATGCTGCCCCAGTCAATGGAAAGACGGCGCGATGCTTCCGAGCAGCTGGATCCCAGCGCGAACCGTTGAGTTGCGCGGGGGGCGGGCGCCGTTTCGCTTGCCCCGGCTTTGGGTTGGGTCGGGCTGGGCACGCGTGGCTGGCCGCGGGGGGCGCGTGGGGGGGGGTGAGCCTAAACTAACACGACCCGAAAGCCGTCTGTCTCCTAAGCCGCGCCGAGGGCCGCGTGGGGGGGGCCCTTGGAATTTGAGGCCCGCCCGCCCGCGCCATTCCAGGGCAGCTTACCCCCCCTGTTAGCGGCAAACGGTGACAGCAAAGCATCGGGAATTCGTGGGGTCGGACCCCAGGAAGAGCCACCCCAAGTTTACAAGGCCTGGGCGGCCCACCCAGGGCTGGCACCCGGGCGGCACAGGGCAATCCAGGCCTGGCCTTTCGGCCCGCGTCGGCGGCCGGCAAGCGGACCGAGCACGTTCTCTGTCCCGCCGGCGGCACGTCGCGGACGGTCGGCCGTGAGTAATCTAAGCTGGCCTTTCGGCCCGCGGGGGCGGCCGGCAGGTGGAACGAGCATGTCCTCGGTCCCGCCGGCGGCACCTCGCGGATGCTCCGTGGGCCCGCGGCGCGCGGTCGGCGGGATACCAGTGCGTCCCGGCCGGCGCGCTGTCGCAGTGCGCATAAATTAACGAGGAGCCAGTGCGCCCTCAGCTGCGCACGCCAAGCAAGGCATGCGGTGCTGCCCCAGGCCAGACGGCCCAGGGCGGCTCGGGCCAGTCATGCAGGGCCAGCGTGCCCGCGCAGGCGGCCGGCTTGTGGACCGGGCACGTCCTTGGTCCCGCCGGCTCTCCGCGCCGAGGGCCAGTGTGTCCCGTGCGACGGTTCAAACACCGCGCGCCCGCCCCGAGGGGGGGTGGGCCGGCCTGCGTATTTCGGGGACTCGACCATGTGATTCGGTGCCCCGTGGCGTGATTGTGTCGTGGTACCTCCCCCTTGACTTTGCCACTAAAAGATGCGCGCCCCCCTTCCCCTCTCCTCGCTCACCCTCTTCCCGCCTGGACACGTCCAAGGCCGCCGCCGCGGTGCCGCGCCGCGGGGCCTCGAGGCGTGCGGTGGGTATGGGGCGCTGCCCGCCCTCCGGGGTGTCGGGCTGGGCCCGTAACCATCGCCGCCCGAGGGCCCGCGGTCGTGGCTCCGCGGGTCGGGGGAGGAGGATGTCTCTGGGCGGCGTGTGCGTCAGGGCCAAGGGGAAGTCAGGGGGTGCGCCGTCAGGTGGACCCCCCCTCCACTGCGCCCCCCGCGGCTGGCTGCTGCGACGGGCCCGCCAGGGCGACATCGCCTTGCGCCGCGCTGGAGGAGAGCGCCCAGATTCTGCGCATGGAAGCCGCGCTCGCCAAGACCGAGGGATTCCCGCTGAAGTCACGGGTCCGCTGGCGGCGCTGGCTGCACGGCGCGCGCCAAGGCAGAGGTGGGCATGGTTCGGGAGGCGGTCGCCAGAGGCCGCTGACGTTGCCGCGCGACGCTGCGCTGCGCGGTCGCACGCGGCCCAGCGGCCGCAACGGCGCGCTTGCCGCGGCGGCCGCGCCGACGGCGAGGCGACGCGGGCGGGGGGGCGAGGGAGAGCGTTTGATTCATGGCGCGGCAGTTTTGGGCCTCACGCGCGCGGCGCGCCCCTGGGGCTTGCCCGCGGAAGTTCGCCGGAACGGCGCGGCACAGCTCGCGGGGCGAATCGCTTGGCTTTCGCTTCTCCCGCGCGGCCTGAGCGCTGGCGGGCCGCGCGCGCAGCGCCCTCCCCCTCGTCGCCATCGCCCGTCGTGGCCAGCGCTCCCGCCCCGCCTGGGCGGACCTAGAGCCGCCGCTCTGGTGCCTCGGGCCATCGCTGCGCAGCGGCCGGGCCTGGGCGGGCCGATGCGTGGCCTCCTCGCGGGCCGGGCCCGGCGCGCGGCCTGCCGTGCTCGAGGGCCTGGTGGGCGGTGCATTGGGGGCCGGGGGCGAGGGCGTCTCCCGGCGGGAGAAACGAGCAGAGTTTCGCCGAGGCCCCCGCCCCAGAGACCGAGGAGAGGTCGCGACTGGGCGAGGCGCGCCGCGGAGCTGGGCTGCCGCCCGAAGGCGCGCGCGAGCAAATAACTAATTCAGAGCGCGCGCCGCGTCCCCCGCCCCGCCCCGCCCCCAGTTGCGATCGCAGTCAACTCGCGCGCATTTGTTGGCACGCAGGCCGCGCGAGCGGTTGGGCGCGCGCGCGCGTTTGATCTGCGCGGCGCGACGGGTGCTCGCGGCGGGGCCAGCGCCAACGCAGCCGACGCCTGGCGCTCTCCGCCCCGCCTCGCCTGGGCAGGAGGGGCGAGGGAGGTGCGACGGCGCCCGCGCGGGCTCGCGACGACTCAGCTCGCGAAGCGGAGGGGGCGCGGGAAAGCACGCGCGCGCGAGCATCCCCGGCGCCTCCACTCGGCATGTTGTTTTGTTTTTGTTGGGTTGCGCTCGCCGCGCGTGGGACTTGCAGTTCTGGCGTGGCGCGCCGCAGCTTCCTCAAGAAGCGCGATGGGCGAATGCGCTTCCGACGCGGGCGTCGACAGGACCACGTGCCCCGCCGCCCTGGTTCAAGCGATTCGAGGGCGCGCGGCGCGCGGGAGATTCGCGCGGCTGGGCTCGCAGCGGCCGGCGCGATGCAGCGCGTCTTTTTCGCTGTGTCCGCGTGCGCTGCGATAGCCAGCGCCGCTCGATCATTTCGCGCCGTCGCAGCCGGCCGGGCAAGCGCGCCGCCGGATCGACGCGCGGCCGGCGACGCGCGCGTCGCCAGGCGAGCGGGCCAGCGTTTCCGGCACGAGCGGCGTCGCCGCTGGCGACGCAGATGTCGAGTTGACCCTGCGCGCGCCCGGCGCGGAAGGACTCCCGCGAGGCGGCGCGCGATCGTCGTCGCTGGCGCCGCAGAAGAGTCGACGGAGCAGGTTCTGGCTTCCTTGCGCGAATTGGCGGAGGACGCGCGGCCCGTCTAGCTGCGACCCCCCCGGCGCAGCGCGGCCGCAGCGCGAACGCGCCGTGCGCGACGCTGCTGACGCGGGAATCCGCGACGACAAGGGCGCGCTGACTGAGGCAGACCCCTGCTTCGCGCGCGCGCAGCCCGACTCGAGCCGGACGCGCGCGCGGCGCAGGCGGCGCGCGAGGCTGTCCGGCGAGGCGTTGCCCCTCAGCGCCGCGCGCTCGCGTCGTTCCGCGCCCCGACCCAGCGGGAAACAATGCGATCGTCGATCTTCAGTGCGGCGGCGCGCGCCCTCCCCGCCGCCTGCCGATAGCGCGGCGGCCTCGCGTCTCGCGCTTCAGTTGGAGCCGATCATGGGGGGGGGGTCGTCGGCGTTTGTGCGGAGCACTCTTCGTTGGGTCCTCCGCGGGAATGCGAATGGAGCTGTTCTCCCCCGTCGCGCGCCTTCCGCGCGTTCGCCGTTTGTCGGGCTCCGCGGAGTCCGCGTTCGGCTTTGGCCGCGCCCCAGTTCAGAGCGTCGCTCGGGCCCCAGGGTTGGCCGCGTCTTCGGCGCGGACTGGCCCTCGGATTTCTGCGTGGCAAGCGGCGCTCTGCCGCGCGCTCCGTTGCTCTTTGCTTGACGAGCGCTTCGCGCTCGTCGGCGTAATTGCAGACGGCGCATGCGTTCGCAGGCGAGTGGTGCAATCCTCGGCAGCGCAGGCGCCGTGTCCGCGGGCGCCAGGCCCGAGGTGCCTCGCCGCTGCATCTGCAGCGCGGGGAATGATTTGCAGGCTGCCAAGTTTGCTTGCTTCAGGGCGCCCGCCAGAGCGGGCGGCGCCACGCGCCCGACGTAGAGCGCGCCGCCCTGCCGCCGATGAAGCGCTGCTCGTTTGCGCGACGCAGTGCGCGACTTTGCCGCGCTGTGTCTCGCGCGGCAGCGGCGACGGCGACGACGAACCTCGCGCCGTCAGCGCGCGATTAGAGTTCAAGCGCAGCCCGCCCGGCCGCTTTCATTGCATGTGCTTTGAAATCAACGCGCGCGCACGCGCGCACGCGCGCATATATACAGTTATAACTTATCACCTATATATATATAGGTCGCCGTCGCCGCTTCGTCGCCGCCTGGCGTCTGGCCCCGTTGTCGGGCCCGCCGCCTCGCGGTCGCCGCCGCCGCCCCGCCGCCTCGCGCGCGTGGGCGACGCGGCGGCGCCGCGCCCGTCGCGCCCGACGCGCCCGCCCCGCCCGCCCGCCCAACCCGTCGTCGTTTGCCAGCGACGAGTTCTGGTGGGGGGGTCCAACATGTTTCGTTGCTTCGCCAGCTCGATGCGCCCCCTGGAAGCAATCCAAGGCCTGCGAACTTGCAGCCCGCCTGCTCGCGCGACGTTGCACGTCGTTCCCCACGCGCGTGGATTCGCGCTTCCCCGCTTCAGCTTGCTCGAACAATCGCTCTCGCGCGCCTGCGCGGCGCCGCGCGCGCGGCGCTTCTCGCGCTTGGAGCCGAGCGCCCGCCACGCGCTTGCCGCCAGAGGGTTGGGATCTCCATCTCTCCGAGGCGCGCTGCTCGCCGGGTCCGCCCGCGTCGCCGCGGCGCGCGAGGGGGGCCCGGGTGCTCGCCGCGGCGAGCTCGCGGCCAGAGCGAATCGCCAAGCCGCGACGCTGGCCGCCGATGGGCGCGATGAGCGCTCCGCTGCAGCATTCTGTCTGCGCGCTAGCATGTCTCGCGATTGCGGCGTCGACGGCGCCGCCGCGCACTGCGGTCGCGCGTTGGCTCGCTGGCCCGCGCGCGCGCGACGCGACTCGCGCGTTGCCTGGCGGCCCTGGCGCTGGGCAAGCGCCGCGGCGCCGCCACGGAGGATGTCCGCGCGGCGAATGGGCTCGCAGAGCTGCTTCACGCGGCGGGGAAGGGGGGGTGACCGTCTGCGCCCGCCTCGGCGAGCGGGCGCGCAGCCGCGGAATCAGGCCTTCCCAGACGCCCCAGATGCGTGAATCCGCGTTAGCGCCGACATTGGCATGGAGCGCGCAGCAGCGAAAGAAAAACTGACCTTGCGCGAACTGGAATGCGAGCGCGATTATTCCGCGTGCCCGTCAGGCCTTGGCCGGGTAATCCCGCGGCGCCCGCCGCCGCGCGACCCGCGCCAGGGTGGGCTGATTTGGGCGACAGCGTTCATTGCGAGGCGAAGACACCGGGCATACGATTATTTGGCACGTCAGACAGAGCGCAACCGTTGCAGGCACCCTTGGGTTTCGCAGGTCGGGGCGCGGGCGTCGCCGCCATTGCCCGCCGCGCGATGCGATGGCTATGCGCAGCAGGCTCTTGCGACTCAGTCGTTGAATTTGGTTCCATGCGGCGCGCTGCGAGACGCGCGGCAGCGGGCTTTCCGATGGCGCAGGGGGCATGGCACCACGCGAAAAGATGGACCTCGCGGCGAGGTGCGCTGCCCTGCGCAATAGCGACCGCGCTACGCGCCGAGCGATGTTGCGGTCCACGCGCAGGTGCGGGGCAATCTTCCCTTGCGCAGGTATTGTCAGCGATCCCGAGAGGCGCGTCTGCCCGCGCGTTTCTCAGCGCAGCGCGGTCCCAGGTGCTCGCCCTACTGATTATTCAGCTCCGTGTCCCTCGTCGTGGTCATTGGACTCCGACGGCGGTTGCTTGGCTCCAGCAGGGTACACTGGCCCTTGCGTCCGTCGCAAAAGGTCAGCGCAGTCGCTCGACCGCGCCGTCGGCGCAGCCGCGCGCGCGCGGGCGCATTGAAGATCGCCTCGGAAATTTCAGAGCGCGCGTCAGCGTGACAGGTTTTCCGGTTTTACCAGGATGGAGAAATCTACATGGGGTTCGGCGCGCGAGCCATGGTTCCCCGCGCGCGCGGCCCCAGCATCGCAGCTGTCCAATGTGGCGCGGGGTGGCCTGACAAAAATTAGACGGCGCGCGCGCGCGCGAGCACCCTGCCCCCTCTTTAGAGCAGCGCTTCTTCCGAAAAGTCCCAGGTGCGCTTTGCGTTGCGAGCAGCTGCGTCGGAGTGCTTCGTCGCTCCGCGCTCTCCCGCGCCCCCGGCCCCGTCGTCTGCAGGAGTCTCATCGACGTCGCTTGGGCAGCGCGGAGGAATCGGAACGGGCCCCATCTGCGATTCGCCCGATTTGCGAATATGCTTGCCATGTTTGTGCTTGTGGCTTGCATGACTTGCAGCGCGGCCGCTGTCGCAGATTCGCGGCGCCCCTGGCCCTCGCGTCGCGGCGCGCAGGGGCGCGCGTGCAGTTGCGGACAGGCGCGCGTCTGAGGCGCCGCGGGGGGGGGAAGCGCCTGTGCTCGAAGTGAGCTTGGCGGGCCAGCGCCGGCAGGGCGCTGGCGGCGCGTCTCGACGCGGCACGGCCAGGACGCCCCGGCCGCGCCTTATCCAGAAATAGCCGATCTCATAAGGCGCAGCGCGTCGCACGATGGAAGACGCGCGACGCCAACCAGCCTGCAGTTCACTTGAAGAGGACAGGCGGGCCGTCGAAGCGGCGCGCCCCCGCGGCGCGCGCGCGCCGGGGCGCCGAGCCCGCCGTCTCATCGGCAGGCTGGCATGCGCAGCGTCCGCAGTAATTTTTCGCACGCGTTCGAAATCGCGCAAGATTTGATCGGCAGCGCGGTCGCGGAGTTGGCGCGGCGCTCGGGAAATTCTTCTGCGCAGAGGGCGCTCGCTACGAGGCGCGGCCCGCTTGCCGACGCAACGACAGCGCGCGTCGTCGGTTGCCGCGGCCGCCGAAGGCCGTGGGAAGTTGCGCAGAGGCGCGGACCCTTGGCGATGGCTTGCGCCGCCAGATCGGTTGCGGCGTTTCTCCTGCAGCCGAGAAAATATATCTTTCCTATCGCGTCGGGTCGGCCGCGCGGCGGGCGCTGCCCCTGCGGTGAAATTGAACGTGGCCCCGCGTCGGCCGGCGGACGCAGCGATACTTCGAGCGATTTCAGACATCGAGCAGCGCCGGAACTTGGAGGGCGCGCGGCGCATGGAGCAGGTCGCCCGCCGCCATCGCATCCCCGTCGCCGCGCGCGCAAGACGCGCCAGACGCCCGATTTGGCGAAGGCGGCTTCTGAGATGGCCGGCGTGACGCAAACCGTCTTGGATGCGCTGCGCGCTGGGCCCGGCGCAGATGGCAGCGCCGTGCCAGCGGGCGGCCTCCGTCGAGCCGCGTTCAGCGACAGCGCCGCGGGGTTTGTTGAATTTGCTCGGCAAGGTAACGGACCGCAGGTAGCGCGCCTGGGCCGCTCGCCCGGGGCGCCACGTTTGCGCGGCAAGGGTGGCGTTCGAGCAATTCCCCCCGCGGTGCCGTTCCCGACGATGGCTTCCTTCGTCCAGGCGAAAGTCGCGCGCCCGCGCCGGCGCCGGCGCTGCGCTTGCTGCCCCAGTCAATGGAAAGACGGCGCGATGCTTCCGAGCAGCTGGATCCCAGCGCGAACCGTTGAGTTGCGCGGGGGGCGGGCGCCGCTGCTGCGACGGGCCCGCCAGGGCGACATCGCCTTGCGCCGCGCTGGAGGAGAGCGCCCAGATTCTGCGCATGGAAGCCGCGCTCGCCAAGGCCGAGGGATTCCCGCTGAAGTCACGGGTCCGCTGGCGGCGCTGGCTGCACGGCGCGCGCCAAGGCAGAGGTGGGCATGGTTCGGGAGGCGGTCGCCAGAGGCCGCTGACGCTGCCGCGCGACGCTGCGCTGCGCGGTCGCACGCGGCCCAGCGGCCGCAACGGCGCGCTTGCTGCGGCGGCCGCGCCGACGGCGGGGCGACGCGGGCGGGGGGGCGAGGGAGAGCGTTTGATTCATGGCGCGGCAGTTTTGGGCCACACGCGCGCGGCGCGCCCCTGGGGCGAGAGCTTGCCCGCGGAAGTTCGCCGGGACGGCGCGGCGCAGCTCGCGGGGCGAATCGCTTGGCTTTCGCTTCTCCCGCGCGGCCTGAGCGCTGGCGGGCCGCGGACGCAACGCTCCCCCCCCTCGTCGCCCTCGCCCGTCGTGGCCAGCGCCCCCGCCCCGCCTGGGCGGACCTAGAGCCGCCGCCCTGGTGCCTCGGGCCATCGCTGCGCAGCGGCCCGGCCTGGGCGGGCCGATGCGTGGCCTCCTCGCGGGCCGGGCCCGGCGCGCGGCCTGCCGTGCTCGAGGGCCTGGTGGGCGGTGCATTGGGGGCCGGGGGCGAGGGCGTCTCCTGGCGGCCTGGCGGGAGAAACGAGCGGAGTTTCGCCGAGGCCCCCGCCCCAGAGACCAAGGAGAGGTCGCGACTGGGCGAGGCGCGCCGCGGAGCGGGGCTGCCGCCCGAAGGCGCGCGCGAGCAAATAACTAACTCAGAGCGCGCGCCGCGTCCCCCGCCCCGCCCCGCCCCCAGTTGCGATCGCAGTCAACTCGCGCGCATTTGTTGGCGCGCAGACCGCGCGAGCGGCTGGGCGCGCGCGCGCGTTTGATCTGCGCGGCGCGACGGGTGCTCGCGGCGGGGCCAGCGCCAACGCAGCCGACGCCTGGCGCTCTCCGCCCCGCCTCGCCTGGGCAGGAGGGGCGAGGGCAGGTGCGACGGCGCCCGCGCGGGCTCGCGACGACTCAGCTCGCGAAGCGGGGGGGGGCGCGGGAAAGCACGCGCGCGCGAGCATCCCCGGCGCCTTCACTTGGCATGTTTTTTTGTTTTTGTTGGGTTGCGCTCGCCGCGCGTGGGACTTGCAGTTCTGGCGTGGCGCGCCGCAGCTTCCTCAAGAAGCGCGATGGGCGAATGCGCTTCCGACGCGGGCGTCGACAGGACCACGTGCCCCGCCGCCCTGGTTCAAGCGATTCGAGGGCGCGCGGCGCGCGGGAGATTCGCGCGGCTGGGCTCGCAGCGGCCGGCGCGATGTAGCGCGTCTTTTTCGCTGTATCCGCGTGCGCTGCCATAGCCAGCGCCGCTCGATCATTTCGCGCCGTCGCATCCGGCCAGGCAAGCGCGCCGCCGGATCGACGCGCGGCCGGCGACGCGCGCGTCGTCAGGCGAGCGGGCCAGCGCTTCCAGCACGAGCGGCGTCGCCGCTGGCGACGCAGATGTCGAGTTGACCCTGCGCGCGCCCGGCGCGGAAGGACTCCCGCGAGGCGGCGCGCGATCGTCGTCGCTGGCGCCGCAGAAGAGTCGACGGAGCAGGTTCTGGCTTCCTTGCGCGAATTGGCGGAGGACGCGCGGCCCGTCTTGCTGCGACCCCCCCGGCGCAGCGCGGCCGCAGCGCGAACGCGCCGTGCGCGACGCTGCTGACGCGGGAATCCGCGACGACAAGGGCGCGCTGATTGAGGCAGGCCCCTGCTTCGCGCGCGCGCAGCCCGACTCGAGCCGGACGCGCGCGCGGCGCAGGCGGCGCGCGAGGCTGTCCGGCGAGGCGTTGCCCCTCAGCGCCGCGCGCTCGCGTCGTTCCGCGCCCCGACCCAGCGGGAAACAATGCGATCGTCGATCTTCAGTGCGGCGGCGCGCGCCCCCCCCGCCGCCTGCCGATAGCGCGGCGGCCTCGGCTGTTCCATGCGTCTCGCGCTTCAGTTGGAGCCGATTATGGGGGGGGGTCGTCGGCGTTTGTGCGGATCACTCTTCATTGGGTCCTCCGCGGGAATGCGAATGGAGCTGTTCTCCCCCGTCGCGCGCCTTCCGCGCGTTCGCCGTTGCCCGACTCCGCGGAGCCGTGTTCGGCTTTGGCCGCGCCCCCAGTTCAGAACGTCGCTCGGACCCCAGGGTTGGCCGCGTCTTCGGCGCTCGGATTTCTGCCGTGGCAAGCGGCGCTCTGCCGCGCGCTCTTTGCTCTTTGCTTGACGAGCGCTTCGCGCTCGTCGGCGTAATTGCAGACGGCGCGTGCGTTCGCAGGCGAGTGGTGCAATCCTCGGCAGTGCAGGCGCCGTGTCCGCGGGCGCCAGGCCCGAGGTGCCTCGCCGCTGCATCTGCAGCGCGGGGAATGATTTGCAGGCTGCCAAGTTTGCTTGCTTCAGGGCGCCCGCCAGAGCGGGCGGCGCCACGCGCCCGACGTAGAGCGCGCCGCCCTGCCGCCGATGAAGCGCTGCTCGTTTGCGCGACGCAGTGCGCGACTTTGCCGCGCTGTGTCTCGCGCGGCAGCGGCGACGGCGACGACGAACCTCGCGCCGTCAGCGCGCGATTAGAGTTCAAGCGCAGCCCGCCCGGCCGCTTTCATTGCATGTGCTTTGAAATCAACGCGCGCGCACGCGCGCATATATACAGTTATAAATTATCATATATATATATAAGACATGTATATATACCCACATGTAGTTACTCATGTATACATATACACATGCGCGCAGAAGTACGCATTCCCAAACAGTGCTTGCAATTAGGGCGGTTCGTTTCTTTCCTAAGGAACTGGGCTCCGTTGTCGGGTCCGCCGCCCTGCGGTCGCCGTCGCCGCTTCGTCGCCGCCTGGCGTCTGGCCCCGTTGTCGGGCCCGCCGCCTCGCGGTCGCCGCCGCCGCCCCGCCGCCTCGCGCGCGTGGGCGACGCGGCGGCGCCGCGCCCGTCGCGCCCGACGCGCCCGCCCCGCCCGCCCGCCCAACCCGTCGTCGTTTGCCAGCGACGAGTTCTGGCGGGGGGGTCCAACATGTTTCGTTGCTTCGCCAGCTCGATGTACCCCCTGGAAGCAATCCAAGGCCTGCGAACTTGCAGCCCGCCTGCTCGCGCGACGTGGCATGTCGTTCCCCACGCGCGTGGATTCGCGCTTTCCCGCTTTAGCTTACTCGAACAATCGCTCTCGCGCGCCAGCGCGGCGCCGCGCGCGCGGCGCTTCTCGCGCTTGGAGCCGAGCGCCCGCCGCGCGCTTGCCGCCAGTGGTTTGGGATCTCCATCTCTCCGAGGCGCGCTGCTCGCCGGGTCCGCCCGCGTCGCCGCGGCGCGCGAGGGGGGCCCGGGTGCTCGCCGCGGCGAGCTCGCGGCCAGAGCGAATCGCCAAGCCGCGACGCTGGCCGCCGATGGGCGCGATGAGCGCTCCGCTGCAGCATTCTGTCTGCGCGCTAGCATGTCTCGCGATTGCGGCGTCGACGGCGCAACCGCGCACTGCGGTCGCGCGTTGGCTCGCTGGCCCGCGCGCGCGCGACGCGACTCGCGCGTTGCCTGGCGGCCCCGGCGCTGGGCAAGCGCCGCGGCGCCGCCTCGGAGGATGTCCGCGCGGCGAATGGGCTCGGAGAGCTGCTTCACGCGGCGGGGAAGGGGGGGTGACCGTCTGCGCCCGCCTCGGCGAGCGGGCGCGCAGCCGCGGACTCAGGCCTTCCCAGACGCCCCAGATGCGTGAATCCGCGTTAGCGCCGACATTGGCATGGAGCGCGCAGCAGCGAAAGAAAAACTGACCTTGCGCGAACTGGCGTGCGAGCGCGATTATTCCGCGTGCCCGTCAGGCCCTGGCCGGGTAATCCCGCGGCGCCCGCCGCCGCGCGACCCGCGCCAGGGTGGGCTGATTTGGGCGACGGCGTTCATTGCGAGGCGCAGACACCGGGCATATGATTATTTGGCACGTCAGACAGAGCGCAACCGTTGCAGGCACCCTTGGGTTTCGCAGGTCGGGGCGCGGGCGTCGCCGCCATCGCCCGCCGCGCGGTGCGATGGTTATGCGCAGCAGGCTCTTGCGACTCAGTCGTTGAATTTGGTTCCATGCGGCGCGCTGCAAGACGCGCGGCAGCGGGCTTTCCGATGGCGCAGGGGGCATGGCACCACGCGAAAACATGGACCTCGCGGCGATGTGCGCCGCCCTGCGCAATAGCGACCGCGCTACGCGCCGAGCGATGTTGCGGTCCACGTGCAGGTGCGGGGCAATCTTCCCTTGCGCAGGTATTGTCAGCGATCCCGAGAGGCGCGTCTGCCCGCGCGTTTCTCAGCGCAGCGCGGTCCCAGGTGCTCGCCCTACTGATTATTCAGCTCCGTGTCCCTCGTCGTGGTCATTGGACTCCGACGGCGGTTGCTTGGCTCCAGCGGGGTACACTGGCCCTTGCGTCCGTCGCAAAAGGTCAGCGCAGTCGCTCGACCGCGCCGTCGGCGCGGCCGCGCGCGCGCGGGCGCATTGAAGATCGCCTCGGAAAGAATTTTCAGAGCGCGTCTGGTCAAGCGTGACAGGTTTTTTCGGTTTTACCAGATGGAGAAATCTACATGGGTTTCGGCGCGCGAGCCATGGTTTTCCCCCCGCGCGGCCCCAGCACTCGCAGCAGGTCCAATGTGGCGCGGGGTGGGCCTGACAAAAATTAACGCCGGCGCGCGCGCGAGCAACCCTGCCCCCTCTTTGAGCAGCGCTCTTCCGAAAGTCCCAGGTGCGCTTTGCGTTGCGAGCAGCTGCGTCGGAGGGCTTCGTCGCTCCGTGCTCTCCCGCGCCCCCGGCCCCGTCGTCTGCAGGAGTCCCATCGACGTCGCTTGGGCAGCGCGGAGGAATCGGAACGGGCCCCATCTGCGATTCGCCCGAATTGCGAATATGCTTGCCATGTTTGTGCTTGTGGCTTGCATGACTTGCAGCGCGGCCGCTGTCGCAGATTCGCGGCGCCCCTGGCCCTCGCGTCGCGGCGCGCAGGGGCGCGCGTGCAGTTGCGGACAGGCGCGCGTCTGAGGCGCCGCGGGGGGGGGAAGCGCCTGTGCTCGAATTGAGCTTGGCGGGCCAGCGCCGGCAGGGCGCTGGCGGCGCGTCTCGACGCGGCACGGCCAGGACGCCCCGGCCGCGCCTTATCCAGAAATAGCCGATCTCATAATGCGCAGCGCGTCGCACGATGGAAGACGCGCGACGCCAACCAGCCTGCAGTTCACTTGAAGAGGACAGGCGGGCCGTCGAAGCGGCGCGCCCCCGCGGCGCGCGCGCGCCGGGGCGCCGAGCCCGCCGTCTCATCGGCAGGCTGGCATGCGCAGCGTCCGCAGTAATTTTTCGCACGCGTTCGAAATCGCGCAAGATTTGATCGGCAGCGCGGTCGTGGAGTTGGCGCGGCGCTCGGGAAATTCTTCTGCGCAAAGGGCGCTCGCTACGAGGCGCGGCCCGCTTGCCGACGCAACGACAGCGCGCGTCGTCGGTTGCCGCGGCCGCCGAAGGCCGCGGGAAGTTGCGCAGAGGCGCGGACCCTTGGCGATGGCTGGCGCCGCCAGATCGGTTGCGGCGTTTCTCCTGCAGCCGAGAAAATATATCTTTCCTATCGCGTCGGGTCGGCCGCGCGGCGGGCGCTGCCCCTGCGGTGAAATTGAACGTGGCCCCGCGTCGGCCGGCGGACGCAGCGATACTTCGAGCGATTTCAGACATCGAGCAGCGCCGGAACTTGGAGGGCGCGCGGCGCATGGAGCAGGTCGCCCGCCGCCATCGCATCCCCGTCGCCGCGCGCGGAAGACGCGCCAGACGCCCGATTTGGCGAAGGCGGCTTCTGAGATGGCTGGCGTGACGCAAACCGTCTTGGATGCGCTGCGCGCTGGGCCCGGCGCAGATGGCAGCGCCGTGCCAGCGGGCGGCCTCCGTCGAGCCGCGTTCAGCGACAGCGCCGCGGGGTTTGTCGAATTTGCTCGGCAAGGTAACGGACCGCAGGTAGCGCGCCTGGGCCGCCACGTTTGCGCGGCAAGGGTGGCGTTCGAGCAATTCCCCCCGCGGTGCCGTTCCCGACGATGGCTTCCTTCGTCCAGGCGAAAGTCGCCCGCCCGCGCCGGCGCCGGCGCTGCGCTTGCTGCCCCAGTCAATGGAAAGACGGCGCGATGCTTCCGAGCAGCTGGATCCCAGCGCGAACCGTTGAGTGCGCGGGGGGCGGGCGCCGCTGCTGCGACGGGCCCGCCAGGGCGACATCGCCTTGCGCCGCGCTGGAGGAGAGCGCCCAGATTCTGCGCATGGAAGCCGCGCTCGCCAAGGCCGAGGGATTCCCGCTGAGTCCACATGGTCTCGCTGGCGGCGCTGGCTGCACGCGCGCGCAAGGCATGAGGTGGTCCTGAGTTCGGGAGGCGGTCCGCCAGAGGCCGCTACGCTGCCGCGCGGGACTCTGCGCTGCGCGGTGCACGCGGCCAGCGGCCGCAACGGCCGCGCTTGCTGCGGCGGCCGCGCCGACGGCGGGGCGACGCGGGCGGGGGGGCGAGGGAGAGCGATTGATTCCTGGCGCGGCAGTTTTGGGCCACACGCGCGCGGCGCGCCCCTGGGGCGAGAGCTTGCCCGCGGAAGTTCGCCGGGACGGCGCGGCGCAGCTCGCGGGGCGAATCGCTTGGCTTTCGCTACTCCCGCGCGGCCTGAGCGCTGGCGGGCCCCGCCTGGGCGGACCTAGAGCCGCCGCCCTGGTGCCTCGGGCCATCGCTGCGCAGCGGCCCGGCCTGGGCGGGCCGATGCGTGGCCTCCTCGCGGGCCGGGCCCGGCGCGCGGCCTGCCGTGCTCGAGGGCTTGGTGCGCGGTGCATTGGGGGCCGGGGGCGAGGGCGTCTCCCGGCGGGAGAAACGAGCGGAGTTTCGCCGAGGCCCCCGCCCCAGAGACCAAGGAGAGGTCGCGACTGGGCGAGGCGCGCCGCGGAGCTGGGCTGCCGCCCGAAGGCGCGCGCGAGCAAATAACTAATTCAGAGCGCGCGCCGCGTCCCCCGCCCCGCCCCGCCCCCAGTTGCGATCGCAGTCAACTCGCGCGCATTTGTTGGCGCGCAGACCGCGCGAGCGGCTGGGCGCGCGCGCGCGTTTGATCTGCGCGGCGCGACGGGTGCTCGCGGCGGGGCCAGCGCCAACGCAGCCGACGCCTGGCGCTCTCCGCCCCGCCTCGCCTGGGCAGGAGGGGCGAGGGCAGGTGCGACGGCGCCCGCGCGGGCTCGCGACGACTCAGCTCGCGAAGCGGGGGGGGGCGCGGGAAAGCACGCGCGCGCGAGCATCCCCGGCGCCTTCACTTGGCATGATTTTTGTTGTTGTTGGGTTGCGCTCGCCGCGCGTGGGACTTGCAGTTCTGGCGTGGCGCGCCGCAGCTTCCTCAAGAAGCGCGATGGGCGAATGCGCTTCCGACGCGGGCGTCGACGGGACCACGTGCCCCGCCGCCCTGGTTCAAGCGATTCGAGGGCGCGCGGCGCGCGGGAGATTCGCGCGGCTGGGCTCGCAGCGGCTGGCGCGATGCAGCGCGTCTTTTTCGCTGTATCCGCGTGCGCTGCCATAGCCAGCGCCGCTGGATCATTTCGCGCCGTCGCAGCCGGCCGGGCAAGCGCGCCGCCGGATCGACGCGCGGCCGGCGACGCGCGCGTCGTCAGGCGAGCGGGCCAGCGTTTCCGGCACGAGCGGCGTCGCCGCTGGCGACGCAGATGTCGAGTTGACCTTGCGCGCGCCCGGCGCGGAAGGACTCCCGCGAGGCGGCGCGCGATCGTCGTCGCTGGCGCCGCAGAAGAGTCGACGGAGCAGGTTCTGGCTTCCTTGCGCGAATTGGCGGAGGACGCGCGGCCCGTCTAGCTGCGACCCCCCGGCGCAGCGCGGCCGCAGCGCGAACGCGCCGTGCGCGACGCTGCTGACGCGGGAATCCGCGACGACAAGGGCGCGCTGACTGAGGCGGGCCCCAGCTTCGCGCGCGCGCAGCCCGACTCGAGCCGAACGCGCGCGCGGCGCAGGCGGCGCGCGAGGCTGTCCGGCGAGGCGTTGCCCCTCAGCGCCGCGCGCTCGCGTCGTTCCGCGCCCCGACCCAGCGGGAAACCATGCGATCGTCGATCTTCAGTGCGGCGGCGCGCGCCCTCCCCGCCGCCTGCCGATAGCGCGGCGGCCTCGGCTGTTCCATGCGTCTCGCGCTTCAGTTGGAGCCGATCCTGGGGGGGGGGGGTCGTCGGCGTTTGTGCGGGGCACTCTTCGTTGGGTCCTCCGCGGGAATGCGAATGGAGCTGTTCTCCCCCGTCGCGCGCCTTCCGCGCGTTCGCCGTTTGTCGGGCTCCGCGGAGTCCGTGTTCGGCTTTGGGCACGCCCCAGTTCAGAGCGTCGCTCGGGCCCCAGGGTTGGCCGCGTCTTCGGCGCGGACTGGCGCTCGGATTTCTGCGTGGCAAGCGGCGCTCTGCCGCGCGCTCCGTTGCTCTTTGCTTGACGAGCGCTTCGCGCTCGTCGGCGTAATTGCAGACGGCGCATGCGTTCGCAGGCGAGTGGTGCAATCCTCGGCAGCGCAGGCGCCGTGTCCGCGGGCGCCAGGCCCGAGGTGCCTCGCCGCTGCATCTGCAGCGCGGGGAATGATTTGCAGGCTGCCAAGTTTGCTTGCTTCAGTGCGCCCGCCAGAGCGGGCGGCGCCACGCGCCCGACGTAGAGCGCGCCGCCCTGCCGCCGATGAAGCGCTGCTCGTTTGCGCGACGCAGTGCGCGACTTTGCCGCGCTGTGTCTCGCGCGGCAGCGGCGACGGCGACGACGAACCTCGCGCCGTCAGCGCGCGATTAGAGTTCAAGCGCAGCCCGCCCGGCCGCTTTCATTGCATGTGCTTTGAAATCAACGCGCGAGCACGCGCGCACGCGCGCATATATACAGTTATAACTTATCACGTCTATATATATGTGTATTTATACACATGTATTTATTCATGTATACATATACACATGCGCGCAGAAGTACGCATTCCCCAAACAGTGCTTGCAATTAGGGCGGTTCGTTTCTTTCCTAAGGAACTGGGCTCCGTTGTAGGGTCCGCCGCCCTGCGGTCGCCGTCGCCGCTTCGTCGCCGCCTGGCGTCTGGCCCCGTTGTCGGGCCCGCCGCCTCGCGGTCGCCGCCGCCGCCCCGCCGCCTCGCGCGCGTGGGCGCCGCGGCGGCGCCGCGCCCGTCGCGCCCGACGCGCCCGCCCCGCCCGCCCGCCCAA